>JAXIVH010000025.1:52500-310690 GCA_036785325.1 Urophycis tenuis | reverse complement strand
GTGATGTGTAATGTCATGTTACATCACGTAGTACGTCATGTCATGTCGTGTCATGTGATATGTTAAACCATGTGATATCATCTCGTATAATGTTATACCATGTGAACACATGCAATGAATATCATGTGATATCATGCGATGTGATGTTATGCCATGTGGAATCTCGTAATACCATGTGATATCATGTTAAATCATGTTAAAAAATGTTATGTTTGAAGGTTGAAATTGCCGACATGCAAATGTTTTTTTAGCACAGTTGACAAAATGATTGCATGGAGAACACAGGTGAAAACACAAACAAAATAATTGTGTTTAATTGTGTGTAATTATTTCCATTGTGGAATTAATGACAAGAAGAGACATACCAAAATCGGGATGTGTTTGAATCACCAGACGCTCCTTCGTATTCTCCTCGACATGTTTCTATTTCAGCACGGTCACGCATGAGGATGTTAAAATTCAGGTGATGAGGTTCTTCTTTTGTTGAATTACTCAGAAATAATAAGTGTTCGGTCACAAAGGGGGCTGTCTGTAGTGCTAAGGCTAGGACTGAGGCACATACAGAGGAAGAGCGCTCTGTTTGCTTTGCATTGTGTTCCTTCATTCATCACCTTGATGAATTCTCTCTCTCTCTCCTTCCCCACACTCTCCTCCATCATTCACTTCTCTCTCTCTCTCTCTCCTCCCCCTGGTGTCTCTCTCCCCTCTCTCTCTCTCTCTCTCTCTCTCTCTCTCTCTCTCTCTCTCTCTCTCTCTCTCTCTCTCTCTCTCTCTCTCCCCTCCCCCTGGTGTCTCTCTCCTCTCTCTCTTGTGTCTCCTAGGTTAGCGCGCGATGCCCCAGACAGGTGCAGCAGCCACTTTGATGCCGTGGCCCAGATCAGAGGGGAGGCCTTCTTTTTCAAAGGTACACAAACCCAGCGGGAGAACCAGAGCAGGGATTGAGGCGGTCAGAGGCTAAGTGAGTGGGAGGGAACACCAGCTAGCTAAGAGGGAAATAGTATTTTCTTCGGGTGTGTTGTTGCGTGTGTCTGTGTGTGTGTGGGGGGGGCTGGGAGGGGGGGGGGGGGTACTTTTCTTTGTTGTATTTCTTTTCACTTTGTTTCTTGCGCTTACAAGTCGCTACGCATGTCTCTTTGAAGGGCGTTGTCTAAGTGATCTCTGGGTGTTCACGGTAATCTCACAGATGATGTGGTGGTTTTATTGATCCCGGACGGGAATAAAAAAGTCCCGAACAGATACAGCGAGCGCGCTCACATCCGCAGCTGCTGCCGAACGTGAACGGCATGACGCCGACGACGGCTGATGTAAGATGGTTCTCCCTCTTCCGGAGAGAGAGCTGCCCCGCGTACCAAAACAGTCCGCCACGCGTTCGAACCCAGCGCTCCTGTACGGACGCACGCGTCCGGTGTTCCGTTGTCCCGTTGTCCCGTTAACGCCCGTGATGTGGCTCGTAGGTGGCAGATGGAAGGTGGCGCAGCGTTAACGGAATGAGATGAACTGGTGTCTCCGTCGTCGCCACCGTGTTAATTAGATCCGAGCTCTGCTTTGTTGTCTCATTACGGAGGGAACATCAATGAATAAAACACATTGATCTTGGCAAGTCGCGGATAATCAGTCTTTTAAGCGTATCCTGCTGGCTAACAAGCGCGGTGACCTTAAACACAAGTCTCTGAAGTGCTTATTAATGGAATACATTTTTGGGGCGTTGAACATACCACTTCGTGAAGTTAAGTTTTCCCCAAAAACATGAAACCCAATGGCTCTTACTTTAACTTACCCTGATAAATCCCTGGTGCGTTTCCTTTGCCCTGGGTGTTAAAGGGGTAGCTGAAGAAAGAGGGAGAGGATTTTTGATCGTAGACGTCACGACATCTGTCACGTCACATTGTGTTGCACTTTGCAACATGTGCATTTATACGTGTGTGTGTGTGTGTGTGTGTGTTTGTGTGCATGTGTGTGTTTGGGGGTGCACATGCATGTGTGTCTGGATGCACATGTGTCTGTGGGTGTGGGTTTGCATGTGTGCGTGCATGCGTGTGTGTGTGTGTGTGTGTGTGTGTGTGTGTGTGTGTGTGTGTGTGTGTGTGTGTGTGCGTGCATGCGTGTGTGTGTGTGTGTGTGTGTGTGTGTGTGTGCACACACCACAGGGAGGTACTTCTGGCGGCTGACCCGGGAGAAGCACCTGGTGTCGCTGCGGCCGGCCCAGATCCAGCGGTTCTGGAGGGGTCTGCCCGCCAACCTGGACGGCCTGGACGCCGTCTACGAGCGGCCCGGGGACCACAAGATCGTCTTCTTCAAGGGTACGTACGCCACAAAGGCTGGACATCACGTCCAATAGTGTCCTCCCATAGTGTCAGCACCGTCTCTCCTCGCTCTACCTGGGGTCGACAACAGAGAGAGAGAGAGAGAGAGAGAGAGACGATAGTACCCACACCAAGGATGAACTCCTGAACTGCAAGGAGAACAAATGCGAACGACACCGCCTGAAGAAGTGTCCTCGATGTCTCCTTCTCTCTCAGTAGAAAGCAGAGATTTATTATTCCGCCCTCCTCCTATAGAGAAACAAGAAGGAAGGGCTATAGCGGTGGCCGCTGGATGCTGGAGGCCCTCACGCAAGTGGGGAGCGCTTGCTAAGCCGGCTGTCGTCGTGAAGCGAGCCTCCCGGTGTCCTGGAGCGATGTACCCCATTAGCCCGGGCTATAACTCTCCTTTGCAGAACACACCTAGGGTGCGTCCAGCATCAAGAAATCCGTTGCTCGAGTCTGTGGAAACGTGTCACCCTTGCGAGTCTGACGGGCGGTCCTAGAGTGGGGCTTCACTCTGCTGTGAGTCGCCATGGCAACCGGTCGTCGACCACAAAATCACGCCGGACAGTCTCCGACCGTCTCTCTCTCCGACTGCTGCCGGTGCTCTGCTCCTACCGCGGGTGTGTGTGTGTGTGTGTGTCTGTGTCTGTGTGTGTGTGTGTGTGTGTGTGTGTGTGTGCGTGCGTGCGTGCGTGCGTGCGTGCGTGCGTGCGTGCGTGCGTGCGTGTGTGTGTCCCTGTTTACTGCCGGCGCGGAAGCACTCGCGCATAGAGGCAGCAGCACGCTCTGTCTGATGTGGTAGGTTGGACATTCTGCAGTGGTGTCAGTCTCCAGTTGGAGCAGAGGACCCACAGGCCAGGTCTGGTCTGATGCCGTGGGTCCCGAGTGTCTTTCAAAGCAGGTGAAGGTTTGACCCGCGACCGTCTCAGTAAACACAAAGGGTGACCCACAGATATAGATACAGACCCACAGAAAGACCCTGTTCACGCCTTTGTATCAAGTGCCCCCGAGTACTGTCCCGCGCTTTTCACCAGGCTTCCTGAGAAGACAGTCGACAGGTCGCGTCTGATGCAGGGGAAGAAGGAGCACACCACTCCATGGTTCTTGCTACACTTCACTTATTGAATGAATTCTTAAGTACTGCTCCCTGTCCATATATCCATACCAACCCTGCATATCTGGAGCTGGAGCCCTGAGGTCTCTTCAGCTCTCAAAACATTGGCATTGCTATATAGCACAATACTATGGTATTGTGCTATATAAATCAAGAAAAGCATGTTTTTATGATAGCATGGTGCAAGTGATAACTTCACTTTAATACAAATATAATTTAATATAATTTATTCTTTATGCAAGAGGACAGAGGAACTCTTAATTAAGTCTTAAATAACTCTTAATGAAGCACTCATTGGATGGACACTGGAGTCATTTGATGGACACTTCCGCCCCCTCCAGGTCTAAAGTACTGGGTCTTCAAAGACAACAACGTGGAGGAAGGATACCCTCGGCCAATCAGTGACTTCGGCCTGCCCGTGGAGGGCGTGGACGCCGCCTTCGTCTGGCCGCACAACGACAAGACCTACTTCTTCCAGGGCGCGCACTACTGGCGCTACGACGACCACCTGAGACGCATGGACCCCGGGTACCCCAAGGACGCCTCGCTCTGGAAGGGCCTGCCCCCCAACATGGACGACGCCATGAGGTGGTCTGACGGTGAGGGAGCCGTTGAATGCTAGGTTCGATAGCACGTTGGGTATCATGGAAAGTAGCATGTTAAATACTATGTTAGCATGTTGAATACTATTAATGCTATGTTCAACAGCATGGTAAGTATCATGTTCAAGAGCATGTTAAATAGCATGTTGAGTATCATGGAAAGTAGCATGTTAAATACTACTTTAGCATGTTGAATACTATTAATGCTATGTTCAATAGCATGGTAAGTATCATGGTCAAGAGCATGTTAAATAGCATGTTGAGTGTCATGGAAAGTAGCATGTTAAATACTACTTTAGCATGTTGAATACTATTAATGCTATGTTCAATAGCATGGTAAGTATCATGTTGAGTATCATGGTAAATAGCATGTTAAATACTATGTAAGCATGTTGAATACTATTAATGCTATGTTCAATAGCATGGTAAGTATCATGGACAATAGCATCTTAAATAGCATGTTGAGTATCATGGTAAATAGCATGTTAAATACTATGTTACCATGTTGAATACTATTAATGCTATGTTCAATAGCATGTTAAGTATCATGGACAATAGCATGTTAAATAGCATGTTAAGTATCATGGAAAGTAGCATGTTAAATACTATGTTACCATGTTGAATTCTATGTCAAAAATACCACGTTAATAATTTTGGTTTCAGTAAGAAGGAAGTTTTTTTCGTATTTTAGTACATTATTCATGTGCTTAAAACATACAAAAGGGATTATCCACACTCTCTTTTATCCTTTGTTTAATCTTATTGATGCATCTGTAAAAATCTGGGTCTATATTTATCCTCCTTTGTCCAACTGACATAGCCAAAGAATAGAGACAACGAACAAGGATGTGGGGCTCTTCCAGTTTAGCTCTCTCGACCCTTTGTTTCAGAACCGTGTGATATCTGTGGGCTGGCATTGAGCATGCAACAAACACAGCAAGAAGCACATCATTATTGAACATCCCAAAAGTCTAACAAACAAATGTAAAAGCAGTTCAACTACAGTCCAATTCAAGTCCAATTGCTTGTTTGTGATGATGAATATGAAGAAGTATTGTTATGGCAAATAATTACACAAAATATAGAATTTTGTTAGACAGTTGAATGCAGCTGAGTACTGAAGTCGGGTCGTGTTCTTCAGTATTTACCAACAGTGACGCAGCCTGACACAGCCTATAGTCATGGTGACATGAGATGTCCACATCAGGTCCAGTGCTCAGGGTGTAATGGTGGCCAGTCATCTACGTCTCAGCCACAGGGCTCTGGGTTCAAACCCCAAAGTCTGCAGCCTATTTCCTTCAGAAGAAACCCCAGCCTGCTAATGAATGGCTATAAACTGTGTATATATATATTCTCTTTGGGTACTAGCTTGGGCAGAAAGCGATGATTCAGGAGTAGTTCGTGATCTGTGCACTTCACGGCAGCTCCAGGCCCACTTGTGTTCAGTAAATGTCTGACCTGTCGCATTTCCACATGTTCCACGTGTCGAAGCTCTTGTCCTGCTCAGGTGTTCTGAGCTCTGACTTCTTGGGTTCAGAGTGTCTAGACGTGAGCTGTGAGTTCTGAGTGTGTGTGTGTGTGTGTGTGTGTGTGTGTGTGTGTGTGTGTGTGTGTGTGTGTGTGTGTGTGTGTGTGTGTGTGTGTGTGTGTGTGTGTGCGTGTGTGTGCGTGTGTGCGTGTTAGTGTGTGAGAGAGAGAGAGACAGAGAGACAAAGAAAAGGCCAGACACTCTAAAGAAACAGCATGTTTCCCCTTTTTTCACAAACCTGCATATGCATGAGCCCAGAGCAACAGAATAGCTTGTTTTTTGCTCACACACACACACACACATACACACACACACACACACACACACACACACACACACACACACACACACCTTAAGGCCTAGGAAGTGGAGCCACTTCAAAGCGTCTGTTCTCCATGGTTCGGGACGACAGGGCTGAGTGGTAGAGATAGGAAGACAGAGGGAGAGGGTGGGAGAGAGAGAGAGAAAGATGGGGGGGGGGGGAGATGTAGCAACACCTCGAGATGGGGTGAGATACTAAGAGAGATTGTAAGAATGGGATTCAGTGGCCCACCGTGCGTCCATCCCAGCCGTATCTCTGACCAGCATGTTAACTCTTCCCCTGCTGAACAGATGACTCCAGGGCCAGGGAGAATGTGATTTGTCTTCATTCATCATTATCACTATTAATATAAAGAAAACGCCATGTTACTGCGTGTCACTGTCACTTTAGCTCTTATAAAACTGTTCATCAAACTGTTACATGTGTGTGCAGCTGTGGTCGAAAATAGACCTCTACATACTGTATACATGGACTGCATTGAACTCTCTGTATGTAAATTATGGTAGGATTTGTCATCATAGCCTGTTTGAACAGTATATAAAGTATCTAGGCTAGGGTGAGTGGAGTGTGGGAGGGAGGGAGGGAGGGAGGGAGGGAGAGAGAGAGAGAGAGAGAGAGAGAGTGTGTGTATGTGAGTGACACATTTGAAGACACCCACCCATCCGTGCAGAAGGATGAAGTGGAGAGCCAAAGAAACCTGGAGAGAGTGAACTTTCTGTGGAGGAAAAAAACAGAGAGTCAGAATGGAAAGTGTTGTTATTCTCAAGTCGTAATTTTTGTCAAAAAAATTATTTTGGACTGGCGACACGTGCGTCGAGCACTGATTTTAACACCGTCATGTCGTCCCTCCTCGGATGTTTCATAACTTGAGAATGTTTTTCGTGTCCTTTTTTGCGAGAGCGGGGGGAATGCGTCCGTCGTGAGGAACCTTCCATGACGAGCTCCTCGCCGGCCACGCCTCTTAACGTGACCGACCAATGACTGGCCTGCTCTGTGCTCCCCCCCCCCCCCCCTCCCCCCACCCACTCAGGCTCCTCCTACTTCTTCAAGGGGAAGGACTACTGGCGGGTGCTGGCCAGTGACATGGAGGTGGAGGCCGGCTTCCCGCGGCCCATCGCCAAGGACTGGCTGCTCTGCACCGAGATGCAGGCCGACTCGCCCGGCGCCGAGGGCAAGAACGCGGCGGACCGTGGGGGCCGCCGCGGCCCCCCCGACCACGCCGAGAACGGCTACGAGGTGTGCTCGTGCACGTCGGACGCGGCCTCGCCGCCGCCGGGGGCCCAGGCCTCGCCGCCGGCCGCCCTCTGGCTCCTCCCGCCCCTCTGGACGCTGCTGTCGGCGCTGGTCGGCGCATCGCCGCTATGATGACGACGGAGCCCGGCGGACCGGAGGGGGGAGGAGTCGGGGACCGAGACCACGTGGTGGTGGTGGTGGTGGGGGGCGGGGGGGTCGCTGAGGGGTGAGGGGCCGGACGAGGGTCCCCGCCGGTGGGAGAGCGAGGGGGTGGGACGCTCGGTTTGAACCGCCAGTAAAACTAAAAAAAAAAAAAAAAACCTGTTCTCCTGCGTTGTATAATTATGTTGCTGATTAGCTGTTATTTATTTCCTATTCCGTTTGATGGACAATTGTTTATTTTTTTTATTTTTTTTTTACTGAAAGGAAGCACTGTAGCAGTCCGGTGCGCTTCTCTCGTACTCACATTTCAAGGGATTACAAATGAGTGTCGACGCCCAGGGCCACAGGTCTGCATCTCCTCACGCTGAACAGAGGGGGCCCTCCAGGAACAAAGGGTTCCAGTGAGGGCGTGGCCCCTGGCTGACGGCCACATCAGAAGGGGAGTGACGGGGGGGCTGCAGAACGCTCACAGGCGGGGGGGGGCCATTTCAGAGCAGAGTGGATATGAAAGGCGCGAACGCTAAGGCTGACGTTGGCGTACCCAACTGAACGTAAGGGCTAGCCAGTGAAGACCAGCTAAATGTTGCATCACGTTATATTTGCGTTTGATGAGTTGACACGACCTGTTGACAGATCACAGCTATACATTGATAAAGTGCTTTAAATGAATTTTAAACTTCAACAAGACATTTCTTGCTCTGCCCACTTTGTTTTGATTAAACTGTGTTTTGATGGAGTCTCCTGGTTTTTAGGTGACTCGCCATCGCTATAGAGCCAAACGCATGAGAGCCGTGGGACTCAATGAAACACGATTTCATCGAAACAGTAGGTCCAGCAAAATTGCTGACTGCAGCCTTTAAACCTGCATTATGTCAGTTGACCCATTAGCAGCCTCTAGTGGCTTGAGCTGTGTACAGTTATAGGTAGGCCTACATCATTAACCGGTGTATACCGGTGTTTAAAATCCCCAGGATGGATTGACTCAACGCTGGCGATGCTCATTCTTGATGAAACTTTGTAGTTCAGATATTTTTTTAATGGAGAACATAGCTGCAATAGAGAAGTTATGTAGGGCAGGTTTAAGGAACACACTGAACACAAACACACGTGTAGGCGAACACAAAGGAGGGTTTTGTTTCTCTTGCTTTATCTATTAACCGATATGACACAGCCGGATGGATGGACTCGCTCAATGCCTTTGTCTCTAGACTGCACTATAAAACAGTCAAGTCAAGTCAAAACTTTCAAAGAACTTTTAACTCGTAATTCAGGCAGCATTAGTCAACTGTTGAATTTGTTGTATTATTTTTATAACCGTGATGGTGTGCGGAACATCTGGACGGCCGTTTATCTCAGATGCTCTCCGCCCTCGCGCCGAGGTGGCTAACGGACGACCAAGAGGAAGACAAGATGGCCGCCGGGCATCTTGTCAGCTGAATGGACCTCAAGGACCTCTTCTTACTCTTCAGATATATTTACATACAATTCAGAGAGATAAAGACAACAATATATTTGACATGAAAAGTCGCGTTACGAAATATAAACTGAAATAATGTACATTTAAAACTGTGTTTTCTAATGTGATAATATTTTTGTAGAAAAATAAAGATGGGACCAACTTTGATGGCCAATTATGTTAAAGAAGTGTCTTTGTGTAATCTACTAAAACACCCACCCATCAGTCACACAAAAACAGCCGTTTTTCGGTCTCTTACGATGACAACATCACTTAATTTAACTTCATCTGACACAAGTAAAACATTCATTTGTACCATAAATGTGTCATCATTTCAACCCGTGCCAAATGTAAACACATATTTGTCATTTCATCCACTGTCAAATCTTCATTTGTCTAACTGGGGCCTGGTGCCATGGTGATGGTAACCACAAATGTGTCTGGTGGGGTGTCCTGAATACAGCGCGGACCCTGAGAACACACTGTGTCAACGCCATTCGCTCCCTCTGAGTTCAATCATTATATGTGTGTCAACACCAATTTGCTTGGAATTTGGTGGGCATGGAGAATTCACATACATGCACACTTTCCCAGTAAAAATGGCTTGGTGTCACAACTCAAACTGAGTGTGTGTGTGTGTGTGTGTGTGTGTCTGTGTGTGTGTGTGTGTGTGTGTGTGTGTGTGTGTGTGTGTGTGTGTGTGTGTGCGTGCGTTGCATGTGTGTGTGTGTGTGTTTGCATGTCTATGCGTGTGTGACCGCATGTTCATGTTAAATGAACCCAGAGGGTGTGGGGTAACTCAACCAAGCTGCATTTTGATTTGGGGTAAAATAAGTTTAAATGCTGCTAGCGAGCTACGCTCCAGCGATAGTAATGAAGTGCTGTGGCCTTGCCTCCAGGGTAAGTAATACTACGCTAAGTAGCTAATGTGTTGGCTCGCTTGGATTTAAAACACCTTTGCTTACCCGAGGAAGACATTTGATCAAGAAGTGAATTAGCACTTTTTAACGATTAGGTACATTAATGTAATTTGATAGATTCTGCTGAGATAATTCTGCCCTAAGGAGACTCACATTTGCGTTTGGTCCAACTCTTAATACACACTGGGACAGAAAGATATATTTAAATGATTGCCTGCCTAACTATGAATATGAATAAGAATATATTAATATGAATACTTTTGGAATTATTGGGATGGTTAGGTCCAGTAAGTTAAAGGAACCCATGGTGCCAAATGGCCTTATGTTTGTTCATCTAAAATGGTAACATAAATCAAGTGCTGAAATGATCGAGCATCTCCATCACATGACCTTCCTATACTACTGCCAACTGTACCCAAACACTGCTGCTGGTGTGAGTGTTGTGAGTGGTGTGTGTGTGTGTGTGTGTGTGTGTGTGTGTGTGTGTGTGTGTGTGTGTGTGTGTGTGTGTGTGTGTGTGTGTGTGTGTGTGTCTGTAAGACAGAAAGAGAATGGGATCAGAGAGACTTCATGTTTGTGTGGTGAATGTGTGTGTGTGCGCCTGTGGGTGTTTGTGCGTTCATACTTGTGTGTGTGTGTGTGTGTGTGTGTGTGTGTGTGTGTGTGTGTGTGTGTGTGTGTGTGTGTGTACTGTGTATCTGTCTATCAGTGTAAAACAGGCAAAAAGAAAGAGAGAGTGAGATGAGCGAGAGACTATGTGTTTTTGTGGTGAGTTGTTCCCCCTTTGGAGTCTGTTCTGTAATCAGGTTGACACGCGGAGTGGCTTCGGGGGCCTACTTCTAGCAGCAGGGAGCGCTACAATGGGGCCAGGCAGAACCAATCAAGCACAGATGAAACATTGCATGTCACATCTGCCGTGGGACACAAAGAGGCATCACCTGCAGGGCTGAGCGTGTGCAGCAGGCTATAGACAGGCTACTGACAGTAGGCTGTAGACAGCAGACTGCAGACGCACGCACGCACACACACACACACACACACACACACACACACACACACACACAGACCAACAACAACAACATTTGCCAAATCAACCGTTACATGACTTTGTTCACAGTCTCATTATATGTGGTATGTACCATACCAGTGGCCCTTAAATGTTAGTTCGTTGTTCTATTCCATTTCGGTAGTCCTTTGCTGCCCTCTGGTGGGACACACACAAAAATTCATCAATAGGATAGCATGACACTTTTGTCTCCGATCCGAAAATGTTGAGTCACGTGAGTGGGACTGCGTTCAACCAAGGAGAACTTCCATGGCGCGGTGCCACCGCTGGGAACACCTGGGAACACCTGGGGATACCTGGGAACACCTGAGAACAGCTGGGAACAGCTGGGGACGTACCGCAGGTGAGGAGGGCGTGACAGCTGATTGAGCTCGTTTGTTGCATACAAAGGCCCCCCACGTGGCCCAGCGCTCCCAGTGGTCCCAGCTCTCCTCGGCCAGAGCCTTTTGTAAGAACCACCCAGCGAGCTTCCGGACAAGCAAGGTATACCCCATACGAAAATAAGAGTCGAATCTCGGGTTTTGTGTTTCATAAGCATTTCACAAGCATCGTGTGGATGTCACCGGGGGGGGTGTCCATTTCATGGTTTCCCCGAACCTCTTGTCTTGGTTTATGAGTGAGATTGGTCAATTGAGCTGGACTCTGGAATACATATTATAATCTGCACGTTTCATCCTGTAACCGATGTGAAATAGAATCCTTTTCGGCCACTCATCCGTTTTGTAGAGGCACGTTGTCTGGGTTGATGTTGGGTCAGACCGAGTTTTTGTTTTTTAATGTGTCATTCGTATGAGGGTTGACAGCTGCATCTCTATGGTTAGGTCAGACGCAACAAAATGACCTACAAGAATTCAGTCATGATGTGGAAACATCGAGTTGATGTATTATGTAGACGTATTGTTGAGAGATGACATGGTTTGGTGCGTGCTGGACACTTGCATTTGCGATCGTCATGGGTGCCCTGGTGTTGTTGTATTTTGACTGCTGTCGGTGTAACGTTTAGTATGCCTTTACTTTGCATAAAAACAACGTACAGCCTTCTAATAATCTAGGTAAAGGTATAGACCCACCTACTAATTATTAGGAATAGGCCTACTTTTGCTTCCATCTTTGAACCATGTCAGTGTCTGGTGCTTATGTATGAATACAAGTTGGACCATGGCATCTTTTTGCTTTTTGCTCTTGACACAGCTCCACTCTTATCCTATCCTTAAGATGATCATCCCTGAATTCATCTTGATCTATATACAGTAACCCTAGGCCATCACTTTTGGTTGAGACTGTATTGCCACTTTCTCCATAGACACGAAAGTATTCACAAACAAAGTCCTCTCCATTTCATCCAGTTTGCCAATTTGTAGAAGTGTAGTTGTCTGCTACTTGAAAGAACATTACTGTCTGAAGCTGGTGATGGGTAATAACCAGATGGAGCTGCGATTTAAATGGGGCTTTTAAGTGAGTAATTCCCTACTTCTTTAAATGTAAGCACGGGGTAAGTTTTTTTTTAAGGTTTGAAAGCAAAAAACACATTTGCTGGGTGGGACACTGAAATGTTTTTTATTTTTCTAGTAACTGCTTTTCTGTGTCTGTTGCTGTACGAGTTGAGTTCTAATGATTTGTAGAACCCTCATGGTGTTCTGCTGGCTGGCTGACGGCTTCTCTTTGTTCCACCAGAACCGTTCCCACCGGCCATGTCAGACGAGGAATGTCCATCCCCACTGCCCCTCAAGCAGTCCACCATCATGTCTCCCCAGGAGGCGGCGGCGGGGAAGAAATCCCACTGGTCCCAGCTGGAGATCACTGGTTAGCTTCTGTGGATAAATCCCCATTTCCATCACCCACCCTGTTGCTCTCTGCACAGCCTCTATGGTATTTATTTTACCTCACTGATGTAGACAATGACCGTCATCAAAACCGGGAACCTTTGGCCAGTCACAGTCTTTGTTTTCAAAATACACCCATACCACAGAGAATAATTCCGACATTTTCTTGCATCGCCGAGAGCATTTATTGTGAACGTAAAGAATAGCATCCTAGCTCGTCCATTTTGTTGATGTCAGTGTGTGACCCCAGAAGGGAGTTTGTGGACAAAAAAAAACCCCACTGAATCGCCATACAAGCACTTTACACAGTAGACATGTATCATCACAAACACAACAGTGCTGCTGCTAGTGTTTGTTTGAGTCCGTGACCGGTGCACTGGTGCTAAATGTTCTTAGGCAGAATCAAACCGAAACAAAGTTATTTTGACCAAATCATAATGGATGTTTATAGAGAAGACGATGGTTACGATGGTATTCATCACCCAGGTCCATCACACTAAGACACATGGTTGAGACATCCTCCGCACAACCAGCTCCGTCTAGACAATGTCCACATACGAGCGTGTTTGTCACCACCTCTTCCCTATCCCCCTCCACCCCAATCGTGACCCGGTTGGTGGTTCTGATTTGGTCAGGCGGCATCCGGCACCTCAGCAGCTCGCTGTGGCGGCTCTCCCACCTCACGGCCCTCCACATCAACAACAACCACCTGACGGCCCTGCCGCCCGACATCGCCTGCCTGCAGCGGCTGGAGTACCTGAACCTGTCCTGCAACCAGCTCTGCACCCTGCCCTGCGAGCTCGGCGCCGTCGTGTCCCTCAGGTGGGAGTCCACCACGCGCCCTTCTGTGCGCCGTCTTGCGTTTATGTCGGCGGCGGTCAACATTTTCTCCATCCGTATTAACTACTCGTCTGGCGGTTGCTTGTGCGCTTGCTTGTGTGTTCTGATGAATACACTTTTCATGTTGGGTACATTGATATTGATTTTTTTTCTTTTTTTTTTTCGAGTGACGTTGGCTGCAGGCCAAGTGTCCTCTGCCTACACGAGTCATGTACATGAATCGATAGCCGAAACTATTCGTCCTAACGGCGTACCCTGTACGTATATTTAGATGAACTGCCCACTTAACTGCGTTTCCCCGCGTTCCTGCAGGGAGTTGCACTTAAACGAAAACAAGTTAAGCCTTTTGCCCTTTGAACTGGGAAAGCTCTTTCAGTTGCACACGCTCGGCATTGAAGGTAGGAGAGATCCATCTTTGTGTTTCTTTCTTTCATTAAATGATTGCTCAATGCAAGTGTCTGTCTGCTCTTCAGCTGTTCCTACACAGTGTGTGTGCGTGTGCGTGTGCGTGTGCGTGTGTGTGTGTGTGTGTGTGTGTGTGCGTGCGTGCGTGTGTGTGTGTGTGTGTGTGTGTGTGTGTGTGTGTGTGTGTGGTGGTTTGTCTTCCTCATGATGCCTTTTGAATGGTTGTGTGCCAGGAAACCCTCTGTCTGAAGACATTTACAACCTCCACCAGGAGCCCGAGGGAACCCGAAAAGTCTTAAATTACTTGCTAGACAACCTTCCAGGTAATTGGGTCCATTAGCTCAGCGTGCATTGAGTCTTTGTTCTGTTTTTCTTCTTATTGACTGTATGTCATGGCTTCCAGTGGGTCCTCTGCAGCCCTTCCTCAGGCCGTGGGTTACCGTCAAGCCCAGGAGCACCTTGATCTCCACAGGTGATCCACACATAATGGAGAATATCTCACGCCAGGGAGCCTGTGATGGACGCTTGTGTAAGAGCCTCTGGAAATGTGGCGCTCTAGTAATGGGGCATTTGTCCCAGAAGTAAACTAGGGTAGACTTTCTGGAAGCTTCCTCCAGTCTCGTTCATTGGTAGAATTTCTCCTGAGCAAAAAAACAACGGGAGCTTCTGCTGTGACAGACTTTTTTTTTTTGTTTGTTTGGATTTTTTTGGTGCTCAATGAAATGTCTTAAAAGCCGCTTCCTCGGTAACTACTCTGACATAAGAACCCCTCCTTCCCCCCCCCGGCCAGCCACGCTCACGGTCATGTGCTACAACGTCCTCTGTGACAAATACGCCACCCAGCAGATGTACGGCTACTGCCCGTCCTGGGCCTTGAACTGGGAGTACCGGAAGAAGGGCATCGTGGAGGAGATCACGGCCGGAGACGCTGACATCATCAGCCTCCAGGTAGAGTCGGGGTTTGTTGTGCTTCTCCACCTCCATTAGCTGCGGGATGTTCTGTGGGAGGGAGAATGCATGCAAGCGTGTCTTGGTGCAACTCGTGCTCCATAGATATTCTGTCTTTTTTTTTTTTTTTTGTTTGTTGAACGTGAGGTTAGGCAAAAGTCTTCCTCTGACTCGTGTGCAGTCGCGTTCCATGCCCACATGCCACCTTCTGATGTCTTCAAAAATAAATCAAGAACTACAGCCACTGCCGATAAAATGGCAGTGGCTGTGGCTAATGGTCTGAATAAAAGCAGCCATAGACTGTGTTTATTTTACCCCCATGCACTGCATGAATATTTTTACTGCCAAGGTCTCAGCAGTAGGTATCTTTCTAAAATGGATTCTGTAAAGACGACGCCTGCCGTCCCCAGGAGGTGGAGACGGAGCAGTACTACAGCCTCTTCCAGGAGGTCTTGAGGCTGCGGGGCTACGACGGCTACTTCTGCGCCAAGTCTCGCTCGAAACACGTGGGCGAGCGAGACCGACGCCACGTGGACGGCTGCGCTGTGTTCTACAAGACGGAGAAGTAGGTGGTCCGCGTCGAGGCGCGGTTCTCTCTGTATGCCCCCCCCCCCGCCCCCCGTATACACAGTTCTCAAGGAACCATTGAGCCATAGGGTTCGTTTGTTTAGTGTTCAGGACTGCGCTACAACGTCACCTGTCTTTTCACCCAGAAAGCTTCGTAGCTCGTGTCTGAATTAGAGGATGGATACCCGACCCGGATCCGACGGTACCCGACGGGCCGGGTCGGGTTCGGACTAATATTTAGAAATTATGCTCGGGTTCGGGTCGGGCTCGGTCACCTCTGCACGATTTTGAATGTTTAATTAACCCACGCAAGTAAATGTTGCAAGAAAAAAAAAATGCTTGATGCCTGTCGGGTTCGGGTCGGGTTCGGTTACTGTTCTGTCGGACGTGGGCCGGGCTCGGACAGGAAATTCCGTCCCGATCCGCACTCTAGTCTGAATGTGTCCATCATGTCTATAAATAATATCTCAGACTAAATGCAACGGTATCTTAAACCCCCCCCCCCTGGAGAGGAAGGCCCTCTGTTACGGATCCATTCCCTGGTTGTGTGGAAAGCTGGATGTCTCTGGTCGTCCCCAGGTTCACCGTGGTGCAGAAACACATGGTGGAGTTCAGCCAGGTGGCCTTGGCCAACTCCAACGGCTCGGACGACATGCTGAACCGAGTGATGACCAAGGACAACGTGGGGGTGGCGGTTCTCCTGGAGGTCAACAAGGAGATGTTCACTGGAGGTGAGCGCCGCCCGGCTGCTGTTACCCGTCCAAGGCAGTGGTGGTGAACAATGGCTTAAGTCATCGTAACTCAAAAGGCGGCTGAACGTTGGCTGAAAGGTTGGAGCTTACGGAGACGTGTCTGGAGGTGTTGCCCTTCTCATGGCTGCAAGATGCTGGATTCAAAAATACAACCTGCTTTATACAAACTTCTAATATTTCCATATTGTCTATGTTGTCTATGTTGATGTTTTGAACTTCTCAATCGCTAATTATTCTTTCCATGAGGGGACTGAGGGGGAACATTACCTTGAAAAGAGCATGTGCTTGTTTATGATGCCATGTCACATATTCCATGGTTTATTCATGATTTTATTCCGCTGAATATAGTAGCATTTGCAGCACGCCTCACAAATGTTGACGTCTTAATACCTCACGTTGATTAATCAGCAGGATCAGGAGTTCTTCCACTATGTGTGTGTGTGTGTGTTATTTTTTTTGCCCAGGGCTGAAGCCTGTAGTGGACCGGCAGCTGATCCTGGTGGCCAACACCCACCTGCACTGGGACCCCGAGTACTCTGACGTCAAGCTCATCCAGACCATGATGTTCCTGTCCGAGCTGAAGACCATCGCCGAGCGCGCCTCCGGGGTCTGCTGGCCCCCCACCAAGTCCCCGCCCATCCCCATCGTGCTGTGTGCCGACCTCAACTCGCTGCCGGACTCTGGTAGGCCGCCGGCCGCCGGGGCCCCGCCCCCCCCCCAGGCCCCGCCTCACTCTGCTGTATTTGTTATGAATAATGCAATGTTGTACTTGGGGTAAAAGGTGGGCAGTGCAAGCCCGGTGGCTTGCTGGATCTTGTTTAGAAGGGGGCCTATGAAAGCTGTAGGAACACTATTGTCAAATTTGGCCGTATGTCAAACTGGATAGGGAAAAAGGATGGGCCATGTTCACCCATAGGTGGTGCTATAACAAGCACTTGACTTAAAAAACTTCAACAGGCAGCCATTTCTACTTGGAAGGTGGAATATGCATGAAACTTATTTTTTTATTTTTAGTAATTTTTTCAGTACCTCCTTTCTTGTTTTTATTGACCGTCATTTTCTATACCTTCTTTTTGGGATGTCTCAATTTTCCCCATCATTTTTTCTATACCGCCTAAAGTGAAATGTTCTATCGCATGGAAACTTTGTGCAGCAGTGAAACTCCATTTCGGTGACACGTCGTACGCAACAAAGAAGTCGAGTGTTCGCCGCGCCGCGCCGCCGGTGCGTTTATCGAGCCACGTGCCTCCGTCGCCCCCTGCAGGCGTGGTGGAGTACCTGAGCAGCGGCGCGGTCTCTGAGCTGCACGCCGACCTGAAGCAGCTGACCTACAGCAAGTGTCTGAACACCTTCAGCTGCTCCGGCAAGACGGGCAAGCCCAGCGGCAGCATCACGCACAACTTCCACCTGAAGAGCGCCTACGAGAGCAGCCTGATGCCCTACACAAACTACACCTACTTCTTTAAGGTGCGTCTCGCCGCCTTCCCCGCGCCAATCACCAGCCAGCTCGCCGCAGCTGTGGGCGGTGGCGTTGGATTGGAAAGATAAAATAATAACAAAATCACAGATGGGAGCCCAGAGTCAGAGTATTTAATTAGCATGGAAATGTAATGAATGTATGCTAGCTGTTTCCTGTTGCAGGCGTCCCGTCATAAGATCTGAATGGCGAGCATGCCCAGGTGTTTTGAAAGATGACAGAATTTTAATTTCAATGAATCACTGTTGTTCTTTTATTTCTCTATTTCTTTATTTTTCTGTTTTCATTAGTTGGTTTTCCTCCAAATGTATTTTAGCACAACAATGAGTATTGTGCCAGTGGGTCTCTGTCTCTGAAGGGTGCTCCATCCTTGATTAGTGTTTCCTAGTGTTGATTCTTGAAATCCGGCGTTGGTTGGGGGGGGGGGGGGGGTCTCTCATCAGCATGCCTCTTGTCAAAATCTCCCCTTTTGCCACTGAGGTATGTGTTTGATAACTCCTGAACAAAAACATCTGCTTTGGGGAAATGTGTGGGATAACTTGAGGAATAATGCGACTAGCAAGGCCACCGTCCATCCTCTGCGCTTCGCAGAACCTTCCTACTGGCGTTTCTCGCCTTACGTTTTGCACTAGGAACCCAGTGCTTGTTTCGGTCCCCAGCCTCTGAAGCACATGTCTTACTGTTGCTCCTCCAGGGTATGATCGACTACATCTTCTTCAGCCAGTCCCACCTGAGCGTGCTGGGCCTCCTGGGGGCCCCCGAGGGCCCCTGGCTGTCCCAGAACGTCGTCGGGTGTCCCCACCCGCTGGTGCCCTCCGACCACTTCTCCCTGCTGGTCCAGCTGGAGCTGGCCCCGCCCCCCGCGGCTCGGCCAATCAGACGGCACGGCGGGCTGCCGTTCCTACGAAAGGGCAGGTGACCCTGATTCTCTCAGATTTTGTTCATTACTTTATACTTGGGCCGGCCTCTTTAAATGCATGTCTAACCAGGAAGCTGTTGTGCTGGCAGGTCACTGAAGCTGCAGGAGGACCAGAGCTTGGGGAATCCAGTGGGTTTGCTGCTGCATTGGTAAGTACCCATCATTCCAAGCTTACCATAACAATAAGGTGGTGCTTTAGTTACCCCAGGCATGCAATGCGGGTGTCATGGCCGAAAGTACAGGACAGCTGTAGGAATACCATGCAAACAAGAGTCGACACCACGACGTGTCCAATGACTAAAGGGCTGGCTGGTAATACTGGTCACTCTCCAGTGTTATTCTGGCCATTCTGTTTACAGTCACAGCTTTGGCAAGATATAAAACGAATCATCACTTCTCGAAGGTTGTTCTGACATTGTCTCATTGCATGTTTTTACTTTACTTTGCAGTGCGTCTTAACGGGGAAATAAGTTGCTGGACTGGTTCTCTGAATGAGTTGTACAGTTCAGTCGGACTGTTGGGACAAACTCATTTTGGAGGGTTTTTTTTTGCTAACTTTTTTTCTTTTCTTTTACCTTTAAATTACACTTTTTTTATTAATGTTCAAACATGAATGTGGGCCTTGCGAACATGCCATTGCTAACCTTCTCAGTCATGTCGTGAACTCAAACATGTTCCACCGTCTTGGCCCGTGTCAAGGGTCAAGACGGCCTTCATCACAGAGTCATGGTAGCAGTGAAAACGGGTGGAGCTCCTTAAGGTAGGTCTGTATAATCAGTGTTGTGAGCGCCACCTGTGTTCGCCGCTACTGCCGCACCTCTGTGATATAAGCATAGATGTGATCATAACATGACGTAAACTTAAAACCCAAGACCTTCTGCAACTACATGGCAAACTTAACATGGTGCAGGGCTAATGGGACATGGTGAAGGGGATGCATGATGTGGGATGAAGGGACACATGATGTCTATACTTGAAGGGTTGGGGTGGGATGGGGACAGTTTAGGGATGTGTAAACTTGTATATGTACAAAAGGAAAAGATTATATTGGAGCCCAGGTGCTTTGTTTTCTGTGTTGCCCAAAGGCAATTTATTTTATTTCCCTTGCACTCTTGAAACCATCTGGTGCCTCTTTATATTTTGCTTTGTGAAAATGTAATAATATTATAAGAATTGTATTGATATATATATTTTGTATGTGAAGATTTTTTTGAGAATTTGATTTGTATGACTTTAAATGACAATTATAATTGGAAACAATAAGAATGTTACCTGAATAAAGGAAAAATAGTAATGTTATCAGACTCATTTGGTATTCCTGTCAACAAGTGGGTGGGTGTGCTAGATATGTTTGTGTAAACTTGCATAAAACATACTGTACATAGCTACATTATACAGTATATGGTTCCTATGTAGGCTTTGTGCAAGTTTACCTTAGAAATGGCTCCATGTAATAGAAAAATTTGTTTGTATGTTAATGGTAGAGGCCTACGGTATAAATTGCCAGTTTAGACTTGCTCTGTTCAGTCTTCATTGGGCAAATAATATCTATTGTTGGTGGTTGAGGTTTGCTCCAGTTGTCGAACGCATGCTCTACCCACTGAGCTATGCCGCTCGGTTGGCAGCTAAAGTCAAACGTAAAAATGGAAAGCTAGGCTCAATGTTATCTCTATGGGAGATTTTTCCCTGTTTAATCACAAATATCACAAAATACAAAGTATAACATTTACGAAAATGAAAAATACATGGCACAGGTATACGGAAGTAGACCTGTGCCATGTATATGGCACAGGTATATGGCACAGGTCATTAGACAATTTCCCTCAGGGATCAATAAAGTATGTCTGTCTGTCTGTCTGTGTAATGGTTTGAATGAAATCTCAAGCCATTTTGCTTTATTTAGCCCATTCAAGGTTTAGCCTCCATTAATTGCAGTTGGTGTGAAGTTTGGTGTGAAGAAGAATAATATGACGAAAAGCGATGTCTAGATTATACATTCCTATGCACAATAATGAGTGCCAGAAAAAGTAAAGGGCTAAATAAAACAAAATGGCTGACCTCCTTTGTACGTATTTTTTAATTAATTAACTAAACAAAAAATAATAATTAAAGACACATGTGGCCCATATTGAGACTTCATTTCAATATATTTGATTAGTAGTTTACATACATTTCCTCGGATAACAAATGTGTCTGGCTTTAGACTGTCCTCATGTAAAAGGTTTTCATGTTATCAAAACAAGAAAGAAAAAAGTGCAAAGTACGGATCGACCAATCAAGGGCTGAGAAGCTGCAAAGTGCTGTCTCCCCCTCACCGCAGAACCTACAGCCTTCTCTGGCCACTCAAGGGCTGGGGGGTAAATGTCCCTTTAAAAGGATCAACCGTGACGACCTGCCTGTTGTTTGGTCCACCATATGACCTTAATCACCCTGGCCATCTCCCCCACCCCCACCCCCCCACCCAACATCAATATCACCAGTTGCTCCTCAATACACACGTCACCAGGAAGGTCTGAGGGCTGCTTGTCTTGGCCCCCCTCTGTCCATGTGTGTGTTTGTTCCAAAGTATGCCATGAATACGTGCGTCTGTCTCTCTATCTCGGAGGTGTGTATGGGCTGGCTGCCTGGCTGTGTGTCTGCTGGCCTGCCTGTCTGTCACAAAGGCATACCAAAGTATGTGCATGCTTGAAAAGAACCCACTCTTTGATTTCAGACGACATGACCGTAATGTCTGTGGGCCGGACACGGACCAATGGCGAAAGTGATTGGCATGAATGTCTATATATATATATATATATATATATATATATAGATGGATAGACACCCCTCTAGATATCCCTTTAGATCTGTATTTGCGTATCTAAAGCACAATGCCACAGGATGACCCCCTCCTGACAGGCTACATCTAAGGGGTGGACACCAAGCACCCCCAGTCTGCTCCTACCAAACCCCCCCCCCCACCACAAACACACACACACACACACACACATGCATCTCTAATGACCAATCAAGTTCACGGGTCATCAGAGGTTCCACCTATAAGGTAACGCCCACAGAAGAGACTGGGCTTCAGTTGTAAGTTCTTTAGCTGAGAAGACAAGGAGAGAGTGGAAGAGACCCATAGCGACACTGTTTATTGTCCTAGAGCTTCTGTTGAGGTTGAGCTGTATCTGGGCCTCGTTAAGTACTGGAGGAGTGGACCGGCAGACACAGAGAAATGCAACACATCACAGGTAAGCTTTTACTTCTTCTTCTTTTTTTGTATGTTATAAAGTTGTATACTAGCAGTGGTTAACCTAGCAATTGAAATGCTTGGAACTTGTTCTGGTGTCTTTCTTACTGTATTAGCAGCAATGAAATGTTTCACCTTCTTCTGACAAATGTACTTTTTGTAAGTCGCTTTGGATTAAAGCGTCTGCTAAATGCCCTAAATGGAAATGGAAAATGGAAATCTGTGTTGATAATGAGTCTTGATGCTGGTAATACCAAAAGTTGTACATTATATACATGTATAAATGTACATATAGAAACATGATACTGGTATTGTGTATTATGTGGTCTCAAAAGCTAGTCTCAGTTATCATGTGGGTTTGAGTTTTAGTGGTGACTTCCTCTCAATAATACCCAAATCCTTTCAGAGTTTCCAATGATAACGTATAAAGTCAAGGTTATACTACAATGTGTGGCACGTTACCGGGTTCTCAAGCCAGTTTTGTGTTTTCACTCACCGCAAATTAATTGATGCACGGCAAATAACCCAAGTCATATCGCCAACATCGACTCATTCTAGGGTCTTCTTTCTTGGTACCAGACCAGCAGAACCAGCAGAACCATGCCACCGCTAAGCCCATGCTCCCCTCCGAGGCGGGAGCCCAGGAGCAAGGCAGCATCAAGATGAGCCTGGTGAACTCCGACCTCTGGAAGGCCTTCCACTGCTCGGGCACTGAGATGGTCATCACAAAGCACGGGAGGTAAAAACCCTCGCCGCCGCCACCACGTTCTGTACAATCAGTCATTTCACATCACAAGAGCTTTATTGGCGTGTCAGAGAAACATGCACATTAGCCGTATATGTAGCATGTATGTTGATGTGCGTTGGATACTTTGCCTCTTGGAGTCTCATGTAGAACCTTGTGTGTGTGTGTGTGCGCGTGCGTCTCAGGAGAATGTTTCCCCACTGCAACATCAGACTCTCTGGCCTGGACCCCTTCACCAACTATGTCCTAATGATGGACATGGTTCCCGTAGACCAATTCAAATACAAGGTAAGAACACAATTACATTTTGGGCATTTAGCAGACGCTGTTATCCAAAGTGACTTACAAAAAGTACATTTGTCAGAAGAAGCATTTCATTGCTGTTGATACAGTAAGAAAGTCACCAGAACAAGTTTCAAGCATTTCAATCGCTAGATTAACCATTGCTAGTACAGTAAAGTACAACCTCTCTGGCTAAGTGCCAAGTTACAAAAAGCAATTATAAAGTGCCAAGATGTACAACATAGAACACAACACAATACAACACAACTGTGTTTTCACCATTGCATGTCCTTGTACCAGTCAAACTAGTCAAGTCATCTTTATTGTCAGTTTTCATGAACGTACAGGACATAGACAAAAATGGAAATGCCGTTTCCCTCGATCCCTGGTGCGAGACACGCATACAAAATATAAATATATAAAAAAATAAGAATACAAAATACAAAATAAAAGAGTAGTGAATATATACAAACAGTATAAACAGTATAAGGTGTAAGGTGCAGTATATACAGTATGAGCAGTATGGACAGTATTAAACAGTATGGACAGTGTATAAACAGTATGGACATTTATATAAACAGTATGGACAGTGTTTTTTTTTTTTTACTTAACTAAACTAAACTAAACCTTCCGGAACACACACACACGCACATTTCCATCTTGCGTCTGGGTCCCTGGTCTGCTCCGTGGCCAGCGGGACCACGAGCTGTCTCCATATCAAAGGGACTTTGATGACTTCCTGTTTGTCCACACCCTGTGTGAGGCCCGGCTAATTAGCAGCACTTACCGACTCAATGCAGCACGGACGGGGAGAAGATGGCCCCCGCATAATGTATGCAACAGTCTGGGCCCATTTGGCCCTACTATAGATATGTATTGGCACACAATGGGTGAAGGAATGCAGTTTGCTAAGGACAGCCTTTAAGCACCGACGATGAAGTGTGTACGCATTTACATGAGCCGGTCTGTGATGCCGCCTGTTCTGTGGTGTAATTGCGCCGTTTGTGTTTGGATTTATGTACACAAACACACACATGCTTCAAGGTTTGAGATAATTTAGTGAGAAAAGGTATTTGCACGTTTGCCTGCGTTAAAGACTGTCTGCGCTCTCCAATCGAGATTCTCACCACTAAGAGCTCTCAAGGTCTCCACTCACTGTCTCTCTCCCTCTCCCCCACCCCTACCGTCTCCCCCCCACTCTACCGTCTCCCACCCATCCTCCCAGTGGAACAAGGAGGAGTGGGAAGTGGCGGGGAAGGCCGAGCCCCAGCCCCCGGCCCATACCTACGTGCACCCCGACTCCCCGGCCCAGGGCAGCCAGTGGATGAAGCAGTCCATCTCCTTCCTCAAGGCCAAGCTGACCAACAACACCCTGAACCAGCAGGGCCATGTAAGGACTCCCCATCACACACACACACACACACACACACACACACACACACACACTGGACACATGTCACTCACCCACGCCTGCCGGCCGGCCGTCAACCCTTGGCTGACCGGTGACACCCGAAAGATGGCTGGGGAATGTTGTCCCGCTGCACCGTCATATGCCCGTCTCTGGGCCCGGTTAGGATGAACTGTTTTCAACCCAGACAGGAAATACTCTCTCTCTCCCTCTCTCTGTGTATATATAATATATATATATGTTTTGGGAAGCTTGAAAAAGGAGTATTCTTAAATATGTAGGTGCAGTTTAGAATGAAGTGCTTTTGGTGAAGTAACTCGGGGGGGGGGGAAACCGTGTGCCCAGACAGCATGGTGAGGCTCACACAGTCGTATCCTCTACTGAATAATGCAAACTTCCTGTGAGCCCCCACCCACTTTAAAGTAGTCTCTCTCTCTCTCTCTCTCTCTCTCTCTCTCTCTCTCTCTCTCTCTCTCTCTCTCTCTCTCTCTCTCTCTCTCTCTCTCTCTCTCTCTCTCTCTCTCTCTCTCTCTCTCTCTCTCTCTCTCTCTCTCTCTCTCTCTCTCTCTCTCTCTCTCTCTCTCTCTCTCTCTCTCTCTCTCTCTCTCTCTCTCGCACGCGCCAAAAAAAAACCACCATTCTCTGAGTGATCCTGGCTTATTTTTGGGGTTTCGATTTCTCCAGTCGTGGTGGTGGGAAATGTCTGGTAGATATGGGCCTTCCATCATGATTGATCACATAGTCCTTGTGTTTCTCTCTCTCTCTCTCTCTCCAGATCATCGTGCACTCCATGCATCGGTACTGCCCTCGGTTCTATGTGGTCCAGGCGGACAGCACCTTCGCCGTCCGCTGGAGTCCCTACCAGACCTTCTCCTTCCCGGAGACCCACTTCACCACCGTGACCGCCTACCAGAACACCAAGGTACTGCAGGGGCTCGCCACACACACACGCACACACACACACACACACACACACACACACACACACACGCACGGACACACAAACACACACACACACACACACACACGCATGGACACACACACACACACACACACACACACACACACACACACACGCATGGACACACACGCATGGACACACACACACACACACACACGCATGGACACACACACACACACACGCACGCACGCACGCACGCACGCACGCACGCACGCACGCACGCGCACACGCACACACGCACACACACGCAGTGTACTTAACATACTGATGTTGGGCAGTCGTCACTTTCTAATTATATTGTGCCACATTTCGTGTGTTTCCTAGATTACCAAATTGAAAATCGACCACAACCCGTTCGCTAAAGGATTCCGGCAGAGTGGAAATCATTTTCATGGCAAAAGGTAGCAACACCATATCATAACTAAGATGTTGTAAAATACATTTTTGAAGAGCAAATATTCAAATGACGGGCCTCTGGCTAACTTTTTTTTTTTCTATATACTTCTTGCACTAAAGGTGTCGTCCAAACGAGACATCCAAAAATACAGAAGAGACCAGACAGATGGACTGCGATGCTGAGTGCAAAAGTCCTTCAGGTAACGATCAGCAATATCAGTCATGTATTTTTACTTTCTTCATTCATAATTGGTTTTGCCATAAAACAATCATATATTTCTTTAAACATTTCCAAATATATATATATATCTGTATATGTTCATTTGTCAATATTTTCACTCCATTGTTTGTGTCCACGCGGTCATGTCTGTACCCTGCATTTCCCTTATAGGCCTTCAGGGGTCGCTGTTAGCCATAAAGTCAGAGAAGCGTCGCTGTTTCGACGACCACTACTACTCTCCCTCGTCGGTGGAGCAGGACCCCGCAGAGAGCCTCCACACCGAGGCCCTGGACCTCTCCGGGAAGGCCCACGGATGTGAGGAGCAGATGGTGCCAGCCTCCATGGCCTACCAGGCCTACAGGTATTCATTGTCGAACTAAAAATGGACTTGAGTTTCCATATGTAGGACTATGAGAGAAACGTATCGGACCCTTTTCAGATTAGTGTTGGGTTTTTCTCTGATGTCATTTAGGTGTAGTTAAAATATCAAAGTGATTACATTGAAAACATCAATATCAACAACCATTTCAAAAGGGTTATTAATATGCCAAAAATATTATTATTGTTACTGTTTATGCTATTATTATTTTATCATGAAATCTGCATTATAGAAGTTGTCCCATTAGCGGACTCCGGTGTCTTGAGTTGTGGTGATGGCTTTATAATGTTCAGAGCTTTCTCTTCATTCCAGAAATGTTTTGAACAGAGTAATGCGCCACGGTAGAAAGTTCTAACAACAAACACCCTTCATTATCTCCAGATTGGCGGAGTACAGCCCTCCATTGCCCTACTCCGACGTTGACTACCGCCATCGCAGCTACGAACCCCACGTGCCCGACGTGGCCGCCCTGCCGGACCACCACCACCACCCGTCCTCTCGAGACCACCAGGAACCCGACCCTCACCTGTCGGCGCCCGGCCAAGAGCCGTGGCCGCACGCCGCTAGCATGGTAGCTACCGGCGCAGCTAACGCTAACCACGGTCTCCGAGGGGGCTACCCGCTCCATCGACCCGGCCCGTTTCCGGGGGAACTCAAGGAGGCCGACCCCGGGAGACGGTTTATGGTGGATTCCTTCGCCCCCTCCCAGGCTCAACACCAAGGCGCCCACCAGCCCGGTTACCACCATCACCATGGCAACACGGTGGAGTGGAGCCAGTATCCTCTCTTTTCGTACTCCAGCTGGTGAACTTTGACCCCCCCCCCCCCCCCCCCCCCCTCTTACCACGAGATTGAGTACCTTTCTCCTGATGGACCTATGCCATTGTTCAATGTAGCCGTAATTCATGAACTAAAATGATAGGAGAAAACAAAAACTTGTTTGAACTGTTGTGACTGTACCACCCCTACTGAATGAGGCTACATAAGTAATTGTCAATTGAGTCAATTGAAGGAGACATTACAAAGAATCAGTGCAACAAACCTGTGTGACTTGAAACATGACAGTCGGGATCCAGAGGCGTTAAATAACAAGCAACTTCCAACAAAACCTGGAGTTGTTAAATGCATCATCATCATTAAATGTATGCACTGTCATTACTCATTCTCTTTTGGATCTCATGTGTTATAATGGTAAGAATAAGCCGACTACTTAGAACAAGTGTAATTAGAAATAATGTTTTTTATAAAAAAAATAAATTACAGAATGATGGGTGCCATAATGGTAGCAGAACAAGCCAACAGTTTAAATAAAATGTCATTGATTGAAAATATACACCTAGTGGTGTTCGTGGTGCTGGCCAGTGAGTAAGCTGGTAGCTGTCATGTGGGGCCAAGCATCCAGGCATGATCACAGCAACACACTAAAACATTACAGACCGCATAATGGTACGCTAGGGCTGCAGACATGTTGGCAACCTCTAATCTAGTACCTATCGACAGCAGGGGTATGCAAGTGCTGGCTAACGCAGTTTAGCTGTAATGACAGCTGATGGACACCCCCATGAGCCAAATGAGAGGGTATTGCCATGGGTATTTTAGTTTGGATTTAAATTTATCAACAGGGTCAGCTTCACTGATCAGCGTCACTCTTCCACAGACGGGTCAATATTTATAAGAGAACAAAGTAACAGAAGGCAGAGGAGGAAAATGGAGAATAATATGATCCTTCAGGAAAGAGCTAATCTGAGGTGGTCCGAACTGTGTAGCCTTAAAGTTATTTATTTGAACTTTCAAGGCAATTCATTTCTCATTTGCCATGTCATAAAATAAAATGCAATAATGTAACAGTGTTGCATATACAGTACATGCCGTTTTTAAATAAAACAAAGCATAAATTACTTTATTCAATGTACTCTCTTCAAGGGGCAAGGATCGGAATAAGACAACACAACAAACAATGAAACTTTCACTTTTATTTCCATTGTTGTCCATAATGTTTGTTGCTGTATGTCAGCGTGTTTTGTATTAGCATGTGCTGAGGGTGGGGGGTGTACTGTATATTTTTCTTTGGATACAGCTCAGTTTAAAAAAAAAAGTATATATATACACCAAATTATGCATGATTTAGTAGTTGTATCTTTCAACTGGAAATATAGCTGTTGTACATTGGTGAATAAATCAAATATTTGTCTCAATGTACTTGTAACTGTTCAGATGCTCATCTCAATAGTTTGAAGTTTAAAAGCGAGACATTAAACAGATGGGACCAAAAGCGCTTTTTGTTTTATCCAAACATAACTCATGTCACTATTAATAAGACATTGATTAGAATGTGAATATGTGAGTCACGACCAAGCCATAGACCTATACATTTGATCAAACTGGTGAAGGTCATAGAATGAATGGCACATATTAGTCTTTTTAGTTTCCTGCACAGGCATGTATTTATTTTCACCCGCATATCCCTGTTGAAGACAACATAAAATTTATGTATTTTCCCTCATCAGCTCATTTTCCCAGTCACATGAATCACTTATCCAACAATGTATGTATACAAACTTGCATTTTTTTTTTTTTTTATATATATTTACATCAATCAGTGTCATCATCACCTTCTTTAAGCTATTGCAAACAAAATGCTATTATGTCACAAATTCTAACCACCAATATCTGGGTCTTTGAATTTAAAGCTGCTGAGGTAAGATTTGAGAGTTGTAAAGAGAGAGTGCAGAACAGAGCAAGATATTGATGAGAGATACCCTGATTGGTCAGAATTGAGCCAGGAGCAGTCTAAAATCGGTATTGGCTCATACAGAGGCAGGCGCAGTCGACTCAAGACAGACAGCGCATTTCACTTGACATTAGCTGATAGATGGCTACGGAATTTCTAACAAATGAAGACAATTACAGCTCTTAAATCTTACCTCCAGCACCTGTAAGTAGTCCTAGTATAAGTTAACCATCCTCCATCATTCACCACTATATCCTGATAGCCTCGCACATTATAAAAGAAAGATGCACTCTGAATCTTGTTTCAAGTCATCTTTAAGAATTTTGTCTTCATGGGTTTGTAAAATGAATCCACCGAATTTGGGACAGGTGATACAAACAACATTGTATGCCCTACATACCTTTTGTTACAGGTACAGAAACCTCAAGCACACCTATTTTTAGATTTCCAATCATAATGTAATTGTCACTGTAAAGCTTGTGGTTACGGCAGGACATGAACATTAAAAATGAAATGAAAAGCTTTGTACTTAAATGTTCTCATCCAGCTCAGACATGTGTCAACAGAAAGACGATTAAACAATTCATGGCCTAGTGCACTTTGCTGCAGATTCTTGAAGCACATGAAATAGAAGGCACCATTGTTTCTGTTTGTTTTTTCACTTAAATCCCATTCAACATTGCATACTAATGTATGGCACTTTCCCTCCATTGAATAAATGTACTTTTTTTTTTTTTTTTTTTTTTTACTTACAAAAGACTTCATTGACTGCGTCACTAAAATACTTTTATATTATCCTTTTAATCAGTACACCTCAAATATTCTATATAAAATAATGGTTTTAACATTAACTCTGCATTGTTTATTTCATTTAAAAGCAAGTGATATTCATTTTTTGTATCCACTGTAATGTGTTCAACTCTGCCCTGCCGGTCAAGCGCTCTTTCGTAATGACAGGCATGTCCATACCTCAAGATCGAGGTTCTCCGTCTTTACAAAAGGGACATCTGCAAGAGGCTGCTCTTGCTGATCATCTTTGAGCCGCTCCTCTGTAAAATGTGGTTAATGTTGGACTCCATATTGCTTATACTGTAACAAAGGCCATTGCTATTGGGCTTAATGAGTAAGCCTTCGTTCTATTCTTGCTGATTCGTATGAACACAAGTTCTATAAGCAGGAGGGGGGGGGGGGGGGGGGGGGGGCTGGCCACTTTTAATAGCCACCATGCACACATGTTCATGTGTAATTTAGCTGTCTTTGTTTGGGATCATTGAGTGAGTAACTGTTGCAAAGTAGAGTGGCAAAAGTGTTTTCTCTTCCTTGTCGAGTGGGCTGAGACAGACTGATGGTGAGGTGTTAAGACTGGGGATCCACTGGTCAGAAGGAGGCGACTCTGTGGTTACGGCTGAGAAAAGGTATAAACAATCTGCATTGAGTTGTCAGGACATACTTACCTATCGTGAAAAAAGCATCATCATCATTACATCTTAAAGTTATGTGTACCAGCAATGTAACAACAATACATAATAACATGTATATTATATGTCATCAAATTCAGTTAGTTGCAATCTGCAACCTCACCACTAGATGCTGAATGCTATGCTAGATGCTACATTCGATACACTGAACCATTAAGTACAAAGTACACGCTCTTGCAAGTTGCTCATTACATGTGTAATTAAACTGTAACAAAGACACTGTAGTGTAGTGCCCCCAACAACCATATTAATGTCTTAACGATACAGCTGTTTGCAAAATGGACCCATAATGCTTGCATCCTACCTCTTGCTATATTGTAGGTCATGGTAGAGGTTGGAGGTGTCCTGGGACTTTTCCATGTAGGCACTGAGGTCTTTCACGTTGCCCAAGGCATTCAGCCGTCCCCGGTGTTTCTTCTCTGACGATGGCACTTCCAAGACCAATGGATTCTCAGAAAGAACATTCTCACTCCAGCTTAAGCTCAACAAACTCAAACTGCACACACAAAGAAGCAATATGTTAATTTACACATGAACACCTTTCATTGTTGCCAAAAACTATTTGGAATGATCCATCCTGGCTCAACCTGGGGATACTGCTGAAATACTTGAAAACAAATGTTAGCATTTTTCGAATTCAGAAAGATGAGAAAATAAGGCCCATATATGTCTAATAAAATGAAGTCTTTTTAGATGACAGCCATGAACACCCTCTCAGCTTGTCAACCTTCACTGTGCTGTATGTTGCAGAGGTTTGATCAAAGTCAGTATTCACCAGAGTTTGGGGATCTGATATCAACAGAGACATGTCGTCTGCATAAAGCAAAAAGTCACTTGGATTTGTATTTTCTACAAACCACTCAATTTATTGTTCTGACTTAAGAACTCAATGACCCCACTCTATTCTGTTATGGACAATTGACCGGAGTCATTTGCAAATCAGGTCAAACACAGGGTCTCATGATATGTGCATGCTACTGCAAGTAATTGACTCAGCAACCTGTAATGTAACCAGACTCTTCTATTGTACCTTTGGACCCCCTTCTGTTAACTGCAAGTATGATGACAAAATTAAACTACTTATAAGCATGATGACCATGTACCTAGTGAAACAATGTTGGCATCAAAGAGGCAGACATTCTAGATGTCTTTTAAGATATGAACAGGGCAACTACAATTATCACTTAAGTAAGTGAGAGGTGACTCTCTGTTTAGGCTTTAGTCTGCAGTGTAATCACAATAGAATATCATAACACATTTGAGTACTAAAGCCTAGATTTGATGGAAATTCTGCCTTGCCAAAGCTACTGGATGTATCTGTTTCTGTGATTTATGTACATACTTTGGCATCATGTATGTCAACAACATGCTACCTAAGGTTTAGCCTTCATCTTCTTGGCCAATCAGGGGCTTATGACATTGGGGCAGGGGCATGCAAGGGCAAAGAGAACATTTGTGCTTAACAGAGTCAGCAGATATGCTATTAGTGCATTTAAAGGGCAAAAGTCTTTTTTTTCATGTCCATTGCGTGTCCATGTTGAGTTAAACTGCTTACTCTTCTCAACCCCTTTGTCCTCCCTGGCCAAGGAAGTGTCTTTTACACAGTGATTGTTGGCCTTTGGAAAGGAAGGTGGTGTTCAGCTTGACTGGTGCTTTTTCAGCATTTGTGAATTGCATCTTCAGCTTTCCCTTCCACACCCACAACACTGCAGGACAGCACAACTGAGTTCCCCTCTCTTCTAATCCAGCTCAGGTATTCTTTAGGGCTGAGGCCGACAGATCCTAAACAAATGGCTTGTTTCTATCACCTAACCTTTGTTTTGACTTTTAGTTAGTCGTTTCATAGCTTGATGTTGAAATTGAGGATATCTGATCATCTTGTCATTCATCCTGATGCCAGGGCACCATTCCAGGTCTGCTGATGTGATATTAATCTCTAATTTCTCAGGATTCATCTTTATCAAGGATCCAGCTCCTCCCCTTCCACTTCCTCTGGCAGAACATTAATAAAATGGTCCTTTTTATTGTTTTCTTGCCGTCAGCACTAGCATCAGCAGGGATTCTGACAAACTGAGCCATCATAAGGAGGTACCGTGACTATAAGCAAACAATCTAACATATGTTATGTCAAATTCTTTAATTGACTCATTAGTCTCATCAAATATCATGCCTTGTCAGACGCTACCTCAATTAAAAGTATAGCAAACTAAAATACCCTGTGTTTTCAACAATTCTTTAACAATGCTATAGATCAGTCCGGGTAAGTCAAAATAATGGGAGGGCTTTCAGATTTTTACAAACGTGAAGAATAGGGAAAACTCAACACTTCACAAGGAGTAACTGGGGATCGAACCAGCAACATTCCGGTTCACAGACGACATGCTCTTGAACCACTGCCATTCTGATATCTTTTTCTACTTAGTTCCTAAGCTTCAAGTTTCTGTAGTCATATCTTCAATCATTAAACAGAGTAACTGAGAGTAACAGAGTAACTCTCACAGCATAGCCACTCTCTGCTGTTTATTTTAAGTATGTATAAATCGCTTGACATGTGAGACAAAAATTGCAGTGTACAATCATTACCTTTTGCTCAAGGTGACTGCTGATGATGCAAATTGGCTTGTTGAAAACAACATTTCTGTCTCCTTCTCAGTTACATGCTGTGCGCTGTTTGCAATTTTAGATGCGTGTTGCTGAAAAAGAGAGAAAATTTGATATTTTATGAAAGAGTCACCAAAATGGAACACTTGGCATGCACATTGTTGTAGTATTTTGTATGGCACCTTAAGCTGAACATTTTGGAGGGGGTGGTGAGAATTCTCTGGTTGGTTGGTGGCCATGTTGTTTCTTTCATTTTGAAGACTCTGTCTCAGACGGTCATGGAACTTTTTCCTTTGCTTTCTGTTCATGGAGAGATAATCTGGGTGTTGAGACTAGCCACACATTTAGAAGACAAAAATAGCAAATAAGGAAAGGCCAAAATATTTGTAAAACTCAATATTTGTCTGGGATTGATTTAAGCCTGGTATAGAGCCAACATTTTAGTAGTATACAAACAAAACACAACAAAACAAAAGATAATTTCAACTGAAGCATGATAGTTTACTTTGTTTTGCAGTAGGCAACCACACACATGATTCCAACCACGAGAAGTGCAATGCAGATTCCTGATATTGTTATTACACGTTTCTGATACAGCTCCTCGGCTTCTGGAAAAGAAGACAGTGCATTCTTGAAACTAGGTCTACACACACACATGCACACACACACACACACACACACACACACACACACTTACACAAACACACAAAAACTATAAAGACAGGCATAGATTTTGCATTTTGTAAATGTGTATAATTTAAGAAACCAGGTTCCATTGTGCAAGTACAATATATTGTATACATATTGTATATTGCGTGTATGGCATACAACAGTCATTAGAATCAAATTGTCAATTGTGGTGCTGTAATACTTTACACTTAAAGTCTGTGTTTCATATTCTAGATGTATTAATATAATAGTGTGTGTACGCACACACTTATGGTTGTCTGCTTGTGTGTGTGGTAACAGGTCTCAGTGAGAGCAAGAAGGGAAAGTGAAAGTAAAAGTAGCAATGACATGACAGGAAAAAATAATTATAGCAAGGAAGTTAGAGGTTGTTGTCTTCTAGCGTCAGATATGATGTGAACAAATTATTCTGACTGTTAAAAAAAAATCTTAGTTGTTCAAGCAATTATCCCTTTAAACAGAAACTCAAAACACATGACCATGACTGCATTAGAAAGGAGATTAGCTGAGTTTGACAGAGGGAGCTTTTTATCGTGCTGTCTGATATTAAAGATGACAAAAATTAAAGGCAATAATCTTTTAAATATTTAATCTTCACCTGTTAATGATTGGTTAGCAAAGGGAATGAAGCTTTTACACAAATTACATAACTACCACAATTAGTTACTCAAAGTATAGAAAATGAATAGGCCGCATTTGAAATGTGTTTGAAGAGGCAACAAGAACAATGAAGCAGCATCAAATCTTTTCCCTGAAATAGTTGTATGTATATTAATTGATATCACTAGTTCTTACTAAAGTCTATATTGTATGATCCATTTACTGGCTAAACAAATCCAACGTGCAGTCCTATATCTATAACTAGAATCCTATGTCTGCAAACTAAGATGTAGAAACATTCCATACCCATAAATTCAATCCCAAGATGTTCTACCAGGGCAGAAAAAAAGAGACATCAACATTAAAAGAAACCAAACAAAGAAAATCCATTGAAAAGGCATGTTTCTGAAAGTACATAATTTTTTGCATTGGCATGCGCATGCATCATTCTAGTCGCTAGCAGCAAAGGCTAGTCCAAAATGAGGAAATCACTAGACACTTCTCTATCTAGTAAGCACAAATACACTCTGTACAGACACTGTACTTCCTTAAAATGTGGTGTCTCCGGTAAGGCAATGTTTTGGCGTGGCTCGGTAATGTACACGAGAGAACTGATATTCAGTACGGCTATCCTGACTCATCCTGGCTTTCAAATGCATGTTTTCACCATCATGGTGTGGACAATAAAGTCATGCTGTATCTCTCATCAATGGACTTTCAGAACACTTTTTTTGTTGTTTTTGTCTTCTTCCAAAATGCTGCCCATACATTCTTGCTCTACTGGGCCACTGCCTCCTCTCAAATGAGCAGTGCTATGTGATGAATCCATCACATCACATGAAAGAAAGATAAAGTTGATAATCATGCAGCCATCTAATTTGCAGATGGTTGAAAGCACAAAACCCATGTTTTCACTTCGTTCAAGAGTATTGCATCGATTGATTTATTGTCATAAACAGATTATCTTTTATCATGTATGTTTCAGTCAGTCTATAATAACTGCTGTCTGTGTAAGTGATGCGCAATATGTATATCAACTTCACACATATTGAAGCTTACAACACAAACCCAAAGCAGTCACACTAGAAACATATACTGTTATCAATCAATCAATCAATAAGGTAGAACCTGCCATTGCCTAATGTGATTTACATGATCTTAATGCACATGAGATGCAACCATAACTATTCATTTGCCAAGCACTCACCAACATCAATATTCATTGCCCTTGCAGCATTCTTTACTAGATAACTGCAAAGCAATTACTAAGCATTCCATGAATCGTTTCATCAATGATAGCTAGCAGCATATCAAGTTATTAACCTCATCCTTAAGATGTTGAGACCAACCAGCCTGTTCAAATTCCTAAAGAAATTTGCTTGCGCTGAGTTTCCACAATCAGCAATCAATCTTAACAGTAGCAGCGAAAAGTAGCAAGACAGGTATTACCACCCAGACTTGAAATGACTTGAGAGGCTGTGATGCTGCAAAATGTGATACATCATAATGTACGTTAGGTTTAAACACAATAAATATGTGTAAATCCTATATGTTTAACATTGTTTGACTGTTCCTTTTTTTTGGTTCCCATTTCCTTTTTTTCAACTTTCAGTGGTCATACTGAAAGTAGGGCGGTGTTCCAGTTGTCACTCAAAGAAATTCAGAGAAATTCCGCACTTGCCGTTGCTTCCTAAATATTCAGATGCGGTATCATTGCACCCGTTGACCCAATGCATATTAAACCAGAGAAGCAGCAGCCTAAAGCACGAGAAGCAGCCTAGAGCTATAGAGAAGCAGCCTAAAGCACGAGAAGCAGCCTAGAGCTATAGAGAAGCAGCCTTAAGCTCCGGAAGCAGCCTAAAGCAACTGTGGTGGGGACTGCATTAAATTCTTGCTGCACCGTTTCGGCATAACACCAGAGCAATGTATAACAATGTAGACCATCTCATAAGAAGGCTATGCACCACAATTATAATATTATTAAACTGAACCAGCATTTCTTGATATCCACTACAACATGAATATCATTGCTTAATTAACTTTCCCTCTCTTTTTTATGCACAGCAGCAATGTGCCCTTTGTAAAAAGTGAATGTAATCTGTTTTTTTAAGGGGCTTGGGTCTACTTCTGCATTTCCATCATGCCACTCACTGGCTAGCCGAAAAAGAAGTTATTGCTTTATTGGTGTATGTCTAATGATGTAGTCGAAACCTCTCCAGTGCACTTCCTGTGTATACTGATGCATTCTTGGCTCCAAGATGAATTGCGTCTGTTGCTTCTCTAGTTTACTGCATTCTCTATTCTCTACATTCTCTACAGCATACAGGAACAGTGGGTACAATTGTGGTCAGGGAAAACATCTGGAGACTTAGGAAGCCAGCATAAGTGGAATAAATATACAGTAGACAACTGGAAATCACCATTTGTGTCTATTTGGAAGCAGCGACTCTCCTTAATCTACAAATGGCTTCAGGATAGTCAACTCATCTCCTCACCCAGTTAGATCAATCCATATTTTAATAGTTGTCTTAATAAATTGCTATTCTTATGTTACTTTGGGCCTTTTTACTGCATTTGAAAAGTTGTTTTCAAATAAGACAAAAAGACTTTTTCGAAGAATCTTGCAATCCAGTATTTAATAGCTTTAATATATATATATATATATATTTAAAGAGGATATGGAGTCAAAATTGTGAAATCTATTTAAAGATTTTGAAATAAATACCTATTCAGAAAGTCTAGCAATTTAAATAAATCCCACAAATATAATTAGAATAATAATGAAAAAAGTATTTTTATGGGATGAAAACTCATATGTAAATCTACATTGTATTATATATTGTTAAATCTACAAATACAAATATGCAGCTCTATGTGTAGGCCTACTTTTATATGGGCATGTGTGGATTTTGATACATTTCTGTCAAGAAAGCATAATTGCGAGTCAACTTTTGGACAAGAAAACTATTTTTGCTATTGATAATTTCTTGGTAATGGCAATAGGAAAGAAAGAATTCTTCATCCTATATCCTACCCTGATGTGGCTTCCATTTTGTATCATGGCAAATAGGTAGGCCTATGTCTATATACATGTACAGTATATTACAAAAAATAATGACAAAATGACAAAAGAAAAAAACAAATGTTACAAAACATGCTTTAATTCAATCACAGATTAAAGAGGTTTTATACGTACTGTAAAAGCTTGCCATAACGTAGTTTTGACAGCGGTCACCAGTGAATTCATTTGGACACCTAAAAGGGGAACAAACATTTTGAGAATTCAGATTGATTATTGGAGTTTTTACTCTTACCTAGCATGACCAAAAAAGCTGAAACTTTCATAAAGTTCCAACATGCTAGCCAACTCAGACTTGACGCATATTTAGGCAGAACAGTTGACTCCAAAATAGTCGATTCTCAATTCCATTACGTCAATTCTGAGAATCAATTCAAAAAATTAATGGCACTGGAGTTGACTATATCTGCAGACTTGATTCCAAACTGTCAAATCCGTTATCTAACGATTTAAAAAAAAAAATCTAAGATATTTATTTTTATTTAATGTTTCCATTTCATCCCATGTTTCAGATCGAATTTGAAAACTATGAAACATAAAACAATGTGTGGCTGAAAGTTCCAGGACAATGGAAGGGGTTATCCCCATGGTTATGACCCATGGCAACTTTGACACATTTCTGTAAGTTAGTAGGCTACACAACGTTGAGTGTGAGCCTTAAAATGAACGACGTTATTTACGAAATACGGCACACACCGCGGCGTCCTTCGATAGGTGTCCGAGAAGCTTAACCCTCTCGGAGGCAACCATCACATGTATGTACCATATTTTTTCACGTTGCCATCCTTTACCATTGCTAATGCCAAATGTGTCATTTCCAAATGTTTGACACATGTTTGACACCTACCTGCAGAGAAACTTGGTGCTTCCTGGTATGACTTCCAGGGTGAAGCACTCTCCTCCGTTCACACAATAGTTCTTGTGGCTGTCACTGCAGCGCATGACATGACTTGACGTCTTAGCTGCTGGAGTGGTGCTAATGGAAGCTTCAGGAAGAGCAGGTAAGGGAAAGTAGTTAAACACAGACCGTTTTCACAGAGACGTGGTAGGTTAAACACAGGTGTCACTCATAACATGAATTATGGGTGGGCTCTCTTGTACAAAGACATGGGTAGTAGACTAAACGAATGAAGATATCTATGAGGGGCCGTTTAGGACTTAACTATTGAGACACTCTTACACTCACTACTGAGACACTCTCACACATACTAATGAAACACTCTTACATTCACTATTGAAACGCTCTCACACTCACTATTGAAACACTCACACATACATACATACTCTGTAAACCTATGCACGCTCATATATAAAACATTATACACACTCGTCTGAAACACTTACACATACATATGAGAAACACACACGCATACATATATACTTCCGTGTCATATACACATACATATGAAATGCTTGCATGCATACAAGTGAAACATTTATACGTATCTATCTGAAACACTCATGCATTCACATATGAAAATGTTATACATACATATTGTTGAACACTTATACATTAATAACTGAATCTCTTGCATATGATTACAAAGATATTAAAAGTTTAGATGCATGTGCAAGTGTTTCATATATATTTGTATAAATGTTTCAAATGTGTATGTATACGTTTTTCAATTATAAGTGTGTATGCTCTCACATGAGGATGTGCAAGCGTTTCACATGTATTCATACAAGTAATTTCAGTAGTGACCGTGAGAGCGTTTCAATAGTGTATGTGAGAGCGTTTCAATGGTGTATGTAAGAGCGTTTCAGTAGTATGTATGAATGAAATCTCACTAGCATACGGAAGGTATCTCACTTTCACCGGAAGGCGGAAGTAAAGAGTGCAGAATTTGAACAGCGAAAAAATTTTGCGCTAATCTTAAAGTGATGGTTCGGAGTAAAATTCACCCAATAATCCAGCCAAATACCCCCTCAGATGCATTTTTAGCGACGGTCAATATTTATCAAGTTTAGGGGTATCAGCCGAATGGCTTAGTATTGGAGTGTCCGGTACTGTGTGTTTATCTCGTAAATTACCCCACTAATAATGCATAGATTGTTACCCAACTTCTGTAGTAGTACATATATGGTCTGTACTCACAAAACGAGGCATTTTAAAGTTTGTAAGTACACCAGGAGTTTATTTAAAAGAACACTTTTCTGATAGCTTCAACTGGTGCTTCGTTTATACTTCCGCGGACCCACGGCGGACCCTTTGCGGACCCTTTACGTCCTCGACGTGCACCTCCCCAAATCCTAGACGCGCGTCGAGGCGACGCCGTCTCTACGCCGTCCCAACGCGTTGGCTTTGGCTGTGATTGGTCCGCGAACTACATTGGCTGGAGATCGCTTTTCCGTTTTCCACTCGTAAACACCGCCACGGTGTAAACACAGCCTTGATAAATGCTTCGGCTGATTGGCGACAGTATATATATATATATATATATGTTGTCGCCAATCAGTCGAAGCATATATATACATAAAACTTTTGCATCCGTATGTAATAACCAGAATGGTCATTCTGGTCCCTCTACCGGTGTGGCAATTAATTGCATTTCGAGACGTAAACCCCACGCAATCCCTCCGCAGAAGTATCACGGGCTCATTTTTCAAACGGTCAAATTTTTCGCTGTTCAAATTCTGCACTCTTTACTTCCGCCTTCCGGTGAAAGTGAGATACCTTCCGTATGCTAGTGAGATTTCATTCATACATACTACTGAAACGCTCTCACATACACTATTGAAACGCTCTCACGGTCACTACTGAAATTACTTGTATGAATACATGTGAAACGCTTGCACATCCTCATGTGAAACGCTTGCACATCCTCATGTGAGAGCATACACACTTATAATTGAAAAACGTATACATACACATTTGAAACATTTATACAAATATATATGAAACACTTGCACATGCATCTAAACTTTTAATATCTTTGTAATCATATGCACGAGATTCAGTTATGAATGTATAAGTGTTCAACAATATGTATGTATAACATTTTCATATGTGAATGCATGAGTGTTTTAGATAGATATGTATAAATGTTTCACTTGTATGCATGCAAGCATTTCATATGTATGTGTATATGACACGGAAGTATATATGTATGCGTATGTGTTTCTCATATGTATGTGTAAGTGTTTCAGACGAGTGTGTATAATGTTTTATATATGAGCGTGCATAGGTTTACAGAGTATGTATGTATGTGTGAGTGTTTCAATAGTGAGTGTGAGAGCGTTTCAATAGTGAATGTAAGAGTGTTTCATTAGTATGTGTGAGAGTGTCTCAGTAGTGAGTGTAAGAGTGTCTCAATAGTTAAGTCCTAAACGGCCCCTCATAGATATCACATATTGACCATGGACCATTTGCCCTGGTACATTCAAGTAGCAGACCCATAATTCATATTTTTAATGACACCTGTGTTTGATTTATGATGACACCTCTGTGAAAAGGGTCTATTCAATGTATCACAATGAGTAAGTGCTTCACAGTAGCCCATAGACTAGATCAATGTAACTTTCAATTAACAAGACATTACCGTTTTTTGTTATTTGTAGATACACTTCACAATTCCCTAATCCAAAAAAAAAAATATCGATAGGCTTACTATGAACATTATTTAAAAAATGTTGTATGGTGTCATGATTAGGGACCAATTAGGGCCATAATATCTAATAAATATATTGAGCTTGCAAACATAGGGATGCCTAGACAACCTACAATAACAACAAAAATGTTTATTTCTGTCTGTGTTGTTTATTTAAATGTTTGAAATGACTGTCTGTCTTTGTGTATATTTGTGTCTCTGTTTATTTCTGTTTACTCTGAGTATGTTGACCATATGTTACTAACCATTCAATGCAACAATGAGGAAGGAGCCTTATATTGTATTACTTATATTCCACATCTTTTTCTCAAATTTCTCCTGCTCATGATCAGTACAGGTAGCATGCTCATTTATTCATTTTAAAAAGCTAAAAGTTCCAAATGTTTTTTTAAATATTGACAGGACTATCATAGAAATACTACAAGACAGCATTTTCTTGGATGCTTGGGTGAAACAGAACATGTCCACCTGGTCTTCGACAGATGGCTGACTGTCAGTAAACACCACTATAAACAACCACATATGTACATCATTGTAATCCGTGTCTTCACAATGTCAGGCTGTTGTAATGGTAATCGCTGTGAAACTGTGGTCCAGAAAAGGACCATAGATTGCATAAATGAACATAGACGTTAACACTAGTGGTCAAACATTTGAGCTGCACTGATATAAGCAGCAATACTTTAGTCCTTAAATGTTTAAATGCCGTCAAAAGTAAGATTGCATGTGTTATGTGTATGATTTGTAGTAGTGGCAGCCAGTTCAATGGGTCTTTCATACAGACATGGCTGGTATGGCTGGCTAGAGTGAGCTACCAAACCACTGCTCATTAGAAGAACACGAGTTTATCTTGTTGTAAAAAAGTGCAAACATCTTAATCAAAGCAATTGTCTATAATTCTATACCAATAATCATCATAATCATCGTCATATTTGGACGAGGTGGCTGCCTTTGTGCACGGTGGGCCAGCGAGCAGATGCAAACACATCAATAGCTACACTTGTCGGCGAGCTAGCGGGGTTTTGTGGTATCTCGATAACTCATCGAGTTGCTCCATCCTCAGGGCACGGTGCTAAAGCAGATGCAACGTCAAACAGGCTTGTTCGCTGTCACCCCTGTTGTTTGCGCGCGCGTGTTGAATCACTAGCCCAGTTTAAAGGGACAACAACAGTCGCATAAAGGGATTGACGACAGTCCCTCCCGGAAACAAGCCCCTCGTTTCCAAACCTTTGACCACCAATACACTCAACCTTATCCCCTCACACCTCCATCAGACCACCGCTCCAACTCTCCTCTGTCCATTATGGCACCAATTGTTCTCCTAACAATCCCTGGAAACAGGAAGCCTAGGTTTCTTCCTAGACACATAAGGGGGTTTATCCTTGGTCTTCGAAAGGCTCGGGATAGGGGTATGTCATGTGTAAAATGTGGCATTTGAAGCCCTTCGAAACTGTAACTGTGATATAGGGCTATACAAATACAATTGACTTGAATGAGGCATTCAAGTCGGGAGAGGCAAAACAGACACAGCTGAGATGGTGAGTTTTAGGTATTGGGTTCAATATTGACTTTAGTTACTATGCCAGAGATGGTTAAGTTTAGGTATAGAGATGGTAAGTTAAGGTTTTAGAGATGCGTGGATGGGCTATTATTTTATCCACAACCGCATCACAAAACGCATCGTCGGTTCGCCATCCATCTGCACCAACCGTTTTTGACCAATTTTCAAAACTGCCTCTGCCAGCTGATTTTAGGTATATAGGCGATGCAAGGCGATGCAATGCTGACGCGAGGCTAGAAAGTCATTGCCTGTTCTTGAAAGGATATAGGTAGCGATATTTAACAGTGTGTATATATTTTTAATTTGATTGGTTAAACCGCCACCCACCAGAATTTAATTAAAATATAATTTTTTGTCACGTCATCCGCCCGATCCAATGCAATATGCAAATTCCCTCAGGGATCATTACAGTATTTCTCTCCGTCTGTCTGTCTGTCCGATCCCCAGTTTAGCTACGGAGTCTGCGGCTGCAAACGCCAACCGCTCATCTCTATAAGATTTGAGAGGGTGATGTTTAGGCATTGGGTTAGAGGTGGTTAAGTTTTGGTATAAGGCTGGAGAATGTTAAAGCTCAGACAAATGAAATTATTGGATGGGTTGCAGGGTTTTTCTGAAAAATGCTGGTTGAATTTATTGATTTGTATTGATTGTAGTCAGGATGCAAAAAGAATTTCAACAAATGTGACAAAAAATGCTTCTAAAATAAATTCCCTGCCCTAGCATAAGGTTTAGGTATTGAAATAATATTTTACTTTGGTGTGTACGCAGTCAGTTGTGTTTGTTTAGTCAACCCCCTTCAGGTCACATCACGTGAAAATTGGTGTGCCTCAAAGATCAGTTCTTAGGCCTCTCCCCTTCTCGCTCCACCACTGAGGCCCATGGCTTCTCCTTCCACTGTTATAGCACTGTTATTCCAATAAATAACATGCTATGCTTACACTGAACTTGATCCAGTTGTAGTTATTGAAACTCGGTCATACAGCACCTTCGCTGTTGAAATAATGAATAATATTCAATAAATACTCCTACTGATTTCAGGCTGACTTCTAAAGTGCTTTGGATTGAAGCCTCTGCTCAGTGACTAAATGGGATGTCTAGCTGATTTCGAAGAACAAACAGTAGTATTTGCAGATCAGGAATCTGTAGAGTAGTGTATTTTCTATAGTTGGCCCAAGGTTTTCTGGGCCAGGCTGCATTACCACAAGTAACCACCAACATGTTTTTGGAAGAAGAATACCAGTTAAAATACATAATATAGAATGAACATGTCCACTTTTAAAAAGTACCCATCCGACAAAAGGCATTTTACTCATTTAGTAAATATCAAGTAAAATGAAATAAAGTTGCATGTTTCATGTCAAACTGTACTGTATTTCTCGTCCATTACATCTTGTTGTGAAATGTGATTGTGATTCATATGGGATAACTCTGATAACTGAGCTGACTCTAAAATAATAGTTAACACTTTAAAATAAAGGTACATTCATTTACCATTAAGTCACATTAATTAATACAGGCATAAACAATACAATAACTAACAGTTAAAGAGAAATCTCAAAGATGTTCATGTATATTTCATCAGGATGTTTCATGTGATGGGGCCTATGGCCCACTGATGAAAGCCCTTGCCTTGCAGTATTACCAACATTACCAACTGGTGCTTGGTGGCAATACTGTTTGGAGCTCTGGGAAAAATGACAATTACTGCTAATCGCCAAAGATGTCACCAAGGAAAACAAAGCTGATATCGTCAGGATTTCCAATTAATTAACAGGTAATTAGCAATTAGCTAATGGTCTGATAATAATTGACCAATGATGTTCACGTCTACTAATTTCATTTTAACTAAGGTATTCGTTTATATTTATATTTTTGACTATGCTATATCATTATGCTTCATATTTCATTAACTAATGTTTACTTAGTTATTATCGTGTTACCAAACAAGGTACACATATGTGAAAGTTGAGTTAAAGAAAAAGCTGAGTGGTATTAATCTTATTATTCTGTTGAAACTTTCCTCTACATGGGTTATCCACATACCATTGTCCCCTTTGTATTTTCATAATAGTATCTTCATAATAGTAATAATATATAGCCAATATAGCACGTTTTGTATTTCAATATATCTAATTTTGTAATCAATGTATTTAATTTTTTAATTTAATATTGTATAATTGATCCAAATGGATGAATGAACTGATGATGGTAGATGACAATGCAAAAGTCACACCACGCATTTGGCAAGTCATGTGTCTATGCTTTTAGGTACTTTTAGGTTTTGTGTACCAAACAATGATTATTATACATATTACACACAATGCAATAACATGCTCTAATTTCTTCAGTCAGCTAGGTAATACTATTGAACAAATCTTTGGGTTCTTTTGTTATTTACCTGTTCTTCTGCTTTTTATGCATTTTAAAGTTACGTTACTCTGTAGCACAGTCATCATGAATGTATTTTTCTTCAAAAGGTGTCTGTACCCACCGATTGTAGTGATGATGATGTCGTTGTACTCCAAGTGGTTTTGTTGGAAGGGGACCTGCTTGTTGTCTCTGGGGTCCTTCGACACCGTGGGCTCGTCAGCGCGGTACGTCACAACGGTGGACGAGTTGACCTGAACAACTTTAGTGGATACCAAAGATCCGGAAGGTCTCGCTCTCACTGTGAATTCCTGGCTTGCTGTCGTCGTTCTAATAGTGTTGGCCAAAGGGGGAGCGGATGAGAGTAGATGTGGAAATGACACAGGAAGTCCAAGTGTGGGGTCAGCTGATATGATAATAGGGCCCTGCTCAATGCGCTTAGGGTCTAAATGGGTTGGGGGCTCGTACTCAAAGATCTTGTCTACAAATACCCATTTGAGTCCGGCGGTGCACAAAGCTAGGCTGAGGAGACAAGCTAGGATGGGTAGGATGCAGATTTTCTCAGAGCGCAGGCAGCTGTGGATTTGGTCCATCTCAATGCACACACAGCAGGTACTTGACAAACTGCAAATTCCCATTGTCCATTCTCTGTCTCCCTCATCTCCACTAGCGCCTCCCTCCGCTTCCCTCTCCGAACCAACTTCCCTCTCATCAGCACCGCTCACCGGCTCATCCTGCTTCTCGTCCGGTGCGGGCTCATCGTCCGCCTTTGAGATGTTGGAGGAGACGGATCCGGGAGGCACAACTAGCATGTCATTGGGGTCCTCAGTTCCTTCGGTCATTCTTACTGTCTTTTCGATCTCGGCTCTCTCTAAACATTACCTATGAACTCAAAGCGTCGTGGAACGGATGTCGTCCGATCCTTCGCGTAATGTATCCCATTGTCAATGTGAGCGGCTGGGGTTACAAAAAAAAAAGGAAAAAAAAAAAGCTCTTCGCCCGAAAGGCTGACCTTGTTAGCAGGCTAGAACGTATTAAGGCAACTCTCTGTGCGATAACGAAAGTTTGTCATTGAGATGTATCCATAAAGCAGTCATATTAGCAGACAATATCCCAGAATTAGATCCGTGAAAAAACGAAGAGGTGCAAACGCGACACCAAGTTGCAGGCAGAATTTAAACATTCATTCACTCCTTTTGCTTTATTGTCCAGCATCAAACGTGGATCGTGGCAGCTGACTCACCTCAGCACTTGGGGAACAGAGGCAGCCGCTATGCACGTTTCATAGAGAGAGGGTGCAGCAGCGCCGAGACGAGAGCAAAGCCGATAGAATATCCAGACACTGCAGCAGAAGGAGAGACATGCTGTTTCTGGTCCCCGGTACGCACGCGGCCGCCGGCTGAATCATTCGGGAGCGGCAACGTCCTTCCTCTGCAAAGCCAAGGAAACAGACCGGAATCATGGGCAGCAGAGAGAGAGAGAGAGAGAGAGAGAGAGAGAGAGAGGGAGGGAGAGGGAGAGAGAGAGAGGGAGGCTTGCACCAGCCTCATGGGGTGGATGGTGCACATGAAAGGGATACTCCCCTTTGTTTCTTCTCATGCCCCTCCTCTACCCTTGAGCTTCTCCCTAGTCTATATACCTCTCAGAACCCATCTGCCTTTACCTCTCCTCCCGCATCACACGCTTCCCCCCTCTGGTGTGTGACCGCCCGACATCAGTCTGAGACGTCCATCAGAAAGCTACTCCCCCTCTCTCTCCCCCCTGTGCACGCCCGCCTCCCCCCACCCGCCCGCCCCAGAACCGACGCAAATGATTCAGCAAAGTTGATCAAATTAAAGGGAATCTTCGCAATTGCGTCTGGCTGCTGCCTCTCCCCGGCACTGCTCTGCATGTCGCTTGCCCTATTGATTATGCTGACACACAGAAAGTGTGTTTATTTCAAAGGGGGCGGGAGGAGCAGACATGTGATCTCTCCCGGAGGACTGAGTCTGTGGTTTATTCCCATATCTGTCTCTATCCGGTGTAACACTATGGAGGTCTAGGTTACAGATTCACAGATTCAAATTGAGAATCAAGTCGTATTTAGACACCGATGGGATGGATGGGAATCATTTCTACGTCATATCGCACACAGTGACGACGGAGGGAAATCAGGCCTCCTCATACTGATGCCTTCCCCACAGAAACACAAGCACAAAACACGTGCGTCATTTGTGTTTCGCCTTTTTCTCCTTTCACGGCGGGGCAGATGTTTGTGAGGTTTGTGATCATCAATCATGTCTCATGTGAAATCGATGTGAATATAGGCGTTATTGGTAGATGTGATCATATAGCAGCCCATTCACACCCATTCTACGAAACTCCTCCTTTGCGATGCTAATAGACGATCTGGCGATCCAAACAGTATCATCCTTTGGTTTGCAGAGCCAGGCTTAAAACACCACGTGTGTGGAGAGGTCAGGCCAATGTCACACTCCCCAGTGACACTAGAGTGAGCCTTTCCAAAGAATTAATAACACTAATGTTGTCTTTTGTGCGTGCGTATGGTGGGTGTGTGGAGGGGGGGGTGGGGGTTGTAGTGCCCCTTTCAAATAATTAAACCCCCTTTCCCTCCACCACCACTAAATGCACACAAACACGCACGCGCACACACATGCACACGCACACACACACACACACACACACACACACACACACACACACACACACACACACAGTGTATGCTAAAAGCCATTAATCTCCTTTTTGCGCCCTTCCACTCTAAACATATGCATTTTCGATTTAATATAATTCAAAATGCTTGCTGGAAGGAGGTAACAATAAAATATACCAAACAAAGTACATGTAAACATACATTGTAAGCCTGTGCTTACGTCAAAATCAATACACGTATCGGTTTGGAAAACGGGGGGCTATCATGACTTGGATTTCCCTTTAAGCAGCCCACTTATGGACCACCATTTAGAGCACCTAACATTGCCTTTTTTTTTTTTTGCTCAGACAGAACATTGTTGTTGAATTATTCTGTACTTGCTGGCTACATTTTTTTTGCTTTGTCAAGACGCGCATCATGACGTGACCTAGCCAGAATTTATTAATAAATGATTATCATTTTGAGGTGGGGTCCATTTAGTGTACGTCTCTGATTACTTGGGGATTACTTGGGGGAAAAGAAAGTGAATTGAACACTGATTGCAGATTAGAGGTAATGGATACATTAAAAGACTGTGGGAAAAAGTACCAAGTTCCCGTATTGCTAAACATGTCAAACAAAACGATCAGCGCATGTTTAGCAAGACATGGCAAGACATAAATAGATAAAAATCTAGTATCAGCCTTGTCACACTGCCTCTCGCTTAAGTGGCTTAGTTCATATCCACTCGCACACATACCATTGATAAATGCCCCTGCATTGTTTGCCTCATAAAGTTATATTTGAAAAAGCTGCATGAGCCAGAAAATGCTAACATTTTTGCTAGTTCAGCCAGTGGAAACATGCGTTATGATTTCACCATGAAGTATTTATCAGTTATTCGGATGCTTTCCATTGCGTCTGCGGTCCTGTTCCCCTTCCTCCCTCACCACCCGGCTGAGGGACAATGACATGAATGCTGCTCCCTGTGAGGGTCAAGATGTTGGAGGAGGATGAGCAAATCAGACATCCATCACCTCTTAAAAACCTCTGTCACCGAGAGCAGATCAGACGTCCATCACCTCTTAAAAACCTCTGTCACCGAGAGCAGCTCTTCTCCAGAAAGCTCCTTCAAACTCTTTTTGTCCGTCTACTTTACAAATTGAGACAGGGTTGGAGGCAATGGGCCAGGTCCTCAGTATGGATTCATCCCATTTGAGCAAGGGTGTTTCATTGTCAGGGCGTCCTGGTCCTTGACGCAGTGAGTTTAGGGTTTTCCTTCGGCTTCCCCAAAGAAGACTGCAATGTTTCTAGGTCAGGGTGCCTCTGTTGCTCCTGCATTAATTATAGAATGGACCAAACATGGCGGCATGCAAAAACACATTTTAAGTGTGTGTCTGGACACCTGCCTCCAACATGGTGGCCTTTGGACACAAGGAAAATCAATTTCTCTTCTGTTTTCCCCCCAATTTCAGTTCCAACCTCTGCACTATTGTTTGGGGTTGTGGGCAGTGGTAAAGGCCGAGCAGCCCGGCACCTTCAGCAGCTGAGATGAGCAGGTCAGACAGTTAGGAGATGTCTTAGTGGATAGTTCCATAATCACCACTTACAACAGAGAGTGGCCGCCTCTAAAATGTTGGCATGTCCCTTTTAGGCCCAGGCCTTATTCCAGCTTCCTGTCTTTCCCACACACAAAGCGACATAAAGAATCACCAGTTGGGGTATGGTCAAGTCATTTCTTACAAATGGCTCTTTTCAAAGAAATTAAAATGCAATTCATTCAAATCATTTAACAAATCTTTTTTTTTTTTTTCATATTTAATTTGTTATATCCTGTTTCTTTTTTTTTGTATACGGTATTTCTAAATCTACCGAAGCTATATGCCATAGCAGATTCCTTGTATGGGGAAGGCATAGAAAACAACTCTTTCTGAAGGTGCATTTCATTCACATCGTTTTATAGAGTTCTTCTTCTTGGCCAGAAGACCAGCTGTCAATCAGCTTGGGTTTCCCTGTCCCATGGACATGGTGTCTTGTGTCTGTAGATACTGGGTTCATTTAGGTCACTTAATGCTACAACTATGCCCAAGGCATGGTCGGGTTGTCATAGCAACCCACCTGCTCGCACTGGCCAGTTCAGTTTGGAGTTAGTAGCACATATCCAGAGCCTTTGATAAATCAGAACACTTGTCAATATTACGGAGAGAAAAAAACGCCAAGGATATTACAAACATACATTGAACAGTTATCAATTTATATCTTACCATCTCTACAACAATATCCAGAGTATTGATTTCTAACATTGGGACATGGTCATTTTTCAGCTTGCATCCTGTGATAAAGCATTTAAATGAAATAATAATTTGCAGTAATGACCTAGTTGGGATGTTGATGGCTTGTATTTATTTTTCATTTCCCCCTGGCCAACCTCAAAATGGTGGCATTAGACGTATCTCTGAGCACTTACTTTCAGAGCACTTAAATTAAAATCAAGATCCTCTCCTCACAAATAACAACCACTCATCATTTACTGGCATTTGTCTTTCATCAAGTGACTCAAGCATCTTCATTGATGTGATTATCAGATATAATAAATAAGTATTATTAGCATGCAAGTTGGATCAAGTTCACTCCAGTTAGCATTGCAGCCCTGACTGAACGTCCCTAGTTAAGATAAGCGTAAATCTGACGAGGACCAATCAATGCAGGCTTTGCATGTGGTTTATCATGTCTCTCTTTCCACCTCCGTCTCTAAAGACATTCATGTTGGGGTAAAAAGCAGTGGTCTCCACTGTCAAAGAGCAGTGATATGCACAGACAAACACAAACACACAAAACAAACATTTGGATTACTTTAATGTGAAGTCTCCATGCATGCCTACAGTATAGTTGGCACAAAGCAAAAAATACATTTGATCTATTTCAATAAAAAATTATAAACAATGACATATATGACCATGACGTAACAAAATCAGCAAAGCATACACAGCAGAGCATCGGATACTTCTTTTCACATTTTTGTGTAAAAAGAAAAGAAATGTTGAAAAATGGGCAATATGGTGCACTGGCTCCTCTTTTTGACCCTTACTGCGGCCTGTAGCTGCCCAACTTAGTCATGCAGCGGGAGACTGGCACGGCTTCCAGTAATTCCGTGCTCGCCGCTGCTTCTCTACCTCCAGACTGCTGACACGCCTCATCTAGTGGCCAGAACCTGAGTAAGAGCGAGCTATCCTGTTCCCCCGGTGCCCCGTTCTCTGCACAGTTTGTACCCCCCGGCCTGAAGGCTGAACTCCGGTAGCCGGTGCCGGGGGAGAGGTGGCGAGACTGTCCGCTCGTCCCCAGGACGTCGCCGCCGCCGTCCTCCGAGTCCAGCAGTGGCTGCGTGGACTCGGAGCGGCTGAAGGAGGGGGGCTGCTGCTGCTGCTGCTGGTGGTGGTGGTGCTGCTGGTGGTGCTGGGAGTGCTGCAGCAGGGCCCCAGGGTTCTGGCCCTTGTAGCCTTGCGACGCCACCACCGAGGAGTACTGGACCACGCCCGCCGCGGTTTCCCCGGGGTCCCCGCCCTCGTCGCTGTCCGACGCGCTCTGGCGCGGCGAGGACATGCACGAGGAGTCGCCGATGCCGCTGCTGTGCTCCTCCGAGAGGTACTTGTCCTTCTTCAGCGCCAGGCCGGCCTTGTCTTCCTCAAACACCGAGCCCCCGTCCAGGGTGGCCACCTCCACCACGCTCAGGTCCACCAGGGCGTTCTCCATCGGCGTGTCGCTCTGTGGCGGGAGGAATGTGTCACGGCGGTCACTCGCTGCTCTGCAAAAACTTCATTGAACCTCCCCAGACTAGAGCCAGCTCTCTGAACAGGGTTCAGAGCTCACCAGCCTAGAGCCAGCTCTCTGAACAGGGTTCAGAGCTCCCCAGCCTAGAGCCAGCTCTCTGAACAGGGTTCAGAGCTCACCAGCCTAGAGCCAGCTCTCTGAACAGGGTTCAGAGCTCCCCAGCCTAGAGCCAGCTCTCTGAACAGGGTTCAGAGCTCCCCAGACTAGAGCCAGCTCTCTGAACACGGTTCAGACCTCCCCAGACTAGAGCCAGCTCTCTGAATAGGGTTCAGACCTCCCCAGACTAGAGCCAGCTCTCTGAACAGGGTTCGGAGCTCCCCAGACTAGAGCCAGCTCTCTGAACACGGTTCGGAGCAAGGCTGGGATTTCAATGTTTTTCATTTCTTTTTGATTATCCAATTCAATTATATGGATTCCTTAAATCCTGAGATCGATTCAAAAATATATTAACAAAATCTGAAGGGAATAGATTGGGGAAATGTGTGGCGATACCCAGCCCTAGTTGAAGTGATGAGACTTAGCTGGATAAGGGTATGTACTCAAACTGAAGACACAGATCCTCTCTGGATTCTGGATAGCGAGTTTCATCATTATATGTTTAAAGAGTACAAAACTTTTGTCTTGACAATGTTACAAATGAAGCTTGATATTGGTTATTATATCTCATTGAGCTTTACACAGTAGCACGTTGAATGCTTATGTCAACTAAATGTAAACAATTAGTTGCTTTTTTTTTTAAATAAATGCATGAATTTCACAAACTTTGTTTCTTACATTCAACTGGAAATCAGGAGACCAGCTTCCAATCCCGCTATGGCCAGGATTTGGAATTGTCGGCCAAAACCTACTTTTGATCCTGCAGAAGACACAGGAGTGTTACAATGTTATAACGCCGTTAAAAAAAAAAAAAACCCACACACACTCCTTAAAGCAGCATTATGCAACAATATTCAAACATTCTCCCGTACGTCTGGGATGAACAGCCGGGAGGAAAAGGGGAACAGAATGCGTCAAGCAACTTCTTAATGTTGGAGCCCACTGGCAACGCGTCTCCTACAGCAACACGCTGCTCCTCAGTCCTAGTGTCTATCAAAATGGGGCGTGGCCCGGCGGCGGGCCACGCCCCATTTTGATAGACAAAACTCAGCACTAATGAAAAGCAGTAGTAGTAGCACTGCAGTACTAGATCCACGCATGACACCGTTGGCACGCCAGACGCTCGTTGCCAGGAATCCCACTCCTCCGTCAAAAGAGCTGCAAAGCAAGTCATTCACGACGGATGGGTGGCAGGCATTTTGCCAAACCTCCCAACAAAGAAGCCGTCAATGGCCCACCGTTTCATTGAGTTTAACCCCAATTGTCGCAGCATTTTGTTCGCTCAATGCTTCTAACAGTACAGCGCATGAAGGCATTGTAGCAATAATGCCTATAGATATTCCAATACTGGTAAATACATTTGTGATTCCTTGGTTGTGACTTAATGACACACTCCCCTCTCCTGAGGGGAGACCAGTTGAGAACCATTGCTCTAAATAGAGCATTTCAGCGCTCTATTTCAGTACAAATTTAATTCACTTTTTGCATGTATTTGATGTGTGAGAAGTGGAACTATTTTAAGCCAAATATACAAAATGGGCGTAATGTTGCTTTAAAAAAGGGAGCGCAAAAAGGTTTTTTGGGGGACATCATCACATTTAACTTGCAGGTTACTGGGTGAAGGAAAAGTTGTGGAAAAGTAACACTTACGAGTCTCTTTTGTAAAACCACACAAGCAATCCGCATATAACCAGACCCAGGAATCCAAGGCAAAATCCAAGCAGGATACCCGTTGTCTGCCATGGTGCTGAAACAAAAACAATTGTATTTATATATCCATATATACTTTATTCATCCCACAGCAGGGACATTTAGGGAGTAAGACAGGAAAAAAATGAATCAGTTTTTTCTCAAGTCTGTTTTTATATATATATATATATATATATACATATATATAGTGGATATATCCAGTGTTTCCCACAGGATTTTTGTAGACTATGGTGGGGGGTTTGCGATCCTCTAGGGGGGTCCGGGGGCATGCCCCCCCGGAGAAAAAATTCAGTAGATTTCATTACTTACAAACTGCTGGTACTGATATGAATGTTGATGACACAATGTGTCATACTAAATGGGGTTGAGGAGTTTTCAGAAAGCATTAACAAAAATGAGTAAAACACAGTGCTGAGCCTTTATACTACTCGCGGGGGGTCGCGAGGACGCCTTGCCATGGCAACGGGGGAAAAAGAACGTTGGGGAGCAAATCCAGCCGCGAGGATTTCCCCTTCTATTAAACGCTGCAGCCCACCTGTGTAGGCATATTATTGAGCTGCTAGTGAAGTCTATTTGACTAGGTGAAATGAGTCCGGGCCAGAGCTAGTGAGCGGAGCGGAGCGCGAGCGAGCGAGGAGCGGATGGAATGTTGCTGGAGCGTGGAGCGGTTTGTTATTTAGACGCCGGAGCGGCCGCTCTGTACCGCTCCAGTGTCGCTCCGATACCGCTCACACCACGAGTCTGATGCCCAAATCCAAACGTGTGTCTTCTTGTTGCACTTGTTTATCTTTTAAAATAAATGTTCTATGACTGAAATATATTGCAGTTGCGCTTAGTTCTTTAGGATGTACTTTTTCTGTTTAAGGTGGCAATTAGTAGTAGTTTATTTCTCCCTCATTTAAATTGGAGCGAGCGTGGAGCGATTTCAGTGGAGCGGGGAGCGAAAATGAGCGGAGCGGCCGGACGCGATTTAGAGCGAGGAGCGGCCGAGAGAACAGCCCTCTGAGAGAGGAGCGGCCGAGAGAACAGCCCTCTAAGAGAGGAGCGGCCGAGAGAACAGCCCTCTAAGAGAGGAGCGGCCGAGAGAACAGCCCTCTAAGAGAGGAGCGGCCGAGAGAACAGCCCTCTAAGAGAGGAGCGGCCGAGAGAACAGCCCTCTAAGAGAGGAGCGGCCGAGAGAACAGCCCTCTGAGAGAGGAGCGGCCGAGAGAACAGCCCTCTAAGCGACGAGCAGCCAAGAGAACAGCCCTCTGAGAGAGGAGCGGCCGAGAGAACAGCCCTCTAAGAGAGGAGCAGCCGAGAGAACAGCCGTCTGAGAGAGGAGCGGAATATTCACACCGCTCAGCTCTGCTCACTAGCTCTGGTCCGGGCGGATATTGAAACTATGGCGGCCAAAATTAGACTATGGCGGTGCCCCATAGTCTCGTCAATTTGTGGGAAACACTGATATATATATATATATATATATATATATATATATATATATATATATATATAAACAGATTTGAGCGCAGAATTCAAACAGCACTACAAAATCTTGACACCCAAATAGTGAACAGTAAAGTGAGGGAGTGAGCGATTTCAGACACAGCCCAAAAGTAATCTTACATAGTAAATGAACATTATTTCAAACTCAGGGTTCATTTCTAAATATACAGTATAGTAGTAAGTCCATATTTACCATATTTCACAGTGTTGAACAGATGCTCTGAGCTGGTGATCGAGCCTCCGGCTGTCGACGCCGTAACCGTGACCCGGTACCTGGTGCTTGGTATCAATTTTTTCATATTGTATGAATAGGTGTCACCTGACAGTGGTATGACTGCAAATTAACAAGCACAGTTCACAGTCAGTTATATATTAAAGTTCATATTCATATTCAAGTTTTAAGGGGCTTAACATAATATCAAGGCAACAAACGTATGTTCTACTTTCAGTCAGTCAGAACAAAGTTGAGTTTGTTTATACAGCACCGTTCAGCACAAAATGCCATGACAAATTTTTGGCACAACCCTATAGCCTTCACATATATCATGTATTTTTAACTCTATACATTTATGATAATGTATTAAATATAGCAATGTCACAACAGCGTTAGTGAAAAATGGTTTCTATAGCAGGAAGGCACCTTAAAGCAAAGTAAATAATGCAAAGTACAAGATATCGACGCCCCACAAAACACGCAAAATACAGATACAAATCTGGACCATACGCGCAACAACTTGTAGCTCGTAGGTCTTCTTTCAAGTTCAAAACATGGCCTGGGCAAGATGCTAGCGAGCTGCATTCTGGGTAATGCAAGTACGAGCTTCTGGCAAATAAACCCGAGGGGGAAATAAAAGGCAGCAGTCTATAGCTGCGCTGTATAGATTCACTCCATTAGCATTCTGTATAAGACGATACTGCAGCTATGTCTCCTGTGGAACAAAGGGGATACTTAAGGCCAAGAGTGAAATACATTGCCCCTTGTTCGTCCTCAGCGCTTACTTCAGTAGGAACACAGAAAGGCTTTCAGGGCGGCGGCATTTTGGTTCCAGAACTTGATTTTTGTACATGTACAAAAATCAGTGCTGTCATTTGTACATGATATAAACACACAACCTACACAGATAACAATGATGCACACATTACGGCACGCTGATCATGTCTGTCAGGTTCTTACCATGCGTGTGGCCTTTAGTGGAATAAATTATTGTGTAGTTAACTATGAAGCCGCGTCGTCTTTCTAGAGGAATCTCGTTCCATTCCACCACTGCCTCGTTGCTTCTAAGGTGTTTAATCTTCACCACAGGAGCCTCTAATGGAGCTGAAAAAAGACACAGAGTAAATAACCAAAACCTCTTCCAGTAAAATGTGTCAAAGATGAAATTATAACTGTTCTCAAGAGTGACTATTTTCAACAACATTGAACACCTCCATACATACTTAAAAACTTACAATGCATACTACAAATGCAAACTACAAAACACAAAACAATATGATTACAAAGAAGACATACTTCTCCAGTGATTATCCACTGATAATTTATTATGTATTTATTTAAAGGTATAATATCGGAAACATTTGGCTAGGGTACAGCAGGTCGAACCCTAACCTTAAAATAAAATAATCGATTACATTTAATACACAGAAACACAAAATACACACACACACACACACACACACAGAAACACACATAGAAACACACTGTGTTGTGAGCTTCTCGCATTTCTTGTGTTATGAAATTGACCCGTGTAACATGGTAACATCAATGATCCTCTTCCAAGAGACAACAACCTACAACACATAAGAGATTCATTCAAACGTAATACTCTCTCTCACCTCCTTGTTCCAAGTAGGCTGCTACAGTAGCCGCCTGTCCAACCCACTCAGAGTACAACGGGTACACAGACACGTTGTATAATGTAAAATTCTCCAGGTCTCCTGACGAAAAAACAAAACGCCATGAAGCCAGCGAAATACAGATGGAATCTTTGCGCGGCTTGCGACATTTTCAAAATGGAGCCACGGGCTTAATTACCTCTGATGACCGTTTTTGATGAGTGCAAGGGCTCCCTCTGCCAGTCCTTCTCTTTGCCACTCCCCCATACCCACTCCACTACATACTCTGTCACTCGCACAGTTGAAGGGTTGGGCGGCTGCCACTGAATCTCTAACTGGCCCTCACGGCTGGACCACTCGAGGTCGTTTACAGGCGGAGGCCCTGAATAACACGCAAAAAGAGCAAAGATACACAGGATGGAATCATACATCAAATTACAAAAAGTGCAAAACCCACAGGGTATTAATATTAGACATGTTAACCGGGGGGGTATGTAGAAATTAAAACATAATGATATAATATAATATAACATAAAATACAGCATCAAACATAAAAAGCGTTGTGTCTGAGGCATCAGTCTCTTACTGGTTCTGTTGATTTTTAACTTGGCCATGGGAGAATGTCCCTCAGAATTGTAGGCGACAACTTCGGCGTAGACGATCCGTTTTGACGGCTCAATCTGTCCCAGATCAACAGGGTTCCTTCGATACAACTTCCACCCAGTGTTTGTATCGTTCATCTTGACCGTCTGCGATGGCCCGCTTTGCATCTTTATGTCATAGTGTGTGATCCTGCCGTTGGACAATTCAGGCTCCTAACAAATAAAAGCAATAGAAATGTTGAGTAAAAATATATCATATAATAATGATCGTTTAGAATCTACGCAGAAATGGATAACAACGGTGGACTAGTGAGAAACCTTCAGCTAGATAAAGCTTTCCCATCAAAGTGTTAACCATCTCATGGCAGGTCTACATTTTCTTTGGAGGCCAGCAGTTAAGACACCTCTGCAGTGGCAACACAGTTAGATTATAAACAAAAAAGCAACACATTCCTGTCAGAGACTTGGGCTGCATGGTGGTCTATCAAGACAGCACATTGGTGTCTTCTATTGGTATCATATATTTGTAACGTTACTGGTCACCATCATGACCCGCTGGGCTGGACGGTCGGTGTTGTGCCTGAACACCATGGTCTACTTGTGGTACTGGTGCCACTAATGGTTTCATCTGGTGGCATCCTAACAATTCGCACCCCTTTATTTCCATTCCCATTTCCAATAGAACTGCTATTAACCGCTCTGTCGCAGTTATACGCATGTCCTTTGTCAGTGTATTTCAATTATTTATTTATTTATTTATTTTTTTTAAATAAAAAAGTATGGTGAAGAGAGGGGAAGACATGCAGCACATGACTGTGGGGCTGGCAGGAGTCAAACCCGGGTCACCGTCAAACACCAAGCCTTAGCGGTGGGCTGCTGGGGCGCCGCCCTTCTAACAGAGCTCGCTTGAGACAAATTGGGTTATTTATTTACTCTTTTTCAATGCACAGGGTGTCTCTTTAATTATCGTTTCACTGCCACTGCTTTGTCGTCTCTCGCCTCCCCCCGCGGCATCATTCCACGCTGACGACTCGTCCTGGCCATCCCTCACACAGAGCAGTCAGGCCGCCGTCGTGGCCGCCGCGTGTGTCGACGGGAACCGAGGCGGCTCGTATTCCTAACCATTAGCGCTCACGCGGGCGCCGCGGCGCCGCTCTATAGCATCCGGCTCAAGACCACCACCACCCGTCATCGCCCTTCATCGCCCATCACCGTACACACAGGGCCAGACCCTTTCTGCTGCCGCACGCAGAGCACCATGACATGACCAGACGGAGCAACATCTCAAGGAAAACATCTCCATTTGCCACTTGGGATGAGGGGTGCTTTCATTCTCAAATAATAGTCAATTGTCAAGAACGTCAAATTGTCAAATTTTCTCATGTGATTTGATGGTTGATTTGTTATTCACCTTGCAGAGTATATGAAGCATCGGCTTTTTTGTGCCTTCGTTACTGGAGAGGGTCCACCATAAGTCTGGTTTACTGTTTGGACCTAGATTTTTTAAAAACAGCAAAAGCACACAAAAATACAAACATTTATGTTGAAAAATATCGGGGCCGTCAATCTATTATACATAATACGTAATGCAAATGTTAGTAATATCACTAGAAAATACTAGTTTCTAGCAAATACTTTTTTTTCCCATGAACAGTACATCAAATTATACAATTAGGACATTGGGTAAATTAATACTCATTATTTTGGTTTGGTTGGAGTGCTTTAACTTGTAGAAATTTTACTAAATAGATAGATAGATCAACTTTATTTATCCCTGACAGGAAATTTGGTATTTCATACTTTCAAATTAAAATCCATTTGAAAATATGAAAGCTGTCAAAAATGATTATATAATATAATACATTTGAAGAAAAACCCAACTAGTATGCTTGAGCATGCGTTATTGCATCACAATGCCAGTCCAGTTAACATTGATATTTGAGTTTGTCTGAGGTCCGTTTCCATGGATGTGGAATCCATTTTACCATCATTGCAGTACAACCTGCCGTGATCAAGCAGTTGGCTATATGCTCTGCACGCTCCCAAATGATATTGAATCAATGAGGTGATATTGCCGAGGTGCATTTCTGAGACTGTCCACGGAACTTTGTTGTAGAGTTCCCCATGCATGCACAGGACTAGCTGTTCAGCCTAATAGTAACGCAAAATAACCTTTTTTTAATTCATGTCTATAAGACTGGAGTCCTATTTGAGGTGAGCAAATAAATATTGCATGCTGCATTGGGTTCGCGCTACACCTGTTTTGTTCTATTGTTGATATGATTTTAGTTTTGTTCATTTAGTTTTGCCACCATTACGAGGGAAAATTCGCCCTCTGTATGCTTCAGGGTACGACTAGACAATTTGTTTGAGTATACCAAGGATATGTCCCACTCTGAACTGGTAATACTTACGGGCTTCTGGTGTCCTTGCAGAGGCATTGTTACTCCAATCACTCCAATAACCAAAGCCCTCTAGATATATTTTGCATCGCACTTGAGTGACGTAGTATGTGTACGGTTTGAGGGATTGTATTCTAAAAGACTGGATATCACTCGCAGTGTCCGCAAGTGGCACCTGAAAGACAACCCAATTACGCTGCAATTACAGAAGAATTTTCAAACCCTTTGAAATTCCATATTCTATGTACAATTATAAGACACACATACACACATATACCATGAATGAAAGAACAGTCAAATTTACCTCAAACCACGTATGAGAGTAAAGTGAGCTGTATCTGATTTGATAAATCAGTTTCACATATGCCTTTTCAATGGCCGGCGTCCAGGTTATTAGAAGTGATGTAGAAAAATTGCGATTCTCACTGATGATTTTCACATTTGATGGTGGGTTTGTTTTCACTGTAGAGGAGCATCAAGCCATTATGAAATACCCAACAGCAACCTAACACACACACACACACACACTTTTCTGTTGCAATCTGTCACAATTGGAGTTCTGACCACACAGCGGACCTACGTAAATGTTTTCCTTAGAACGTGAACTCTGATCTGTTAAAACAGTCAGTACGTTTACATGCAGCAAGAAATTCGAATTTCTAATCGTATAAGACATCGTTCGGACTTTTTAAGTGCATGTAAACACCTTAATCCGACCTACTTCGGACCTATTTCGGACATCTAAAATCGGATAACTACACCTGGATAGGTGTACTACAGATCATAGTCGGACTTTTAACGGCATGTATACTCAGCAATCGGATCTGAATCAGATTTTGCATTCTGCGCACGCGCAGTGCCATTCTGCACATGCGCAGCGCCACATAGCGTCCAGAGTCAGCCCATGCTCCGGCTGTTAATCCGATTCTCTGAACGGCATGTATACTCGGACAAGTGATCCGGTCTTACGCATGTCATTATCTGATCCGATCAGAAATTCAAATTTCTTGCTGCATGTAAACGTACTGAGTGTGTTGATCTTGCTTAGTTCATTTGCTTATAACTGTGTTACGAGTAACTGCAGGTTTATTGATCCCTTATTATTATTTATGTTCAATAAATAGATAGAGAGATAAATATCTATCTACCAACTGTAACACTGCAAATAATATGGCATGATTGTATATTTTATGAAGTTACATCTCATTAGCAGTCATTTACATATAGAGCATTCAACCAAAGTCTCAGGTGGACACATTTGACCATCAGCAATTAATAACCCACAAACACTGTCAATTAATACGCAGCAGATTGCATGCGACTCACCAAACTGTTCAGCCTCGGTTTGCAGAACGTCCGACTGCACTTTTCCGAGGGCATTCTCGGATTCCACCCAAACTTTAAGCTCCAGGTGATGAGGGAAGAGCTCCAGTGTTAGTTGCCCACTGTTTCCATTTCCATTTCCATGCTTTTTATTGTCACTGTTGAAAAGTATTGAATAGGAGATGCTACTATTAGAGATGTTTCATTGCTTTTCAAGGTGATGGACAAAAAGTTGATGCTGACATTTACTGTAAATAATGAATTTTCTATACACAGCATGAAACCTAACTAGCAAAATGTCAATAACATAATTTCTTTTGAATCTAGTTTTAACTTGGAACATTTGCAATTAATGAATAAGTTCATTAGATAAACCATTACATATTTGAATCAAATCTAATGTTAAGACAAGATGTGTATGAACAATAAGGAAACTCTGCAGACTAAATCAAAACAGAATGCCTCAAAACATTGCTTGCATCAAAGGGGAAATTACAAGTTGAATCCTGAGACAGCCACCAATTGTACTTGCCTATACTCCACAATTAATGTGGTTTTTGCCATCTCCGGAGGCGTTCCGTTATCCCAAAAACAGGTAATGTTCCCTGAGATGAGGGTGCCCACCTGCACGGCCATACAGGTGAGATTCTCTGGCTTTGCAAGGGGATCTGAAAAAGTAAATAAGAAAGAATGCTATTTACAGACACTGGATGACATTGATAGTAAAATATTAAACACACGCACACGCACACACACACACAGGAACTTACACTTTTTTATTAGTTTAATGCCAGACATGTTGGTGGCTTCGGAGATGCTGTGTGGATTTTTCTTGCCATGACAATACAACCACTCTGGTGTTTCGCTCGTGATTGCGATAGTGACATTGACAGCACTGCCGTTGATTTGGGTGTACTGGTCCCGAGGAATAGGTTTCGAGCTAAAGGACCATACGAGGTCATCCGCAGTTGCTTCATGTGTATTGGCCAGAACACATGTGGCGGTAAAATTCTTCCCTATTTCCACCACTGGAGACTGTGGTGAAAGGCTCACATCAGTCTTGTAGTCTGAGGACAAAGAAATTAAAATCAATGAAATACAGTTTACAGTTTACAAAGAAAACTTGAAGCAGATTGTTAATCTGCTTCAAGTTTTCTTTGTAAACTGTTTAAAATATCAGCATCTAGGTTGGTTCTCAGGGTATGTCCCTGTTCCTTTTAATAAAACAGCTCAATCATCATTTGGATGATTAGGAAACAAATTGTAATTGTAGCTTTGATACTACAATCATTACTGGTAAACTACACTTTCTTGTTTTTTTATATATGACTTTGGGTGCTCAACTGTTGGTGTCTTATTTTTTATTTTATTATTTTTTGCACTTTTTTAATGTGTCAAAGATTTTTAATGTAGACATGACTGGCTGCTGGCAGACCTTTCGATTTTGGTTTCATTTGCAATTTAAAACTGAAGCAATTCATTTCTGGAATTGATGTTGGTTTAAGTTAAGAAAACTGACATGCACCCTTTTGTAACCAAAAAATTAAATAATGAATTGTTAAGGAATGGGATGGAATGGGTGTGAGCTGCTGTTCACCTCTTCCTCTTGCCCTAACTTATCCTAACTAACTTCAGTTCATGAGAAAGTCTCTCATGGCCTCATAAATGAATGTTGTAGACACACACCAAACAATATATTCCATGGAATGTAATAAAGTTGCATGATGTGCAGTCTACCGCAATACAAATCACACAAAAGAATGTGAGAATCTCAGATAGCTAAATTAATCTGTAATCTGTTAATTCCAATGAATAACCGCAATGACAATATCTCAGATATCAGGAACCTGTTTTCATTTCTTGGAACGCAGCTCCAAGTAAGTTGGCAGTCCTGACGCAACTACCTGAGACTATTCCATCTGCACTATTTCCACATCTTCAAAAAACAGGTCTGTAAATGTACCCTCTACCTCGAAAGAACATCCCATCAACTGAGTTGACTGAACATCCCATCAACTGAGTTGACTGAACATCCCATCAACTTAGTCGTTTATAACGTTTATAACTACTTGTTGTGATCTCCTATTACGCACTTGTCTACCACTAATTAAAAAACTGCTAAACTGCCTGGTAAAGTTTTTTATTTTGGCAACAGTATTTATTCCAAGTGACACCTGAAAGACAACCCAATTTCCACTTTGGGATGAAAGCACCCGCTAAAAATGCATTCCTAATTGTGAGCAACATGTAATAATGACAACAGGTACAACATGTAATGACAACATCTACACCTGGGCATATGCGAGGCATAGATGAGAGATAGAGTTCAAATAACTTTAACCTTGAAGGTAGTTTATTCTGTTGTCTCTCTTCTTTTGGCAAGTTCAGTTAGGTAAGACAAGAAGGAAAGGAGGAGGCACCAGCAGCGTGTAATTGTTTTAAATCTATTAGGGTTACAAACAATGGGAGATTAAAAACAGAACCTCACCGATGCTGAAGGCCGGGCCAGGCGAGACCAGGAATGCCAACAGCATGTGATGGAACAAACCCAAGTAGTGAACCACCGTCATGTCTGTAAGAGATCTACACCAGATCATTGGATTAATAACAGGAACAGGACTGATGACTGCAGCTGACAGTGCCCTTTTAACGTGGATGGTTATGCAACTGCACGGAGATAGTTAGCATGTCCGTCCACCGATAAGGTGGAATAATGTAATAATGTTTAATGTTTGTAACAAGTGTAGTTCTGGTGCTTTTACTGTCGGTACAATGTGAGCAAAGAACAACTTTCAACCCGTTTTCCCCGAGTCTTTCGTGAAGCTGTCCCAACAATCAGGCAAACCCTGGAATAACATAAGGACGTACGTGGGCTAATGCTAAAGCAAGTTATTCACCTCCACAAGAAAACCCCACGAGGTCTCTTTTTAAGAAGAATATACCAACATTATCGCATAAACAGCGGCGTATAAAAACGAGTGTTACGTGACTTGGATCATTTAAAACAAAAACTTGAGTAAATGTACGTAGTCGCTTACCTCAAAGCCTGGCGGTACAGCAAAGGACGGCCCGAAACAAGAACCGCTCCGTTCCACTAGCCCGTGTACCGCATCGTACCCGCGACACCCAATGAGCGAAAACACGTGTAAAGAAAGTACCGAATAATCAGTGTCGTTTGGACTCGGCAGGAATCAGTTACTACCGAACAGAAATAGTCTGGAAATTCAGAATTGACATGTTGCCAAACTGCATGTTGTTTTCCGGTATGTCACGCCCAGAAGCGCGTCACGTTGCGTAAAGCACGGCTAGGTTCCCGCCCCTTTCCCCGCCCCTCTGCCCCCCCTCGTCCCTCCATTCCGCTCGCGGTACCTTCGTGGGCTGTTGTCTGTGGATGACGTCACGCCAGGGGAGAGCGTGAGATGGAGGGCACAACGTGTTCAGTGGACGCGCGCACACACATATACACACTCACACAGGATGTACACCGTGTAAGAATTTCAACCGCGTTTTTAAAATTGTTCAACAAAAGGGTGAGCCATGCCGAGCCATACCACCACCACCAAAGGTGTATATGTCTGGCAAATCTGCGTCTTTAGTCTGGAGTACTAAAATCTGAAGAAAGGGATTTATTCCACTCAGCATTTGAGTGGAATAAACAGCCGCGAGACGCCTCGTTGTCATGAAGCAGCACAACACGTCACACTCAACTTGTGGTGACTTTTGTCACTATAATCGATTTTACTCGGAGTGACTGTACACTTTTAAGAACTTTGTACATTTTCTGAATTTTATTTTATGTCTTTATAGCTTGCACTGTCTTTATTGTCATGCACCAACCACCAAGTCAAATTAACCTTTCTGATTCTGATGTTCGAATTAGAATGCAATCATTCTAATTCAATCAGAACATCGATAGTGTTCCGTTTGATCCAACAAAGCGATAGGGACACATTTTCACAAAAAGGACCAATTGAATGGTTCTATAAAATATTTATTGAATACATAATACACATTTTTGGACTAAAACCATAACAAAGCAACTGAAGACATAACATTAAACGTGTTTGGTTCTATTACAGTGGTATTTGTCCTAGAGTGGGGTCTTTAAACCCTGTGTATATTGGTTAAGAAAACAATGGTGTCACTAAAACCGTGTAACAAAATCACAAGTATGATTTAAGAAATATTTGTCATCACATCACATTATCAAAAATCATAGGATGTTGCCTTTTCCAGTTTTAGCTTAACCAGGTAAATTATTGTCTACACAATTGCCCGACAATAAAAGTAATAGCTACAAAATGAAAATGTAATAACTACAACATAATTGTTATTGTTGCATCCTTCTGTAATGTTATATTATCCCCCCCCCCCCCCCCCCCCCACCACCACCTAATATTTTAGGTTGTTTTTTTAAGTGGCGTATAACATTTTGTGGTGATAGACTTGCATTTCTGTAGTATTTTCCCCCCTTCATGATACTGCTATGGGCACTTCAAAAACATTCATATAAAATAACATTTGCAAGTTGTCTACACAGGGTCCCATTTATTTGGAGGCTCACATCAAAGATATAACGTGTCAAAAAAAACAGTTGTTAGTGTATTAATAAATGGTAAATATTTTTAAACAAAAAATACCCCACACACATGTATTAACATACATGAAAGCAATTTAAGTGACAAATAACTTTGGTAGACTTTATATGAAACCTGAGGTAGTCAAAACCAATTAAAAAAAAAAAAACAATATATGTTTAATATAAAAAAATACCACACCATGGTAGTCCAATAATTGAATGTTTTTTTTCTCAGTACAATCTAGCTCGGGTCAAAAATGACCCAGAAATGCATCACATTTAAGAATAATATTAATAATAATAAAAACCACCATGGACAAGCAATTTGACTGGAAACAACAGAGAGAAAGGATGTTAAGAAACACATTGAGGTTTTACATATATTGAGTAATGATAAAAAAATGTAAATAATACTTGACATTTCTTTTCCAGTTCATGTCTAAAACTAAAACGTAATTGTGGGTTCATTTGCCCTACAAACTATGACAAGTGACATCATCTCGCATAGATTTGTGCAGAATTATAAATTGCATAATTTGTGTTATAACTTGGGTTTTAATTGAAATGTATTTTTTATGTTTACAAACATCAAATAAAAAAAACAAAAAGGCATAACACAAATTAATGTAGATACATGCACTGCGTATTGAAAATCTGATTGCAAGAGTGGAAATGTAACAAAAAACAAATCACATCCACACATTCCAAATCCGACTAAAAAATGTAATTGTTTACAAGCCATGTATGGAATAGTGTTGAATCCAATCCAAGAGATAGTCCAGTCAAAGCGATATTCAATATCCTTATGTTCTACATACCCGTGATACTTTCAATTCATAAGTATGATTTTCACATTAATCCAAACTTAGTGTGAGTATCCCTGGTAGCAATCTTACTGTTAGAAGTAACGCAAGGAAACCAACACTTCACATTTAAAAATATATACACAAAAACAATTACAAATGAAACCACATAAGTGTATGGAAAAAAAAGTGAAGATATTTTATAATTTGTAGGAGAAAAAAATAGATTTTTTATTTTTGCTATTACTCATGTCTCAGTAGTGTTTCGTGTATCCTGTAATGATTGACATCAAGAGCTAAAAATAAGTTAAAAAAAATCCTTTTCACCGATTAAAATATTGTAAAATTTTATACGCCTATTGCAAATAATACTAAATGAAAAATAGACTCTTAATAATACATATTAGAATGAAGCATCACATTTTATCAGCATAAAGCACCAATACAATAGATTTATGAGGAACTTAAGGATTATAGAGCATACAGGCACAGCCAGATAAGTCTGCTTGAAACAAAGTTCTCTACCTCAAACACTAAGAGTACATGAATACATATACATACATTTGGCTTCAAGGTGCCCAACAGTCACCTGTGGACAGCATCCTAAAGTTTGCCATATATCTGGTTCCTTCAACAATTCTTCTTGGTTACTACAATGCTACCACAGTACAGCAAGGCAAAACAAAGAGAAAGAAGGAAAACAAGCTTAAAACTCTGGCCCCCAACAGTACCAGTGAAAGACAGATGGCTCAACAGTTAACCAGAACCGCCATTTTGTTGCTCGTTCGACAATTTAATTTGAATGGTTGTTTTCAAACCGTTCTGTCGAGATTGCATATTGAATGCATTTAAAATATAAATGATTGCATACAATTCATTCATTCATTAACGAATAACTGATTCACACACAGAAAATGAATGTGTGTGTGTCACCCTACAGTTACTCCATCAGAATGCTTCAATTCATCGATGAAGTGCAAACGATGGTTTCTAGAATTGGTCATGCATTTAATTACAATCGTGTGCAGTCTCCAGTATCTACTAAAAATAAAACTAGTATTTATAAAAAATATTTATGAAAATAGACTAATTTGTACTCAAACTAGGGTAACAACCACCTACAGTTCACAAAAAAACTGCACATCTAACAGTAGGCACAATGCTTCCATAGCAACCTTTTTGCAACCTCTTCCTTAAAACTCGTGTTGTGTCCAAAGGCCCATACGACAAATCTAACAGGAGCGATAATGTTGAGCAGTGTAAATGTTCAATTCAATGTCTAAAAGTGTGCTACCAGTTTCTCCGGAATATGGGGTGTTTGAGCAGCTCCCTGGAGCCAGGCCTGTCGGTAGGCTTCAGCTCAAGACAGCGAAGGGTGACGTCTCGTAGGCCTGGGGAGAGCTGAGGAGGGATGGAAGGGGCAGTAGTGGCACTGGCGATCTGTAAAACAACAACAAAAATGTCAAACGCGTTTTACTGTTACATTTACATTTAAGGCATTTAGCAGACACTTTTATCCAAAGCGACTTACAAAGAGTACGTTTGTCATAAAAAGGTGAAACATTTCATTGCTGCGAATACAGTAAGAAAGTCACCAGAACAAGTTTCAAGCATGTCAATTGTTGGGTTTACCATCGCTAGTACACAACATGTCTGACTAAGTTTTGCTCCCCACGTACAAATGAGCTTCTGAACGCAGCAACGTCACCGATCTTGAGGGGGAGGGGGGTGGGGGGCTACCGTCGTACCTTGAATATGAGGGCCAGGTGGTTGGAGTGTTTCTCGGCGTTCCAGGGCGGCTTGGCGCAGGACATCTCGATGATGGCACAGCCGGCGCTCCACACGTCGCAGCTGCGGCCGTACTGCTGCCCCCGCAGGACCTGCGCCGCAGACGCACCTCGTCAAGCAGCGGTAAAGGCTGGGTTATGCTTCCTTTATGCTTCCACGTCGACGCAACGCTGGGGGGTTGCGGATCCTTTACGGATCCTTTACGGACCCTTTACGTCCTCGACGTGCACCTCCCAAAATCCTAGACGCGCGTCGAGGCGACGCAACCCCAACGCAGCGGCTTTGGCTGTGATTGGTCCGCGAACTACGTTGGCTGGAGATCGCTTTTCCGGTTTCCACTCGTAAACACCGCCACGGTGTAAACACAGCCTTGATAAATGCTTCGACTGCTTGGCGACAACATATATATATATATAACTTTTGCCTTCATTTCTGTAAACTTTTTTTTAACTCGCTAGTAATCCGTGTGTAATGACCAGAATGGTCATTCTGGTCCCCCTACCGGTGTGGCAATGAATTGCATTTCGAGACGTTAACCCCACGTAAACCCCACGCAGAACCATCACGGGCTCATGACTGCGTCCGAGCAACTGCGTGGCCATTGCGTGATCACGACGCAATCCCTACGTAGAAGCATAAACCAGCCTTAATGTTGGAGCGAAAAAACGCGTTACGGTCTCGACCGTAATCGGACGATGGTGGCACGCGCGCAAGACGGCCAGGCGCGTGTTATTAAAGTGATGGTTCGGAGTGAAATTCACCCCGAGGTAATTTACACCAATAGTCATGCTAAATACCCCCTCGGATGCATTTTTAGCGACGGTCAGTATTTATCAAGTTTAGGGTTATCAGCCGAAAGACTTCGTACTGGAGTGCCGGTACAGTGTGTACATCTCGTCAATGACTCTACTAATAATGCATGGATTGTTACCCAACTTCTGTAGTAGTACATATATGGTCTGTACTCACAAAACGAGGCATTGTAAGTACACCAGGAGTTTATTTAAAATAGCACTTTTCGGATAGCTTCAACTCTCTGTTGCTAAGGCTACCGCTGCGTCGACGTCACTTCCTTATTTTGGGATACGTTCGTAAAAGTCCTCTTCAAAAAACTCACAAGTGTAAGGAAAAGGTTAGTGAATTCAACACTCCATCGAAATGTATTGACAACTGGAATAATTAAATACTTGAAATTAGATGGAGTGTTGAATTCACTAACTTTTTCTTACACTTGTGAGTTTTGAAGAGGACTTTTACGAACTTATCCGGAAAGACGGAAGAGACATCGACGCAGCGGTAGCCTTAGCAACAGCTAGTTGAAGCTATCAGAAAAGTGCTTTTAAATAAACTCCTGGTGTACTTACAAACTTTAAAATGCCTCGTTTTGTGAGTACAGACCATATGTATGTACTACTACAGAAGTTGGGTAACAATCCATGCATTATTAGTAGAGTCATTGACGAGATGTACCCACTGTACCGGCACTCCAGTACGAAGTCTTTCGGCTGATAACCCTAAACTTGATAAATATTGACCGTCGCTAAAAATGCATCCGAGGGGGTATTTAGCATGACTATTGGTGTAAATTATCTCAGGGTGAATTTCACTCCGAACCATCACTTTAAGGCAAAACTTTTATTAACGAAAAAAAAAAAAGGGAAAAAAAGTGATTAACAGACGCAAACAGACGGTTAACGGACTGGGATGTTTGAAAGTGCACAATTGTGGCGGTGAGATGCAGATTGTAAACATGGCTGATGAGAGTTTTGGTTTCCCCAACACTAGCGGTAGACGGTACCTCAGGCGCCATGAAGGCAATAGTCCCCAGCAGCTGGCCTTGGAACTCCCCGGCACCGGTGCCCTTTGATGCAAGGCGTGCAGCCGCTCCAAAATCAGCCACACGCAGCCTCTGCCCTGTGCTGTCGATGAGCAGGTTGGCTCCTGGTTAAAAGCCAAAAGCGTGTTAAGGCTACACGGGTGAATCTGTGCCAAAGACTGCATTTAATTTACTTATGGGAGAGTTGAATTCATAAATTAATAATTTAAAGAGAGCTTTTTAAATTAGTTCCATTTTAACAGTCAAGCATTTATTGAACTATTTGAATGTGTACCCTGTGCTTGGGCAAATCGGGAGACTATAGTGTGCTAGCATAGCAGATTATGTGGCATCACATGTCATATTACAGAGGCCCTCAACTAGTTTAGTTAGTAGTTTCCTTGTCAACCCCCTTACCTTTGATGTCGCGATGAATGATCTGATTTTCGTGGAGGTATGCAAGGCCCTGCAGCAGTTGTTCGGTGTAGTTGATGACCACAGACTCCTTGAAGGCACCGTACTTGTTCAGCAGGTGGGAAACACTGCCACCTGGAATCATGTACACATGTACAGAATTAACATTGTTTGCTCGATGTTGGCATTTGGTCTTAACACCGTTATAAAGTCTCACAGTCTATGTCAAATTCATTCTACGTCCAAAAGTACAATCAGAATTCTGGACTCCATTTCAGACATGTTTAGTGGTTTCACTTTTATAACATACACCTAATTCTAACAGTGTTTCCCCTATGATTATTTTCCAGCAGCGGTGCTGAGGTGTGTGTGTGTGTGAGGTGCAGTATGTTGATGTACTGTTCCAGTCGGGCTCGGCTACATTCCAATGGAAATGGTCTCACACAACAGTATAACAATATAACATAACAGGAAATGGCACTATGTGCGTGAGCCAATTCTCTTGGCCATTAAAGTTAGCGCAAACACAGTTTAAAGCCTGCAATTTGTAGCCATCCGTCTGGTTTTCGGTTTCGGAACACGGATTACTTCTGCACTACACAATCAAGGCTACCTTCTTGTTAAGTCACTTGTTGTGTTACCTTTTCTCTAAATGCGTCCTCCATTCATGAGCTAATGCCCCCTACAATACCATGTATTATATTCTTCTACAGCAGAACACCATTTTGCTGTAAGTATTTCTCAAGTATATTTCTCCAATGATAAAAATGCATCATGCAAAAATGACAACCACTGAAGGGGGCTCGGTAGGACACACCTATGATACACCAGCCTTCGACCTAAAGCAAACAGCTCGTTTAGCTCCTTTATCCAAGTTCAAACCAAATCATCTCCCAGTGCACACGTCCTAGTCTGGGCAGAGCCGAGTGGGTGGACACGTTTTCCCTTGACTGTCTCTGCAATAAACACGGTCCTGTGGCCCTCGCGACAAGCCCCACACACACACACACACACACACACACACACACACACACACACACACACACACACACACACACACACACACACACACACACACACACACACACACACACACACACACACACACACACACACACACACACACACACACACACACACACACACACACACACACAACCAGGCCTCGGGTCCCCAGCCTACCGGCCATCCACTCCACGAAGAGGTTGTAGTTGTTCCGCTCGCACGTGGCTCCCAGCATGCGGATGACGTTGGAGTGGCTGAGGTGGCCCATCATCCTGATCTCCTCCCGCAGGATCCCCACCACCTCCTCCTGCTCCGAAGACGTGTTGCGCACGTAGGTCACCTGGGACGCGCCGACAGACACACGAGAGCTCTGGTGTCCGAAAGCCTTTGAACAGGGGGGGCGCTAACGGTCGACGGAAAAGGAACGGCTGATCATTCGCGTATCGTTGCGAAGTTTGAAATGTAAAGGGTAAAGGGGCATTTAGCAGATGTTTTTGTCCAAAGCGACGTACAGTCAGTACATTTGTGGGGTTTGACATGTGGAGGAGGGGGATCGAACCACCGACCCTACGGTTAGTGTACGACCCGCTCTGTCCACCCACTCTACCCACCACACTACCCACTGAGCTACTGCCGCCCCAAATGTGTCCAACGAGGGGATTTGATTTGTGGCATTTGGCCAATCGCAAACCCACGAGAACCTGTTAGAAGGGGGGGTGTGACCTCACCTGTTTAACAGCCATAAGGGTACCAGTGTCCACGTCTTGGGCCTGGTAGCAGGACGAAAAGGCCCCCAGCCCAATCTGTTGACCCTTGATCCACTCGGTGCCCTCTCTGTAGGGCTGCTTTGCTTTGGTATGGCCAGTCAGGGTCCCTGGTGTCTGAAGACAGATATGGATGCCATACGGTGTTAAAATATTTCATATTTTTCCCTGTGTACGCACAGCTGGTATGGTGGCTGGAAAGAACAATCCTTTTAAGCATCTGCTTCTTTCTTGGAAGCTTCAGGCTAAGATACTAAAAAAAGGGACGTGTGTAGAACTTAGTGCCATCCAGCGGTTAGGTTGCAGATTGCAATCAACTGATAACAAGTTCCATGCAGGTACTTCCACAAATCATGTCATTGTCTAAAACAGCATCATATAGGTTTCAAGTGATGAGGTTCCTTGATAGATGTGTGAATCACATGTCCATACCACGAGACGACACTGAATCCTACACAATTCATGACACATGATCTTCACATCATACGGCTATCAGAGGTACTGATCTGGGAAAAAAGCGGCCCGTGTCCACTCAAATGTACCTGCATGATGATGATGTCGCCGTCCTTTTCAACTTGAAGCTGAGGAATGATGGGTAGGGCGTCCTGCGACTTCGACATCTCCATCACCAAGGACAAGGCCTCCTCTTCCTCCGCCTCAATTTTTGCCTTGCACTTTTGACTCTCTGACACGCTGTCGCCATATGTGCTCAAATCTTGCTTGTCTCCCTGCACCGGAGACAAGACTGTAGGTCCCGACTGGAAGGCGTCCGTGGTGTCCCCCGGCATTGGTAAATCAAAACTGAGGATGTCCTTCAAAGACGTGTTGAGGTCTACCACCGTCTCCCAGTGATAGATCTCCTCCTGGACTGGAATGAAACACACATCCTCATGCATGACGACGGTGTTGCTGGCATTCCTCGCTCCGAGGGGAGCTTTCACGAGGGTGTCGGTGCGCTGGTCTGCATGATGCAGGTCCAGCTCTATCGCGTCTTTACACAAAACAGAGGGCCCGGAGCAGGCCTTGTGCACGGAAGAGGCTGGGCCGAGGTGGGAGCACTTTGGTATATAAAGCTGGCTTGAGGGAGTGTGAAGTGCGGTGGGACATAAGTGGGACACGGGTGGTTGAGATGTGGAACTTAAAGAGAGAGGACACGTATGATTGGAGGTAAGACAATTCAGACGGTGGCCTTGTAGACTATTCCCCATCTGAGCCGAAGGCTTTTGGTTCCCAACTTGGAATCCGCCAATAGTGGCAATGGAGAGCTTATTGTGATATCCAGTGAGAGACGTGGCAGCTTGTTTCTCCGTTAGAGTCTCCTCGGGACCTTCTGCCACCTTTCCACCCAGGGCGTGTCCCGTCTTGATGGTCAAATGGTCAACGTGGCCCGGAGTGCTGGGTTTAAAGTGAGAGACGCCAGCCTGCTCCGGTGCCTTGCCCATTTTCTCCATGTTCTGAAGGTCAACGTTGATTTGATCCAAAATGTCCATCTCCTCGGCCATAGCCAACAGGCGGCAGCGCATGCGGGCATTGTGAGTGGAGCTGGTGACGCTCAGCATGTCCAGGAGCTTGATGAAGACGTGCGGAACGTGGGTCACCATTCTCGCTGCACTCAGGAATACGCGGCGCGACATTTTCCCAACCATAGCGTGGGAGTTATCGATCGACTTCAGGGCAAAACTGAGCAAGGGAAGCAGCTTCTGGTACCTGGGCAGAGGTGAAGAGGATGCGAGGATGAAATGACACGAGGGGTTCCTGCTGTGCCCCTCCTACCTATTAGGCTTGGGTGTATTACGACCTATGGCTTACAGAGGTTACAGTATATTCATGTCTATTTAGGAATTTACATTACTTCAATACTCTCAAGTCATGAGAAAATGGCGCCAACAAAAAATATCATGATGCATTCTGAGGCACAAGCCCAGTGTTTTTAGAAATCCCAAAGGTGTGACTCAATACTGACCATCATTATTCATCATTAACCTTCATTATTCTATGGGCTGCAAGGTTCTTAACCCAGCAAGGGTTCAGGTACAGAAAAATGCATATCAGACTTTGAATCAGCATTGTAGGCTGTCACACATCCTAAAATGGCTGTCACATGACCGTGTACCCTGGTGAAATGTCAAGAAGGCACAAAGGTACCAAGAATAGCAGCCAAGCCCTTTACTTATACCAGATATAATTATGGCTCCGGGCTATCACAATAACAAATGGTATTTTAAGAAGCCGTCGTCCGAACTTAACTCACCGTTCCACAACGTTCTGAGGCTGCTGGGAGTGGGTTCCTCCGGAGACGATGTGGGGATAAAAGTCGGCGGGGAACTCCAACAAGAGCCTGTCGATCAGGTTCAGGCGTCCCAGCAGACCTTGCCAGTTGTTGGCCTCCGTCTGAATCCCCATGATGCAGTTCAGCACAAAGTCCACTCCGCCGATACCGACAGAATCTGCAGACAGAGAGAGAGAGACGGCAAGTCGGGTTGTAGATCGTGTCAACTGTCAATAGTCAACTCAATGACAAATGAATGCACAAGGGAGACGAGGAAACGGGCCACGCGGGTTCATATGGCAATAAAGATTAGCTTCAATTTCCACACAAAAAAAAAAAAAAACGTTTTCTGAAAGGCTAATCCATTTTGTGTCCCTTAAAAAAAATACATCTGAAGTTTCTTCCGTCTGACCCATCGCCAGACACTGGGCAGGGTCGACCCAGACCAATCCCTAAGTGGACATCGGCTCTGTATACAGTGTTGCTCTCAGCTCTAATGCGTTTTGGTTTTTTTTGCTTCAATGGCAAAATTCCAACCGGGCCGAGTATCACTCAAGCAACCGACAGCAGACCTCGAGTCAGAGCAGTTCTCTGTAGTGACTCAGGGGCTGCAACCCTCGTACTTTGTTTCACAATTATAAAATCGCCAGATTCATCAGAAGTCACATCTACCTGCTTTGGAGAGTTCTCTTCCCGTGGCCAACTCTCCAGCCTGGCCTTTACACAGTTCAAGAAGAGTGGATACAGACAGCTGACTTGTACGACTAAAAAGGGGAAAAAAAAGTATTTGTTATTAGAAATGCACATTAATACTTCGGAACAAAAAATAAAATGTAAATGTAAATTTAAAAAAAAAATATATATATATATATTTATATATATAAGTTACGGAGAGTCACAAGTCTCTTTTATCCTGCATGCCCTCCCCCAAATAGCTGATGTTGACTCCCATGAATGCATTCCACTGTAGAATAGAAGTAACGTACCTGTTGGCATCTGCACACTTCACAAGGATGGTCTCCATGACCGGCTGAAGGAGTTGCTGTAGGCTCACACATTCCGAGACAGAGTGGCACGCCGTGTGCACCAGCATGGCCCTCAGGGTTTTCTGTGGACAGACGAGACATGGTTTAGTGTTCTGAACCCATGAAAGAAAAGCTGATGGAGGATTTTCAAGTCCCGTCATTACACATGTCATCATGTAGATATCATTCCTCCTGCTAGGCTTGGGGCACAAGAATAACTAAGCCTCGGTTTCTAGACACTGCATTTAAATCTAGCCAACCAATGGCAATGGGAAGGGGATCCAGAGATGAGCTCTGAGATACGGCGGAACAAGTTTGTGATACGAGATCCAAGTTAGCGTGCGAATGAGCCCAGGGTCCATTTCAAGAAAACAACACTGTGTGCAGGTGAAGAAGCAAACGTCTCACCAGGGCAGCCACGTAGACTTTGTAGACTGGGTCGGCGCAGACCATTGACAGGACGCTGCAGCAGGACCCCAGCACCACATCTCTGGACATCTGGTTGTGACCGTGGCCCGGTCGGGTCGCCGCCGCCGCCGCCGCACTCTGCCCCGCGCCGGGGAAGCGTTCGCCGCCGGCGAGGAGCAGCGCCCTGCTGACGTCACGCGTGAGGCTCCGGAGGGCCACCTCACGGATGTTCCAGTTTCGGGAGAAAAGGCACTCGACCAGTTCCTTGCCAAATACCTGGAAAGGAGTGAACACTTACATGTAAGTGTGCGTGTAGAGAGAATTCGAGATTGACTCGCAGTCCCCAACAAAGAAAACATTTTTTTTGTAAACTATTAAGTAGGGATGCACCGAATCCAGATTTTTAGGGTTCTGCCGAATACCGAATCCACTGGTTAAGATTCTGCCGAATCCGAACCCGAATACCGAATCCTACTCCATTAACACTAAACACATTAATGAAGTAAATAACGTCAACATCAGTGTATTTTTTGTTTTATTTTATTTTCACTGGGAAAAAAAATGCCACCACGAGACAAATTGGCATTGCAAATTGAACATGTAGCTCGACTTCAATCGCCTTCTTTTATTCTTTTATCTGAAAGAACTGCCAAACGACACTTTTTCTGTCCACTACTTCCATTTTCGCTTTCTCGCAGCTATAGCCACTGCATTCCAATGCGCCAATTTTTTGTAAAAAGATAATTACGTCGACCAGCGTGGCACGCGCAGTGAAAGCGTAGGATTCGGGTTCGGTGGAAAAAAAAAGCCAAGGTTCGGCAGAACCCGAACCCCTAAAAAAAGCCCACTATTCGGCCGAATCCAAACCCGAATACTGGATTCGGTGCAACCCTACTATTAAGTGATTGTACTTATCAGGGGGGGGGGGGGGGGGGAGAAAGAAGGACAGAAGAATCTGCAAACCTTAATCCATGGCTCGGCCAGGTTTTTGTATGACGGAGGTATCTGTTGAACAGTGTAGTTGGGAAGGTTGAAATGCGCCTCTTGTGAAGAGGCCCCAGAGTTGACATTTTGAAAGGATGATGGAGGTTGGGAATGTTTATGACCCAGTGATGCCTCGCCAGACACCGAGGACTCAAGACTGCAGGAGGAAACCACAAATCAGTCACAGTCATTAAATCCATTAAGAATCAGACATAGTTCATTATTTTATCCAGGTCATTGAGTCTTCAGACACATGATTTTACGTAGAATGGCAAAGCCATATTCAGAAATAAAAAGGGACAAGCATACCAAATGCAACCATAACATTTGATGAAAACAAAAGTGAATTTGAACATGAATAGCTTTGACTCGAGTTTGAGGTTCTCAATACATCTTGGAGCCACTTTTCCGTTTTGATAACAGCTCGGCTAAAAATCTAAATTACCTGCAGAAATCATGAGTCTTCCACTTGGCTCTGCACAAAGGGCAGATCAGGCTTTCCTGGTTCCTCCGACATTCCTCTGCCCCTAAGGAATAAATTGTCTAGTTAAGAATAACACAATTACAAACTGATCGCTGGAAGGCACACCTTGGCTCCATAATGGATGGACATTCAAAATGCATGTGAATGCAAATGAAAAATCTCTTGGAAGGGAATTTGATGACTACAAGAGACAAAGAACACATGAAGATGCATTCGTCGGACTCTGAAAAGATGGAACTAGTAATGATGGAATGGGATGGTGGGGGGGAGGATTCAACATTTTGTGGATTGGAGGCAGACACCCTTGCTCTCTCTATGTACCCCTTACAGCAGTTGCACACCCTTCACACACCCTTTGCTAAACAGCTACAGCGTTGGGGTTAATAAAAAAATAACAACTACGTGCATCTAGATTGCCTCTTGGTGTTATGCATGCGGTAACAGTGCGTCATGACATTAAGGTCTGGTCTGCCGCTCGGTGAAGGTGTTATTCCAGATGATGGACCAACTTACAAATGGACATGCAATGGTGGTGAAGTTTGTTCCTGCAGCCCTCCACACACACCGTTAGACTCTCTTCATCCAGCATGTCCAGCAGGCAGATGGGACACATCTGCTCCTCCTCGTTCTTTAAACTGTTGGGGGAGAGAATGGATGGACGAAAACACACACACATTCATTAAAAGTGTGTGTGTGAGAGTGAGTGAGTGAGAGGGTGGGTGGATGGGTGGGTGGGTGAGTGAGTGAGAGAGAGGGTGGGTTGGGTGGGTGAGTGAGTGAGAGAGAGGGTGGGTTGGGTGGGCGACTGAGTGAGTGACTGAGTGAGTGACTGAGTGAGTGACTGAGTGAGTGACTGAGTGAGTGACTGAGTGAATGAGAGAGAGGGTGGGTGGGTTGGGTGGGTGACTGAGTGAGTGACTGAGTGAATGAGAGAGAGGGTGGGTGGGTTGGGTGGGTGACTGAGTGAGTGTACGCTAACCCGCTTTCATTAGTCGGGAGGGGGCTGCCTGAGGCACTTCTGCTGGGGGAGTTGGACACCATCTTCTGGGTGGTGTTGCGAGACGGCGCCTTGATCCTGGAGCTCCGCCGGCTGTGATACTTCTGGAACAAGCTCTCCACCTAAAAACAACATCAAATGAAAACCCAACGTCAAACAACCAATTGTATTTATACAGTGTTTTGTACCAAAATGGTCTGATGAATGCAACTGATTTCTGCATTTACCGGTGATTGCTTATTCTGAGTAAGAGGGTATAGGTTTGGCTTTAAGGCTTAATTATTGTCAAATCTAGGCAATTCAAACGAAGAAGTGATGAAACATGACGTGAGATCACAGTACGGTTACCTCAAAGTTCCTGAGCGTCTTTCTCCAGAGCAGGGGGTCTGAGTGCTCCAGCTGAAAAACCCTGAGCATGACGAATAAGACATGGATGCAGAAGGCTCCTCGGACACAGCTGCAGGTCTGCAGAGAGAGAGATGACGCGCTGCTTCACACAAATGCAACACAACAAGATCCACCTAGTACATATATACAGTATATATATATATATATATATATATATATATATATATATATATAATGGTGGCAACATAGCCTTGATTGAGTTTCTGTTGTGCTTAAAGTGTGCATCAAGACTCGTCCTTTGGACTCCCTCAGAATCAGTTTAATGAATGAAACAACAATGAAAGTCAGACTACAAACTGACACAATCCCAAACCTGGTGAGGTTTGCACAACGTACAACACGTGCAGCCAAAGTAAAGTGAGTCACTGCCAACAACATGAACCTCATGAATCAATTTGTCGCCACGCACGCACGCGTCAGTATATCCTACCTGTGGGCCAATGAAAACGCGGTACTTGTTGTCGGGGCTGTCTCCGCCAATCAGAAAGGAGTTGGGTCCGATCTGCTGCAGCAGGTAGAGGCGGGCCCTCATCACCTTGTTGACGCGGCGGCTGGTCTCCTCCGGGCTGTAGGGGGAGAAGCCGTCGGGGGACGGAGCTCTCCGGGGGGGCGTGATGCGGCCGCTCTGAAACTGCCCGGCAACGACAACAACAACAACAACCGTAAAGCTCCTGAGAACTGAGCACACGCTGAACGGCGTTGGCAAGATGGGGGACCCTTGAGTCGCACACACACACACACACACACACACACACACACACACACACACACACACACACACACACACACACACACACACACACACACACACACACACACACACACACACACACACACACACACACAGCGATCCCCACAATGTATGTGTGTTACTATAAGTGTATTGGGCATTTGGTATTGTTCAGGGTAGAATATATTAATCCTGCCCTGGAAGTTAATAAATGCTGCTCGTTAAAAAAAAAGAAGAAAAAAACCTACTTAAACAAAAAACAAGCTACTTTTCAAATGTATTTTTAATAGCTTTACCAACACCAAAACGCTGACAGTTCTTCAACTCGTTCAGCGGCAGTCACTCCCCAATGCAGTGACTGAACACGTCTCCCTCCCCAGGGGGGCCCCTCACCGGTATGGGAGATATCCTCCTCCGCCGCACGCCGGGAGAATCCGGCTTGCCGCTGCCCTTGGAGTAGGACCACTGAGGGCCGGAGCCCGGGGTGGGGCTGCAGCGGCTGGAGCTCTGGGAGGAGGAGGAGGAGCCGGACTGCCCGTCGGGTCCCGGCTCAGGAGGCCCGCCGTCCCGCTCTGTTAGTCTCAGGGGGATGGGCTTCACTACCTGCAGGGGTGGAGGAGAGGAGCGGCCGAGGGATGGACTTTATGTCTTCGGCGAGGTTGGAAACATTGGTTTGCACACACACGGTGTCATGGCTGACGTTTAGCACAATAGGTGCACCTCTGAAAACAACCCCTGTTGGTGGCCTGAACTAATGAGATATTATCCATTTATAAGCAGGGTTCCCCATGACAGCGAGGTGCCGCACCTCCACACCCATCAAGGTTTTTAGTTGTAGACGTGTTTAGATATATGATCCAAGAGTGTAATTTGTTAAAAACGGCAAAATCATCAGGCAGTTAGTGTGTGAAATCCAAGAATATCTTGTTTTTAGTTGACAGTGCTCTATGAGGCAATTTTTCGGTTTGTTTTTTTAGCCGTTAGACCACTCCCGCCTAATTTTTGGCCAATCGGGGCGTCCCTTCTCTGATTGGCTCAGGGAATCCACCTTGCCTGCCAATCACATACAGCCAAGCTACACCACAGGTGTTTGAATGCAACACGAGAGAAACTTCGGGAGGGAGTGGTTTTTATTGGGCCTTTGCTTTCAAAACATTGGCCCTCTCCAGCTCTCAAATATTGCCTACAGCAGTCTATATATAAACCCGCAATTGTTTGACGAAGAGAATTTGAGTCGACTCGACTATTCAAACTTGAGGGTACAGCCCTGCGCTATCACTTAGCCTCCTTCTCTGATGCATTCCCCCCCCCCGCCTCCACTCGACTACTCATTTTGGTGGGAAAAGCCCGACATGGATATTCGTGTGGATCGGCGTGTTGCGGCGCGATTGGCCCGTACCACTGGGCCTTTGCGGCTGCGTCTCTCCAGCCACTCGTGCTTCCAGGTGGGCATGCACGTGGCCTTCAGCTTCTCCCGGATGGTGCGCTCCTCCGGCCGGTCCTCGATCTTCTGCAGGCCTCGCGGGGTCAGCTTGGTCGCCATGTCATAGCTTCAGGGGACGAGAAACACTGGCGTTAGACAGAGGGCAAAGCACACACCGCGGTAAAGCAACAGTACGCCGATTTTTGTGTGTGTGTGCCGATTAAAACGTTTGTGGACGCTTTTATTCCGATTAAAATAAAACCTTTGAGAGGAACTTCCAATTGGAAACTCGGGGTTGGCTGTAAGCGGCTGCATTAATTACACCGACACTGTAGCCTAACTTTTAAAGTTGAAAGGCTTCATTATGTAGTTATCGAGGAAGGGATTAAATAACCACAGTCTTTATATGTTTGGGGGGGCATCGGCGTCCAAAGATACGCTCGTATTTGGCGGTCTGAGTGTGGAACGACAACACAACATGTCTGCCCTCCACTCCGAATAAAAGGTCGTATTGTGGCCACCCCCACACTTCTCAAGTAACAGCTATCCCAAATTGCCATGGGCCAAGACAAAGGGCCATTGTTTCTTGTGCAGGTGGGACATGAAAAAGCCAGCAGGCAGGAGGTCAAATTCAAACCCCACGTAAGCAATGAGTGTGTCCCAGTCAATAGTAGCCGTGCACACACCCTTTCTCCTGGGCAAAGGCACTCCCAAAATCAGGTTTCCCCCTCATACAATCCCTGCTGCAGGGGACAGCGGAGCCAGAGAGAGGACCAGCAGTATCAAAGATGAGAGAAGCGGGTTTGCGCCAACGTCATGAGACACATTTTGGTGACTCTTGTTTTCCACCAGGGTGGCAATGCTTTAGTCAACGGATACATGCAGAAACTAATCTAGCAATCTATTAGAAAGGAGCACCATCACGCTTTATATTTTTTTATACAAGAGATGACCAACAACAAAATCACAGAAAAATTGACCCATTGACGTCAATATGCTAGGATTCGCATTCTGCAAATCATTTGCATTTGGAAAAAAAGAGGAGGAAATTCATTAACACACGTATAAACAAAATAGCGGCATGTAGAGACAGGAGTCTGCAGGGACCTGACAATACAATACAATATCACTAGTATTTTTTGGTGAGATTCTGAAAAAAAAATATATATATTCCAGAAATATTGCAATAGGGCCGATACGTCGTGACATCAGATCATAATGACTCCATTTCAGAGGTACAGAAGCACAGGAATGTTAATGGTAGTAAAGGTGTTTAGGTAATTATTTTATTAGTCCTGTCCTGATAGTGACACTGTTTGAAACTGCCACCGTATTTCTCATGCGAGACGGGGCAAAACAACGTTTTGATTAGCCATGGGTAAATTTGTTGGGAGATGGGTGAAGAATGGATACATCAGACAATACATCGTGGCTTCGCACACCCCCATTCTGCACTTGGTCTTGCCACCCTGGGTCAAGCCCCCGCCGCGTAGCGGCTGGGGTGTCGGAGAACCACTGGCGTTAAGCTGCTAAGCTCAAAATCTGGTGTTACAATAGAGCCCATCCATCATCGATATGCAGGTTAGACACATAACACTGAAACACAATCTGTGGCATGTTTTCAGCTGCAAGCAACACATCTACCCTACTTACTGGGGCCGGGGTTCACACCAAGAGCCATGGTGAACAAAGAAAATGCACTGACCCCTTAAAACTATAGGGACTTATAGTGTCACTTTCAATGGGCTAATCTAAATATAGATGACAAAAGAAAGTGACTTCTGCAAAGCACAGGAGGGGATTACACACTGCATCTCAGCCTACCGTTTCAGTCCAAGATGAGCTAAAAGTGCATCAAACCCAACTACCAGCTGAAACTGAACATCATCCAATTTTCTGCAGTCATTATCCCCGCAAGTGTGTGTTTGCCCCCACAACTCAAAACATCCATTACATCCAAAGTGTTTCCAGCCATGACAGAAATGGATTATGAAAAAGTATTATTCTGCTTAAAAAAACAAGTAAGAAATGCCTTCCTTTATTGCTTGCCATCTAAGTCAAACTAATCCCACGTTCACCTTACTTTTCGAGCCATCCCTGTAATGGCACACTTTGACCGAATCAAAGGCCCATGCGTGCTTAGTATTTACAAAGAATTGTCAATCAAAGAGTAAAAGAGCAAATTGCAGATTATCCCAAAATAAAGGGCCTAAAATAACACAATGTAGGGGCTGAGTTGTCCTCCGAAAACAAGTAGTTTGGCTGGGTGGTGTTTCAAAACGTGACAATACTATATTTTGCCCCATTAACTGAAGAAAAAAGGAAAAACTTCAGTGTGGTGTAAGAAGAAGACAATTGCGCTGAAAAACTCCAGAAATCAAACATACGTCTTTAAAAGACCAAACCTAAAAATAGACTCAAATGTAGAATGCAATGTGATCAGCTGATGTCAAAATACATAAAATAGAATAGACAATGGGACACACTGACCTACAAACAGGCAACACAAACAACGTATAAGTACCAACAACAACTCAGTAATTGAATAGTAGCCGAAGGCAAGTCTATCCTATTGCCATAACATCTCATCCCGCAAAATAATGCTCCCATCATACCCAACCAATTTGAAAGGTGTCATGTGCATGTGGATTTCACTTCATAGAAATACTATCCATATTGCGCATTCTGATATCCCAAGGCCCATGCAATGCATCGGCCTCGTTTCCACAATTTAGATCCAACTACTGCCAGTAAATACGTCGAATGAACCTAACCGACAGATTTCCTTTTAAAGCACTTTACGCACTTCACGATTTTTGAGGTGGTTGGCGCAATGGCACATGATCGCATATTTAGCAAGGCACAATTACTGTGAAAGGGACTGAAACTCTCTGGGCCACTCGTATGTTAGGTCAAAAGGCAATGCACCATGCCAGCAACCCACCAAGTCGTTTATAGCTCCAAATCGTTATACTACAGACTACTTTTTGGACAGTCGCCAGGATTATACCCTGTCAAATGCAATGCAAACTAAATGCATGAGTTTCGCAGAAAACCCATGACGACGTTTGATCGATGATCTCACCGAGGATCGGAGGGGTAACTTTGAAAAACCCTTTACCTGTTTTGTGTTGCATGTACTTCCACGGACGATCCCGAAGTGGCGTCAAACAGTCCGTACTGGTCACCGCACTGAACTACGGAAGTTTTACACTTCTTCTCCGCGTCCGAAAGCCTGCATTTGGGGTCCGATAAGAGCGTCGGCGTACTGCACTGCTGTTTGTAGTCATTGAGATGGCACACGTTGGACTTTCGGAACTGCTTTAAATCTGGCGAGGAACTTGACAGAGCGTGATTGCGTTGTGGCGATGTTATCGGAAGCCCCTCGGGTGACTCCGAGGTGTTGAGCGCCTCGCTCCTGACTTTAGACACATCTCTGCGCCTCCAGTGTGAAAGTTCCCCGTGGCAAGAAGTCGACTTGTTCGAACTACCGTGGACATCAGCGTTACTTGAGCTTCCCTGAGAACTGATTCCAGAGTTTATGGCGGTAGTTTCGTCCAGTATACCCGGTGACGATGTACGGCTCGCCGCCGTCGCCATTTTCTATCCCGTAGTCAGCGTTGGATCATGGCTGTAGTATCCGTGTTTTTGTGTCGAGGGGGAGGGCAGGAAGCGGCTCTGGAACTCGAGCAATAACAACAAAGCACTTCCGGCAAAACATCTCGGCTTCATGTTTTAACAGTGGAGCCCCAACAGTTGCACGACTGTTTTGGTGGGATTTATAACTCTCCCTTAGCATGTCTATACGTTTGAAATCCTGTAATTTTATATGTAAGAGGAAACTCGAAAACCAGAACTGTTAAAAAAAACTTTTGATGAACTTTTGATTTAGATTTTTATTTTGATGTAGATTGTTTTTATTAATTAAATGTTATTACTGTATTTAAACATTCATATCGTTTATATTTACTTAATTTATTTTCCCCATTCATATACATGGATTGCAAGTATATTTATATAGCCTATGATGGAATACATAGAAGATAATTAACAATAATATGCATTTGGGTCTTGTCTTTCTATTCCTTCCAACAATATTCATGATGTAAAATAATTCCAGGGAAATACTCCTATCAGATGCATAATTACCAGATACATATTGAAGCTATTAAATGCTCCTCACACCACCTGCAGGTTCCACTTTTAATGTCTTATTTTCTGCCTGGTCATTGCTCACTTTTTCCTAGTTCTGTTTTGTTTCTGTTCTCTTGTTACCCTTCCAGTTCTCTGAGCCATCTCCTTCTGGGTCGATCAGGCTAAACCAGAGGTAATAACAGAAATGTATTTATAGTATATGATTGTGTCTGGTGGTGACATCCTCATCTCAGCCATGTCCTGCACTCATCCCTTGGTCTGAACGGGACACTGCCCAAACCAACAAAGACGTATCACTCGACTTCTGACACTAATTGTTGTAAGGCTCTATGAGAGGTGGAAGTGGTGGATTAGATAAAACATGTATGTTCATTGTACTTTAATTGAATAGTCTATATCACCACTATATAAACAGGTTGAAGAGTTTCATGTTTTGACCTGTAGTTGTCCTCCCTTCTCTGCTGAGTCTGGTTTCCCTGATTCCCTGAATCCACCTATGTTAATTAGCTAATTGTGTTCGCCTGTCTGTGTTCCTTTGTCTATTTAAGTTGGCCCCTACCATGTGTTCTTGTCAGATTCTCATAGCGTGACTTAAATAAATACTCGTCTTTTTATCTCCACCAGCAGGCCTGTTTTTTGTTCCTCTTTTTTTACCATGCCAGTTCTTCGTTCTTCATCTTCAGATCTTATCAGCCTGGTCAAACACATCTGCTGTACATGTTGCAAGATTATTGCTGACATTAAATTGCATGCAGTGTGTCAGGAAACCCCACCTCCTCACTACAGGGGAGCATCCATGCGTAGAAAGCGGACAAAACCTTTCCAACCCTCATGCTCACCCTCACATCTTTCTCTCCTCTCACAGCTGACGCAAATCATGCCTTATCTGTCAGGATTCACTACTCTAGCATAGCAGTACATTGTGGTGACAGAATATGTTGGGAAGGGGATATATTAAGAGAAGTGAAGTAAGCCCAACACTGAACCCAGTGGGACACCCAATATAATGGTGACCCTGTCGGAGCTGTGGTTCCTCAGCTTGATGACCTGTTGTTCTGTGGTTGGGTATGAGATAAACAGTTGAACAGCAACTCAAAAGGCAGCCAGGCGTTCCAGAAGAACAGGGTGAGAGATGCTGTCAAAGACAGCAGTGAGGTCGGTTACCAGTATATCTGGCCCACCGAAATGCAATCTGTGGATGAGGTCATTATGCCATGGTGGTGGTGCCCAAGCACAGGAGTTGGGTGAGAATATGCACTGACCTAACTGTGCTGAACAAACAACACCACGGAGGAAGAAATCAACCTGTATGTTGACTCTGTCATAGCAAGCCAAGCCATCTTCCATTCTCAGGTTAACTTACAGCTCAAGAGCCGACAAAAATGAAGAAGAACTGTGACACATGCGCCCATGCAAGGACAAACTTCAGAGGAAGCATGCTGCCTACTGAGTTCCTGTCAAGGCCATGGTCTACTAAAGGAGCAACCCTGTTTCCAGAGCGGAAACAAACAATACTAGACAATGTCCCCCTGCAAATAAACACTGACCATCCCTAGTTGACCTCTGGGGCACCTGAAACATCCACCAATCTATCTGAGGTGTTGCCTGGAAACGGCTCTCCAGCTACATTGAGTACACACCTGTCACGCCTTAAGTACAGCATGACTCCACTCAGCACACTGCAGTGCATGAGAGATGGTTTCCGTCCAGAATAAGAGAGCCTCCTTGTCTGGGTCCAGACCTTTGAATGCGCCCACTCCAGCGAGCTGACTGATTGCGGTCTGTCATCATGACATGAAACAGTGGATTCTCGGTTGAGAAGGCCATTATCCATCAAGTGTCCAGAGGGCCTAATGATTAGCCAATCTGCACCAGGGCAGCAGGGCAGTACTAATACCGTTGTATAAAATATTGTCTGCGTAAAAATGCATTTTGTTACATGTCCTGGTGGTATCATTACTACAAGTCACTGTATCTGCAGGGTCTTTGCCAGGGGCTCATTTGCCAGAGCAAAAAGCAGTGGGCTCATGGGAGGGCCATTCGACCTAACGTAATTTGGCACTTGATCCACTCTCTCTCTCTCTCTCTCTCTCTCTAAATACTAATCTCTAAACACCTCTCTAAACAAATCTACATCAACAAAGAGGTTCCCTGTGCAGTGATATATAGTGGGAAACATAGGCAACGTTCAATCCACTCCCCAAGTTAATCAATGAGCACTTCCACACCACAGGCGCAACTTAAGTGCATCGCAAGGCTTAGCGCTTTTTCCCCCCGATGTGAGGTCTGTTCATTCCCCATCCGCCTGCAGCTTTTTTACACATATTATTTTTTTCAACTGATCAATTAAAACGCCCTGTATGAGTGAGATTGAATATGCCTCTGGAGTGAAGACAAGGACGCAAGAAAACCCAGCTTTCAGTTTGCACTCTATGCTTCAGCATTGGTGTGAGTGGCGGGTTGTTTTTGTAGGCTTCATGTGAGTATGTGACCTTCCACATATGCATGAGCCGTGTGTCCCACGGCAGGTCTGAGGAAGTTTGAGGTTTTCATCAAATCGTGTTTGCGAAATTTCCTGACGAATGTCGAAGTTGCGGACTTTCATCAGGAGTGGCCATTGAGGTCAAGCTCCCAGGTTTCGAGGTTTGCAGCAAAAGTAGCCTGGTGGCTGATGGTGATATTGCAACAGAAATGCCTTTTCCCATACGAGCCCTGTCAAAAGCAAACTCCTACAAAAGCTATTCGGAGAAAGAAGAGCCGTGAATCATTCCAAATCTGATGAAGAATCCAGAATGTGTCGACCGGTGTACACCACCAAGACCCCACTACACTCAGGGGTCCAGTCACAGGCCGTAAGCTATGTACGCAATGCCACAGGGAACCTGCCAGATGGCCTCACGAAATAGAATTACCTGCATATTAGCCACAGTGGCATGGACGGAAGCCCCTGCATTCCGCCTGTTTGCCAGCATAGAGGTCAAAAGTTAACTGTGTCCTGCTGATGTGATATCTCGAATTTTTGTTCTGATTGGCTGTCACACCTGTCTTCTATCAGTGGTTAAACTTGTGGATATTCTTTTATCGTTGCATTATTTACATTTCCTTTCATCAGACCTCTTACTATATTCTAAGCTGGCATTTTTTGTGTTTATATAAAAAAAGAAGAAAAAAAAGAGGCAGTTGGCAGACTTCAGACAATCAGTACATTTGTGGGGTTCGACATGTGGAGGTGGGGGATCAAGGGGATCGAACCACCTGCCCTATCCACTGAGCTACTGCTGGTAATGACCTCAACACCATTAATCGTATTGCGGTCAAAGACATCAGGGTAAAAATATATGTAAAAATGAATGTAGAAAATCACAGTACATTTACCTTTTTTCCATGTTCATCAACATAAAAAAATATTCGTTTACATGATTTATGTCTAATTAAAATGTTTCTGTAAGAATTTTACAAGAACCCAATTAATTAATCATATTGACATTGAAATCGAAATTGTACTTTTGGGATATTTATCCATGTTATAGCCCTAAAAGGCGTCTTTTATCGTCCATATCAACGAATAAAAAATGTTTGATAAATACTGCAGATGTTCTAAATGGTGTTGCGTAGAGCCTTGTTGAAAAGCACTTCTGGTTGACGTTTTACTTTGAAATGCGTCGCGCTCCACAGCGGAAGTCGTGATCCGAGACGGTTTGACAACAGGGTGACTGACAACGACGCTCCGAGGAGGAACATTCAGGTATGCGAACAAACCCTCATTCCAAAATGTATCCAATTGCCAAATAATACTATCGATATCGTGACCACTCTTGGAACCATTGATAAACCAAAACTGTGTTCTTGTACGATGTATTGGGGCGGGTTGTATAGGCTGTACACAAACCTGCCAAAACAGTCGCCCACTCCTGAACGTCTTGTATTGCAATGATGTTGAAATCATTGTAATATTTGTGTTGTCAAATTCTTACATTCTAATTAATATATTCTTATATTCCACAAAAAACGAGGATATATTTATGCATTTCTTGTCGTACTTTACCGATTAGTGTAGATAATCATTCAATGCAAATAACGTTATTTTAATACATACATGGGGGAAACACGATTTAAACATTATGTAATGAGATATTTTGAAATACTGTATGGTGTACGTGCAAAAGGTGATCTGTTTTATGGCCAGATGTTGACAAATACAGTGGCTAGTTTTTGAGCTAAGATGCGTTTGTATGAAACGATGAGTACACATTTACATCAGGCTTTCTCTCTTCCAGATACTATTTTAGTTGTAGTGTTTGTAAAGAGAAAGCAGCCTCCTTCAAGTCTGCTCCTCCCCAATTTCGCAATCTTTCTGAAAAGAAACCACTTCCACTAACCTGTAACTCACTTACTGGTTTGTGATCAAGGAAGGCCCGTCACTGAATATACTGGGTTAATTTTGGCGTCGTTATAATTTGTGCTACATATCTAAAAGTCATCAGAATCAGTACAAGAAAACTATATGTAATATGTAGGCTATGTATTGATGTCTTATTATTGTCTTTGTATGTGTGTGCTTGTGTGTTGGGCCATCGTTGTGATTAAGGTTACTGCCCAGTTAGCTTTTGTTTTTTGAGATGGTTCAGTTAGTGTTAATAATTAGGATTGGAAGGGGCATGCCAGGTGAGCAGAGTCAGATTACAACAGAATGGATGTGTTGCCAATCTGACCACAGGCTTTGGCAAATCCTTGTTGGAAAAAAAAAGGAAGACTATTTGCGTCGATTTGTGGGAGTGTGAAGAGCTGTTACCATAGTGATCCCCCTGCTATGATGTCAGCCACTACGCTGTGCCGCCGAACACCTCCTCCATCTGCTTCCGTATTTTCTCTGCATAAGTCTTGAGTGCACGTAGCATCCTGGGTCTCACTGGTGAGTCACCACCACGAAGGCTGCTTATCAGGGCTGGGCCTATATATCCTGGCTTTCCTTGTTTTACCTTTCCGGCTCTGAAAGCTTAATGTGGCAAGAACCTTTCTGACCAGGGAGAGTTTGAACAGTTGGTCTTTCCCCCTTTTTTTTTTTTTTTTTTTTTTTTTAGATAATCCAAGTAGTACAATGCTATATGAAAACTGGCAAACATATTGTATATATATATTTGTATGTTTTAATTTCAAACATTTATTATTGAGACACTGATGTAAATTGATTATTTTCTTAAAGGTGTGTAGAATTAGAGGTATTACAACTGAATAATTAATTCCAATTCTATTTTCATATTCAATGTGCTCTGGATGCATGTTTCGAAAATATGACAGTCATTCACTGAAGAGCATTCACTACAGCATTTGCCCATGACTTACAAACGCTAAGTGAAAACAATTACCTATGAACAAAAAAAACCATGACTCACAATCAGCCAGTGTTACTTGCGGTGATCAATATTGACTCTAAAGCCACACTACTGTTAACACTGTCAAAGAATAGTAACACAACACAGGACTGCTGCTGAAACCACCAGCCGTGAAACCGCAAGCCAGCGAACGTCACCCGCTGCTGGCTTTTTTTGCAACCCGTTTTCCCTCACGCCGTGTGTCTGTTTCGCCAGGTGGTGAACACTGACTCCTGTGCCGCCGGAGATCCTATCCAACATGCTGAGAGGGTGAAACCAAGCCAAGACCCCCGCGGCATTCATCTCTCCAGATCTCAGCGTCTTCGACGTCTTCCGGTCAGTGGTGTCTCCCGCCGCCGTCGACCGCTGGGCTCTCGACACGTAAAGCTTTGTAAAAAGGACTTTCTTTATGCACCGCCACTTCTTGAAATAAGAGAGCAGAAGGTGTGCCGCTCGTTGGTTACCTTTTTAGGGTAGGCTTCGACAACACTGTGCTCACGTTAATAGAGAGATAATTGAATGAAACCTTCATTAATCAAAGCGTTAAATCACTCGCTAAACCCAGTATGCTCGTCGTTCATTGCAATTTGCAGCACGTTCACGTTGCTCCTGCTCTGGCTTCTCTCTCTGGCTGTCGGTGACATTGCTGCCTGGCTGCGTGTGAAGCAGCAGGAGGTCTCTACGTTGCTCCCAGGATGGGCCTGCTGGGAAGCCCCTTTCATTGCCTGCTGACACTGGGGCTCATCTGTCAGAGCCACACCACGGACCGATTCAAAAGGTAATGTCGCAATGTCAACTTCTCTTTGGTTTTTTCCTGATGTCTAATGTGGCCAGAAGATTAGTCTCGTATGTTTTTTTTTTGCTTGGGGACATCCCTGTGTTCCTCCTGGTCTCGGAGGACCGTGGCCATCTCGGCATGCTTGCGTTTCAGTTCTCTCTGGCCTGGCGCCCGTTGTGAAACCAGCCTTTTAAAAACCCAGAAAGCGGAAGCACCGAAAGGAAGTTTTAGTTCACGGGGAATCAATGAGGTCCGCGCCCCGGTCTGCAGAACTGCGAAAACAAACAAGCAATCGAAACCGTTTGACCCAAAGTGGGCCGAGTGACGACGCTGAAAGATGAACAGAAATGTGCACCGGAGGCTTTCCTCAGCAAACACTGTTGAAATTAGTGAACAACGCCGGGCCGCGCCCATGTGTGGAAATCCATCCAGTCATGTGCATAAGCTCCCCAACCTCAGCACTGATTGGTCCGTTGTTGTTTTTTTTCTGTTTTTGAAGTTGGTTTAAATGGGAGCTTATTGTTTTAATGCTGCAAATCTATTGTCTGGTGTCTGTGTGCGAGTGTGAGAGGAAGGGAATGTTGCTATGGTTTCTGATTGTCCTGCAGCGCAGATAAAAGCATCCGCCCGTCATCTGTGTAATGGTGCGCTGTGCCTGGTTTAGCTTTCACAGAGCAGCAGAAATAGACTCAACAACAGACGAGATACGAGATGGATGCCATGACTGTTTACTCAATGGGGCGGGGGCCACGGGGCATGGCTGTGAAGGCAATTTAGTCAGCAATAACAAACCCTCCCCAGTGGGTATCAGGGGGTCTGAATAGCGCCCAAAACCATTTCACACACCATCAACACTCCGTTTCCCTCGAGTTTGTTTTCAGTTTTTTTTTTTCTCGCAAATAATTGGTGTAATTAACGATTGCCTTGGCGGGGGTTGCCTCTCATTGAATTAGTGTGCACAGAAAAAAAACTGCATGGGCATCTTTTTTTTTTTTGTCTTGTAAGGTACCAGGAGACCGTGCCTCCTAATCCCAGTGAGTGCATGACCACGAGGACCCAGCTGCCGCTGGGGACCGTCAACCCCCACAACCTCTCGCTGCACATGCACATGCCCGGGGTCACTCCCAAAAGCGTGAGTGTTGTTATTTACTTCTTTAACGTCGTAACGCCCATGACTGGACCGCTCGCTCACTCACCGCAACGCGCACCGTCTGAAACGTGTCTCAAACGAGGTGGCGGCGGCGGTGGGGAAGGGAGAGGGAGAGGGAGAGAGAGAAAGAGAAAGAGAAAGAGAGCGAGAGAGAGAGAGAAAGAGAGCGAGAGAGAGGGCTGATCTGATACAGAGAATGTAGGCTGGCAGCGCGCTGCAGCCCGAGGCGAGTCATTTGCTGAGTCATTGACCGCCGAACAAACAGAATGTCGCAATGAAGCCGAAAGGATGACAACTTCTCTGAGCGGAACATCGCAGAGATCCGGAGTGAGCACTGAGCCGTCTGCACACACACACACACACCTCCCCCCCCCCCCCCTGCCCTGGACTCACAGGCAGGGGGGAGTTCACGGAGAGATTCCCATCAGTATTTATAATGTGGGTTTATTCTACATATTGATCCGCTGTCGGGCCTCTGCAGACCAGTGCTGTGCAGCGGGGGTTGGGGGGTTGGGGGGGGGGGGGAGGATGGAAGTTAAACAAGCCACCTGCTATCTCATGGCTGTTATCTGCCCTTTTTGCACAAGAGCTTTCGCAGCACAGTGTGGGAACCGTGCAGAGGACGGTCCGTTTTGTGCCGCCCGGCACCTGTTACACTGCGCTCGTTCCACCTGTTCCCCAGCAGCCACACAGAAAAAAGCATCAAAACGGCAGGGGGAAAAAGATGTGATGGGGCCACCGTCAACTGTGCACCACTGACCGCAGTTCTTGTGTCTTTAGTCCAGCGATGATGTGAAAAGGGTCTGTTGGCTTCAGATGGCTAGTCTGTGGATGCACTAACTAACACGCACGGCCAGTTGGGGAAGTTTCCGACTTTCCGCGATGGCCTAATGTCGAGTTTAATGTTTTTTGTTTAAAAAAAAAATATTTTTATTAGGAGGTGAGGCACATTGGAACAGGAACCAATGTCATAATTACATTGAGTATCACATCACATTCGCATCACAATTGAAAAAGTTATCGATACGATAGAAATATTGTGCATCATGATGAATGAGAGCAAGACATAGGGTCTGCCTCCTAGGATGTTTTCTTATTTTATATTCATGGCCCAATAGGAACATGATGATAAAGTTAAGAAGAAAAAGAAAGAGGAGGAGCTGGGGGTCCATCAATCAGAAGGCATAGACTGAAGAGAACGAAAGAATGTTAAAAAGGGAAGCCACTTGTTATAGAATTGATCAGAGTTACCTTTCACTGAATAACTGATCTTCTCCAGCGTTAGAAAAGACATGGTGTCAATGAGCCACTGGAGCCACACACATTTGACCCAAAAGATGAAACCGAGACAAATGTAAAAACTCAGAATTAAGACACACCGTTAAGATGAGCATTGTTAACATGATCTACCTGCGGTTTCAGTCTGACTCCTACCTGTGCATGGCAGTGCCTGTCCCAACAAAACGAGATGGTTTCATTGGTGAGTAATCACTTTTTGCTTTCACATTTCCATATCCAGCACAAATGTGTGGTACTCCTAAATGGATAGCACCTAAACCTCTACTGTATCAAATGTATAATAACAATGCATTATTTGATGCATTGTTCATCCATTTGTAAAAGGGAAGAAAAGGAAGTTATGTGAGATTAAGATTAAAACGCATGTTCATCATCATGCAACATCGGTTTTACAACGTCGGCAGTCGTCTTCAAGTGCATATACACGGTCATTACTCTGCTGTTTCCCCCTTTCAGTGGACTTTGTGCCTCATGCCAGTATGGCCACTGCCCACCACATGCTCCTTTATGGCTGCCAGACTCCGGTGTCAACAAGTGGCTATTGGTAAGTCTGGTGATGGGTGATCGACAACACCTGCCACTAACTCAACTGGCTTCAGATCCGGTTTTTACTCCGAAATTCCGAACTCACGCCTTTCCTATACAGTTCCCTTCTCAGATTCAAACAAATGAGCATGTGCAGTGAATGTAGTGAACGTTGTTTTACCGTGAACCGATGTGTGACGATGGCGTTGCGTTCCCAGGGACTGTGGCCATGAGAAAGGGGTTTGCGAGGATGAGGCCGCCATCATGTACGCCTGGGCTCGCAACGCCCCGCCCACCAAGCTGCCCAAAGGTGAGCAACAAAGTCCCCTCCAGCAGCGGCACGCATTTTCTGTTCATGGGTTTTGAACCGGCAACCCCGCAAGACATTCATAAGGGGAGGGGGTAGGGCTGTGCGATATATCGAATATACTCGATATATCGCCAAAATAGATTTGTGAGATATATCAAATTAGTATAACGTATGTAACAAGTATTTAGGGGCGGCACGGTGGTGCAGTGGTTAGCACTGTCGCCTCACAGCAAGAGGGTTCTGGGTTCGAATCCACCTGGGACCTGGGACCTTTCTGTGTGGAGTTTGCATGTTCTCCCCGTGCTTGCGTGGGTTCTCTCCGGGTACTCCGGCTTCCTCCCACAGACCAAAAACATGCAGGTTGGGGATTAGGTTAATTGGTGTCTCTAAATTGACCATAGGTGTGTATGTGAGTGTGAATGGTTGTTTGTCTATGTATGTTAGCCCTGTGATAGGCTGGCGACCTGTCCAGGGTGTACCCCGCCTCTCGCCCGTTGCAGCTGGGATTGGCTCCAGCCCCCCCGCGACCCTCGTAGAGGATAAGCGGTCACGATAATGGATGGATGGACAAGTATTTTATGGTCATGTTTTTTTTTTTTCAAGCGGCAGCCGAGACTTGCCCTGGTTTTGTGTTTAAAACATTCCCCGGTAGCTTTCTCCCTCTCCCTCAAGCAGTTACGTGAGTGACTGAGGGGTAAAAAAATTAAAACACTCGCGTCACACACTCACCAAGAAATCCCGCGCGACATGGAGGTGCGAAAGCGAGGGAACTTGATTTGCTAGTTTCTTTGGGTTTGCAGCGCGAACACCGGCGTCGACAGTGCGACCTGAGTGCGACCCGTAACAGTTAATCACTATGAAAATATCAAATGTTTTGGACGGATACCACCTATGAAGTTAACCAAGAATGGTATATCATTTGCAGGGATTGTAGTGAAAACGGTAAAGGGTAAAAGTGTGATTTCATGGGGTCCTTTTTAAAGGAGATTTCAAAATATCCAGATATATATTATATGGTGAAATGGAGAAAATGTATCGGGGTATTCATTTTTTTCCCATATCACACAGCCCTAGGAGGGGGGCAAATGGGAAAATCTTGGGGTGACCCACGCCGCGCACCAAAACCGAAAGCCATAACTGAATTTCCGGATTCTGTTATACTGTTGTGGTATATAGGGTAGTGGAATACAACCTTACTAATTAGTTGCCCGACAATCCTGTATTGTTGTGTTTTATGTCTCCGTATATACAGTATATGTGACGATTCATCATTCTTCCATTAGGCATTTCCTTTAAAAAGACAAAGATACTGCAGGAGTTTAACATGAGCATTGCTAACACCAGGATCCTTCTTGTTTTGTTAACAGATGTTGGCTTTAAAGTGGGAGGGAACACAGACATTTCCTATTTTGTGCTGCAAATCCACTATGGAGATATTACTGCTTTCAAAGGTGAGTCATGATGAAACACTGGTTTGTACACATACGGACGTTTCATTTCTTATTGAAGTCAGCAATATATATTCCTAGTCATTCATATGTATCAGGCATGGTGAATCATCACTCAACTCAATTGCACGAATGGCCTGGTGCCATAGCATGTTTACTGTTGTGCAACACTAACCTAAACACCATTACTTCACCCATTGTTTTATGACATTTTCATTTTTCTGTTGTATCTGGGAAAATGTAGAGTTTATTATGAAAGTTTAAATTAAGTATGTACTGTATTTGTATAAAAAATATATAACATACTACATATAATCACACAGTGATTGTGTTTGTCAGGCTCACACCTGCCATTCTTATCTAGGGCGGGTAGAGAGTTAAACCAGGCGAATCGCGTGGGTACGAGCTGAATGTATTAGTGTGAGCTGTTTCAAAAGGATGACGGGTATGTAGACCGACCGTTGGTACTTTGTTTTGCAGACAACCATAAGGACTGCTCAGGACTTACCCTGGAAATCACCACTAAACGGTACGTATTTAGCTCAGCAGTCTCTCAAGCAACCCTATGGGTCTTAATTTGTCAGGTATGCACAGTCTGAGCCATAATCATTCTTTAGAATGCACCATGATCACAAATGTTGATAACATAAGAAAATCAGGACTCAAAATTCTTGTGGAATTTGGAAATGACTAATATCTTATTTATTTATTTTCTATTTACAAAATTATATTCTGGTTCTGGCTCCTAAAACCGTTGTGTGTCTGCATTGGCTACAGACAGCCCTTCATCGCCGGCATTTATCTCATGATGAATGTGGACACCGTCATCCCCCCGGGAAAGAAAGGTATTTCTGGGACGCTTACATCCACCGGCAGCACCGGTTGTTCTTGAAACACATTCACTAGTTTTCTTGTTGGCTCGAGGACTACTGTACTATTATATTCCCTGTATATTCACTAAATTCATGGCTAGGACAAAACCTAGCCATGTTATTATTATGTCTCAAGAGTTTGGCCCCTAACACTTATCAAGTGAAATATCAATTTATCTTTGGACTAAACAGTGTTTTGTGGTGGGGGTTTTTTCCAAAACCCTTTTTTGCGTATGCATTACACATGCGACAAACAGTGGATGTTTTTGTTGTTGTTGTTGCTGCTTCTGAATGCGATCTATAACCAGATGTGTTCTTTTCCCCTACAGTTACAAATTCAGACGTTGCTTGCAAGTTCAGGTCATACCCCATCTACCCATTTGCCTTCCGGACGCATACCCACAACCTAGGTGAACGCCCTGTGCCGAAAGTAGACCACATGTTTGGATTGTTCATCAGCGTCTTCTAATGTCAAGGAACACATGGATCTTTTCTAACTGTCTGGTCTTCTTGTGGTGGTGGTGGTGGTCTCCTCTTGACAGGCAAAGAAGTGAGCGGCTACAGAGTCCGAAATGGGAAGTGGACTCTCATTGGCAGGCAGTCCCCTCAGTTGCCCCAGGTATGTAACAGTCACTCTGGTCTGCCAGCATGACATGCTGTGTTTGGATCATCAAAGTAAGCTAATTTGGCCCCTTCTATATTTTCCGCGTTTACTGCCCCTAGACAATGCATTGATCCAACTCTACGACAATGTATTGATCCAACTCTACGGCCAATTTGACGTTACTTCAAAAAAATAGTTTATTGTTGCAAAATAACCACCAACCTGTCACTGAATTGATGTATTCCTGCAGCTGCTGACATTCATTAAATGCAGAACATAATGGTGTCATCATTAGGACATTGAAAGCAGTATGGTTTGGAATGAAAACTGGTGTGGACCCAGAAAGGGTCCTCACCAGTTTGCGCTCCCATGTTAGCGTGTTTACCGTTGGTTCATATATTTTTTCCAGGCCTTTTATCCTGCCAACAAAGGTATTGACATCAAGTATGGAGATACCATCGCAACCCGCTGTGTATTCACCGGAGAGGGAAGGACCTCAAACACGTACATCGGGTAAATTCAATGGGAAAAATACGGGAGCCTCCGCGACAAGACGCGTTGATGCGTTGACTATTTGCTACTGTACTAGTGTTTATTCGTCTTTGTCACGCTTGTCATACCCATCCAGAAACCAGATATCAAGTGATTCACTCAAGCTGCAACTTCCTGCTTGTGATAGCGCAGTTGTAGAAAAAAACTTTATGCATTGCCCCCGAATCCACACCGCTGTGTTCTACTGTTAATGTAATCGATATTCTTGAAACCAAGAAACAGGGAAAGCAATTAAAACGCAATTAGAACACCTCTCTGTTGAATATTCATGCAGGACGCGACAAAATCCCAGACGTTCCTTTGTATCGCAATTCATATAGTCTTCACTTCTTCTGTTTTCACCACCAGCGGTACCTCTGATGATGAGATGTGCAACTTCTACATCATGTACTACATGGAGAGCAAACACGCCCTTCCTTTCATGAGCTGCATGGATGCGGGCAGCAGGGAGCTGTTCAGGTACATGCCAGTGCTGCCTGCCCTTTCAGTTCCTGTGGACTCGCATCACATGATGGCCATGTCAGGACACCAAACAGGTCAGCATCACCACATTTTAGCTCATCTAATGCATTTCTATTGACCAGAAGGATGTATTCTATAATTTGGAATGTAAAGTCAACCTGACTCGTTATAAGGCCATTCATTAGTTTTTCGATTATTGATTATTGATGTGGTTATTTTGTTGTTTCTTTTGTTTAATCTAGTTTTTGCGATTAGAAACCGAGAGACAAACAGTACATTTCCTCTCCACAGATAATGCGAACACAAAACCCCAACCACAGCCAAACATGCAGGGAACACCAGATTATGGTAGGTCACTATGTACAGCATGGGTCGTTAATGTCTACGATCACGCATCCATGCTGTATTATTTGCAAGTCATTTTGTTTGCATGTGTTTGAATGTGTGTGTGATCTGGCGTCCAGGTTATTTTCTGGTGGAGGTGACGGCCTGGCCTGAGGTGAAGCTGCAGCTGGGGCAGGTGTCAGGACTGGCCCTCGACTCGCATGGCAATCTGGTCATCTTCCATCGGGGTGACCACCGCTGGGGAGTGAAGTAAGTCTGTGTGATTTGCAATTTTGTTGTTTTACTCTTTAAGGATTTCAGTGTTTAAAGAGACGTTTGTATTCAAATCTCAATTCAGAATTCAGTCTTTTTTGTTAATTTTTTTTTTGCTTTTTTGCTTACATATATTTGCGAACCGAAAGGTAGAAGGTTAGGTGACATTTTGTCCTAATATCCCAATGATATTCCAGGGATAAAATAATAAAATAAATGGATGGACATCGCTCAGTCCAAGAACGCTTCAGCTCAGCTAACGGTAGCCATCCTCAAAATGGCCTGACATGGAATGATAATAATAATTTTATACATGGGATAATAAACAATAACATCATCGAATACTTTGGTAAAGTGGAATATTAGTTAGACAGTAACACAGAATAAAATATCCCACTCTGACCTGACTTGAAGACCTGGCTGCCACTCGTGTTGTTCTCTAACGACAGCAGCACCTCTCTCACCCCTCCAGCTCATTCGACAACCACCATAAATACCAACAGTGGTCCATCGGGCCCATCCAGCAGTCCACCATCTTGGTTGTGGACCCAGCCAACGGAGACATCCTCAAGGCCTCTGGCAGAAACACGTAAGCAAAGACGACGTGCTTTCGACCGTTAGGTTCGGCTTGAATCCAAGCCTGGGAATCGGGTGATTTAAGAGATGACCCTCCCATTGACATTACACTTACATTATTTACATTCACATACATACATTGACCTCCCCTCTCTTTGTCTCTTGCTGCAGCTTTTACCTGCCGCACGGAATAACTACGGACATGGATGACAACTACTGGGTGACCGACGTCGCCCTGCACCAGGTAAGATCGGCATGGTAACCTCTACAAGATGTCCACCGCTCCCACGGTTGCTTTGTATTATTTGGAGTCTTGGGGAGAGACAATATCGTTCAGAATTGGTGAAGCAATAACAAAACTTTGTTTCACCTGGCTGCCGCGAGCACGGCCGCAATACATACGTATCAGTCCCACGACATCTACAAAACAAACAAAATGGCGACTCAACATGACGTCCCGTTCTGGGCGGTCGTCCCCCCTGCAGGTGTTCAAGCTGAGCAGCAGGGAGCGGGCCGGCGCCGCCCTGGTGGTGCTGGGAGAGGCCTTCACGCCGGGCAGCGACCGCCAGCACTTCTGCAAGCCCACCGACGTGGCGGTGGACCCCGTCACCGGCAGCGTCTTCATATCGGATGGCTACTGCAATGCCAGGATCATCAAGTTCTCCCCCGACGGCACATACCTGTCCGAGTGGGGGGCGGGTAAGGAGGGAGCGTACCGCGCACCGCCTGTGTCCAGGACCGAGCAGACATTTTGTGAATGACGAGCTAGGCTAGGCTAGTCAAAAAAACAAAAAAACAATTAAGAAAATGCTTGGAAATCTGTCAACCTTGAGCACATTACGATCAAAGAGGTGGTCAGACAGACAGACAGACAGACATACTTTATTGATCCCTGAGGGAAATTGCCTACTTATCAGCCAATGTTTGGTCGCTACAAACATTGGCTGAAAAGTCGTTCGTCTTTCAAGAGAAGCGATAACAACAATCGCGGTTCTTTTATTCTCTTCTCGTTCATTCAATCGTTCCGCTCATTCCATTGAACGTGACTTCTTTTTCGGGAGGCACTTCGAAGCCACGAAAAAGAATGGAACTTGAATTTGGAGCAGAGAATAACATCCACAAACTGGTCGGCTAAAACATAGGATTTCGCAGCAATTTTTTCAGAATGACTTATAATTATTGGGCATCGATAACTATCTTGAAGATCATGGAAGACACACTGCCACGGTTTAGGGTCCCCTGACCCTATCTAAAGGCTCAATCACGGTGGGGGGGATCACAAAGAATTCAAACCCGTCACTCCTTGTTTTACCTGTTACCCTCAGGGTCATCGGATCGGAGGAGACGCATTCCCTTCAGCATCCCTCACAGCCTGGCCTTCCTCCCCGACAGACGGGAGCTGTGCGTGGCCGACAGGGAGAACGGACGCATCCAGTGCTTCGTGGCCGACAGCGGGGAGTTCCTCAAGGAGATAAGGAAGGAGGAGTTTGGGGGGGAAGTGTACGCCATCGCCTACAGTCCCCACAATGGTGAGGACGCGGGATCGGGAGGAAAAACAAACTTGTCTCCTACTTCTACTACTACTACTACTACTACTATTTCCAGCAGTTCTCATTAGTGGCATTAGGATACTGCCTCAAGCTCAACATTTAGACTCCCATTATGTTCACGAGTGTATTCATTACACATGAAGCACAATAATGCACTCCATTAAGCAGGTTAAGTTGTGGGTCTTGATGTGTAACCCGAGTCATTCTTGGAACATCCAAGCACAAGCAGATTGATCACCCAAAGGCACAAATGAGCCTTTTCTTTTGACACAAGTGGAAACGGTTGGTTCCCCATCCAGGTGGTATCATCTACGCTGTGAACGGAGAAACTCCAGGTGGATCCTCCGCCCCCATCAGAGGTTTTGTCATCGACTATTCCAGCAAGGACATCGTGAACGTCTTCAGCCCAGTGACTCAGGTAGCCACCACCTTCAGCACACCCACAAATATCACTACATTCTACTACGATACAAAATACCCCCCAATTTTTTTTTTTTTTTTTTTTTTTCGAATGTAGCAGGTTATTATGTTTGTGGGCGTAGTGATATATATCCACAAGAATGTACAGGCAAAATGATTTAGCTAATTGAGATTGTACTCTCCTTCTCCCCCAGGAGTTCAAAATGCCCCATGATATCGTGGTGAACCAGGACGACGTCGTCTTTGTCGGGGACGCCTTCTCGGGCTCCGTCTTCAAGTTCACTTCTGAAAGTGAGTGTTCATCACAGAATGACGTCATGTACGTGAGACTGTGTCAGTTAAAAGATGGAAGTCGACCTGAATTGCATTTAAAATGGCCACGTCTGTTTCAGACTCCCATCGCTCTGTCAAGAAGAGTGGCTTTGAGGTGGAAGAGCTTGAAGGTCAGTTACATTTATTTATATATAACACATGATAAAACACTCCCAGATATGTCTGACTACAGTATATTTACATTATATTATATTACAGTGTATTATACAGATATTTACTAGTTGAAAAAAACGAGCCATTTGTCGGTTGGCTGTCAGTCAATTCAGTGGGGTTTTAACCCCGCCTTCATCCAAGACTAGTTAATCTCCTGACAGTTAAAAGTTGAAAGAGTATTCTTTAGATGCCATCCCCCGAACGTAAAGGGGCTACTGCACGCTCGGCTAACGTCCGCTGTGAGACAGAAACCGTTTCTTACACGTGTTCTGCAACATGCAACTGTTTCCGTGACTGAATCACGGATAAGTTGGACCAACAATGTGATTGGTCCAGAGTTGCTTTGGACTTGTGAAGCAAGAACTCTTGCGTTTTAAAATAGCCAAGCCTGACAGTTCCCCTAAGTAAGGGATTTGTGTACTTAACCAGCTCTGTCGAAACCTTTTATTATTCCAGCATGGTAGTGTGATGCCATCTGTGCAACACGTCCAGCCATGAAATGTCCTCGCTCCTAAATATTTCACAGTCAACTGTCAGTGGTATTGTAACAAAGTGGAAGCGACTGGGAATGACAGCAACTCAGCCGCAAAGTGGTAGGCCACGTGAAACGATGGAGCGGGGTCAGCGAATGCTGTCGCCAACTTTCTGCAGAGTCAATCGCTACAGACCTCCAGACTTCATATTAGCTGCTTCAGATTAGCTCAAGAACAGTGCGTAGAGAGCTTCATGGAATGGGTTCCCATGGCCGAGCAGCTGCATCCAAGCCATACATCACCAATTGCAATGCAAAGCATCAGATGCAGATCTGATGGACAAGTCTGGGTTTGGCGGTTGCCAGGAACTTTTCTGACTGCATTGTGCCAAGTGTAAAGTTTGGTGGAGGGGGGCCATTGGTTCCAGTGAAAGGAACTCAGATTGCTTCAGGATACCAAAAGATTTTGGACAATGCCATACTCCCAACTTTGTGGGAAAAGTTTTGGGAAGGCCCCTTCCTGTTCCAACATGACAAAGCACAGAGTTTGGTGTGGATGAACTTGACTGGCCAGCAGAATCCTGACCTCAACCCGATAGAGCACCTTTGGGATGAATCAGAGCGGAGACTGAGAGCTAGGCCTTCTCGTCCAACATCAGTGTGTGAGCTCACAAATGCACTTCTGGAAGAATAATGACAGGACCTTTCGGTCTTTATTTGTCGTTCTCTGTATTGTTTAGATATGGGAACTAAATTTGTTCTCTGCATTTGACCCAGGGAGCAAGTTGGGGTTCAGTGCCTTGCTCAAGGACACTTGGACAGTTTGGAAGTGGGGATTGAGGGGATCGAGCCGCTGACCCTACGGTCAGTGGATGACCCACTCTGTCCACCCACTGTACCCACTGAGCTACTGCCGAATGGTCAAAAGTTCCGATAAACACACTCCTAAACCTTGTGTAAAGGCTTCCCAGAAGAGTTGAAGCTGTTATAGCTGCAAAGGGTGGACTGACGTCGTATGAAACCCTATGGATTAAGAATGGGATGTCACTTAAGTTCATGTGCGAGTCAAGGCAGGTGAGCCAATACTTTTGGCAATATAGTGTATATACACCGCCTGGCCAAAAAAAAAAGTTGCCACCTGGATTCAACTAAGCCAATAGGTAAGAGCTATTGGATAATTACTGCATGGGCGATTATCTTTCAGCTGGCAACAAGTTTAACCCCAACTGATGCAATGAGTAGCTTTTCATTTCTTGTCCAACGACACATCCCGTGGTCGTGGAAAAGATATTAGTCTGTTTGAGAAGGGTCAAATCATGGCATGCATCAAGCAGAGCAAACATCTAATGAGATTGCATACTAAAATATGGTTAAGAACTGTCCAATACATTATTAAAAACTGGAAAGAGTGAGAAACCATCTTCTTCAAGAAAGAAATGTGGTCGGAAAAAAATCTTGATTGATTGTAACCTGCGATCACTTAAACATTTGGTGAAATCAAATCGTAGAAAAACAACTGTAGAACTATATGGTTATGGTTAGTGTGAAAGTAAGAGCATTTCCACACACACAATGTGGAGGGAACCAAAGGGATTGGGACTGAATAGCTGTGTAGTCTAAAAAAAAAACACTAATTAGTGAGGCTAATTGGAGAAAAAAAAAAAAGGCTTTGCTAGGGAGCATGAAGATTGCACTCTGGGGCAATAGAGGAAGGTCATGTGGTCTGATGAGTCCTGATTTACCCTGTTCCAGAGTGATCAGGGTAAGAAGAGAGGCAGATGAAGTGATGCACCCATCATGCCTAGTGCCTACTGTAAAGCCTGCGGGGGCAGTGCTGTGATCTGGGGTTGCTGCAGTTAGTCAGGTCTAGGTTCAGCAACATTATGTGCCCAAAGAATGAGGTCAGCTGACAACCTGAATATACTGAATGACCAGGTTATTCCATCAATGGATTTTTTTCTTCCATGATGGCACGGGCATATATTCCAAGATGACAATGCCAGGATTCATCAATCCTGGCTCACATTGTGAAAGAGTGGTTCAGGGAGCATGAGACATCATTTTCACACATGGGTTGGCCACCACAGAGTCCAGACCTTAACCCCACTGAGAATCTTTGGAATGTGGAGAAGGCTTTCCGCGGTGTTCTGACTCTCCTGTCATCAATACAAGATCTTGGTGAAAAATGAATGCAACACTGGACTGAAATAAAATCTTGTGACATTGCAGAAGCTAAGCTCTAAACAATGCCTCAGTGAATGCATGCTGTAATCAAAGCTAAAGACGGTCAAACTAAATATTAGAGGGTGACCTTTCTTTTGGCCAGGCAGTGTATATTCCCTGCAATATGCCTACGTCATTGTAGACGGGTTCATAGTGTAAGGTTGTCCCTCCTCTGTCATTGTAGCTCAAACATGGCGTTACATAAACTTGCCCCACTCTGCCCAGCATGTCTGTTATTATTATTACTTTACTCAGAAATAAAGACCATCATCCAAACCAACCTGAAGCCGAGCCGCCCGATGTCCGGCGCGGCGGCCGGGGCCGGCCGGGGCGAGGCCCAGACGGTCCCGGAGGTTCAGCCCGTCCCGCCCCAGGTATACGAACAGCAACGGCTACGGCCGGAGGACGACAAGCCTGAGAAAACCAAGCCCGACTCCGGCACTCCTCGGGGGGTCTTCCCGGCCGTCATGACCACCCTGTTGCTCGTTCCCCTGGTGCTGGTCATTTCCATGGCGGTGTTCATCCGCTGGAGAAAGAGCAGGGTGTACGGAGGTGGGATGGCCGACTCGTTTCAGTGACCATGTTATTTTCGCGTGTCGGTTGGCTGCACGTTACTCACGGTGCTGTTCCTCCTCAGACACGTTTGACATGATTCAGGACGTGAAGCCCAGCGGAGGCATCTTGGGGAAACTCAAGGGTACAAATGCATATATTGTTCCTCTTTCAAATCATGTTTGACTTTCACCTTGATTTGCATGTTTGGAGCGAGGAATCCCATGTCTAGCGTAACATGGACGACCATTTTATTGTTGATTGTTGAGATTAGCAGCAAAAGTAAAAAAATGATTCGATTTGATTGGATTAGTCTGCCGATTTAGCCGCAATTGTTGGTAGTAGTACGCACTCAGGCCTTATACACGCATGACCCTTCACAGTAAGTTTAAAGTCTTTTCTATACTTCTCGTGTCGCTCCGTCCATTAAATAAAATGAAAAAAACTGAATACAATGGCAAAATTGTTACCATTGCTTTCGTGAAATCAATCACAAAAGTAGTGGCCTTTTGGAAAGTCATTGAATGCAAGTGGCCCCGAAAAGTTTAGTGAAACTAACCTCTTCGTTGGAAATCAATTCTTATTTTGTTTTCGTTTCAGGGAAAGCAGTCGGTGGCCTGAACCTTGGAAATTTCCTTGCGACCCACAAAGGCTACACCCGGCAGGGCTTCGACCGCCTCAACACTGAGGGCAGCGACCAAGAGAAAGAGGAAGATTACACCACGGATTCAGAGAACGAGGAATATTCCGCGCCGCCACCACCGAACTCTTCCTCGTAGGCCAACAAACTATTACCAGGACCATTTAGCTGTGGTCACGTGTCGGGATGTAATTCATTTATGTGCAAAATGTTTTTGTTTTTGGCTGCCAAATGTATTTATTTTTATGAAAAGTACTATTAATATAACTGAAGTCGCAGTAACTGTTTTTTTTCTTTTCATGTAGATTATTTTCATAAAGACCAAGAAAGACTTTTTATTATTTTCAATTGAGTCAAACATGTCAATTTACAACCTATATATTCGTGCCTTTTTAGTTACTTTGCCAACTTCAAAAAACGTGCCACTTGGAAATAGTTATTGCTACTAAGAACTGAATCGTCATATATATGATCTATTTCTTACGTAAGTTGTCATCACACTCACAAAATATATATAGTTATTTGATAATTATCAGATATTGACTGTCTATTTATTGTGTCACAGTGAGGTAATGCTGCAAGAAAACTATTTTCAGTAATTTGTGTAATAATAAAGTGTCTGCAAAGCATTAGCCTTGCATCATGTTTATTTAACCAAAAGTAAAGACATTATAGCAAGAAGCGTAATATGGTACCAACACATTTGCCTTGAACATATTTAAGGATAACTACTGGATAACTACTTCATAACTAGTCAACACTGTCCTGATAATCATCCATACTTGCAAGACCAGATATGGGACAATCTAGAAATCATCCACGAGGGTAGATGGTTGGTTATTAACAGGAATCTAAGCCCATGTTGCTTACATATGTACCAAAAAATATTTAATTTGTCCCTTAAAAGGTAAATGTCCCAGAAATACAATACACACAGACAATAATTTAGTAAGGATTTCGTTTAAGCCGGAGGTGAGAGTTCATGTCTGGAAAAAGATGACTTGCCATCATAAGGTTCGGGGCATTATCCCAAGTGGACTACCAAAACGTTTAGGTAGTGATTCATTTATCTGAAACATTATTACAGTTCCTCAACTTGAATTTAATGGACACCATTCAAATCCAGATGGGATTTATTGCTGTGAACAGCAATTATCTGGAACCCGTTTATGGCAATGGGCCTGCTGATGGAGATGGAGAAGGAATCAAGAAAACTGCAAATTCACAGAGGTGTAGATATGCCAACAGTTGAAGCGCTGCATGGCACACTCCTAAATGCCAACGTTAAACAATTCTATGTGATGAATATAGATTATTAGAGTAAGCACACCCCTGACAACCTTCTCAGCATCAAAGGGTACACTTGACTATCCATCAAGGTTACATCTGTATACTGCTGTTGAGTATCCATCAAGGTTACAGCTGTATAGTGCTGTAGAGCTGAGTTGCCTCTGCAACAGGGAAACTCAGTGAATCCATCCATCTACAACAAACATCACAAAACAAGTTCAGCCCATGGTGACGAGCAGTTACAGAATAGCAACTCCACCCCATAGTCTTGATAAGGAGGGATTTGATCGAGTTGACCTTGTTGTGAGTTTTCCTAAACAGAGCAATGTCCTAAAGGATCATTTAAGATTCAAGCAAGGTGCCTTGGAGGTGGAAGCAAGGCAGATAATTGGACGAAACTGCCTCTATTCACTCCATATGGAGCACAAGATCTGGTACACAATGGGCAAATGAATTAAGGAGAACCCCGATTCAGCTCAAATTCGAACACTACGAGATAACAGAGTGTGTTTTCGGGCGAGTGTTCTAGGAAGGAGGGCAGACATGTGCTTGTGGTCACGGCTCAAGGCAACTTTGTGATGTATCGTCGATATACCGTATGAGATGCGTAACATACTATAGGGGTCAACTTAACCCTCGTCCCTCTCGGCATTGGCCTTCCTTCGTCGCAGTACATTGAAACAGAATGGCACCTGATCTGGAGCAGAGTAGAACGTTCACATACTAGATGGCAGAGACAGGCAAAAGCTGAATTTTTTTTTTTTTTTTTAAATAGGCTTTTACACCTTCACTTAAAGAAAAAAGTATAAAATCTTAAGTAGCAATGTTGATGCATTGGTTTACAGGGGTAGAAAGAAAAATCTGAGATAAGTGAGCTTATTCCTCTTCATTTCAAAATAATTTAGCAAGTGTTGCCATTTCTGCATTTCAGCAAATTCATAAATCATGATGTGTGTTTCGACTCTCCGTTTAATAGATGTGTGCTACACTCATGTCAACATTTAATTCTCAGACGTTGCTGTGCTTTTATTTCCATACAGGCCAACATTGTTTTTTTAATCATTTACAACACATGTGCTGAGGAAAGGTGTGATTTTTTATACCTCAAGTTTATGGATCAAAGATTTGTAACATCAATCCTAATACAATGGGATTGCATCGTATTGTGTTTCATGTAGATATTCTAGCAGCCATTAGGGCTGAACATAAAAATAAACAATGCATACTAATTTTGCATTTGATTGTGAACAGCCGGGAGTAAATTGGTCCAACGCAATTAATCCTTGTCAACAAAACTGTAGGAATTGGATAATGTAAGACTTGAGGCACAGTAGCACTGAAAATTAGCAAACACATATTGAAGCTTGATCTTGTGCACAGTGATCTAAACACATTCTACATCAGTGATGCTCATAGAGATATGTACAATTCAAGCCCTAGTTTTCTGGCATATGAGCCAGTAACTCCAGCAAAAAAATGTCAAAAGAAAAAAAACAACAAAAAAGCAACACAATCTGAAAGCCCAAGAGGGAATTCCAAAAAGAAAAAAGGGATACTTCTACAAATTAAAGTATGTAAAATGTTAGCTTGAATTGAATGGCTACCCTAAGAAATGTTTAATAAATCAAAAGATGTTTATGTGTATATTAATCATGGTGTAGAGCGGAAAAGTAGAAAAAGTGTATTTTGAGAATGTTTTTTTCTTCCTCAACAAATGGTACATATTTCTAAAATACCTCCAAAACATAGCCTACATTCACTTGTAAGATTTACAATCAAATGAGTTAACAATTTCTTCTGAACCTCCGGAGGACCATTTTATATTTATTTAACGCTTCTAAATGTGTATATACATATATATATATACACACGAATATGTATATGTATACATATACATATTCTTTTGTATAGTACAGAACATATGTTAAATATGTATATATGTATAAACACAAATACAGACTGACGTAACAATATGTTCCCACCTGGATCCCGAGGAATATGACCTAGACATAGAGGAATTAATACTCCTGAAGACAACAAAAAACCTAGATGGCAAAATATCTAGGAAGATTTTCTTATGTACATGATAATTAGCATAAAGCTTAATTAAACAACTATTTAAATTCTGAAAAGCTCAGTTGACTTGAAGATATGTCAAACCTGCTGATTAGCAGACGGTTCCATCTTTTTTACAGACGTGATTGTGGAACAAGTCCCTGAAGGTGCTTGATCATATGTATTCTTTGGTAAAGTTTTGTCTGGCACCATCTTACCACCAACACAATCTTGGGCACTCTGAGGTATGCATGGTGTACATGTCTTGCTATTTTCTTCTGCATCCTTTGAACACATCCCACGCACATCCTGGGAATCAGGTTGTGTCGTCACTGTACAGGAATCAGATTCTTCTGGCACTTTGTGGCTTTGGGTGTCACACTTCAAAGTGTTTTTGATCCCGATTCCCCCCCTCGTGGGAAGGCTCGCAATCGGCAAGTCTTTACAGGTCTCCTTGCGGGATGAGGATTCAGCCAAAAGCTGGTGCTCCTCAGTGATTTGGCGAGAAACTGGACAACATACGGCCGTGGAATCCAATGACGCATTTCCCAATTCTGAAGAATCACGTGGACCATGGGAGGATTTCCTTGAAAGTGCACCACTCACTGCAGCCAAGAAAATGTTCACTGAAGTCAAATAGCAAAAACAAGCTGATAACACAAATGAGGTAAGAATGGAAATATTAAGCATTAGTTACCACTGGCATCCTTTTCCACCATCTTCTTTCCCTCCGTGAAAGGACAGGGTAGGACCTTGGCTGGTGTATAGGTATTGAGAGGAACTTTCTTCCCAGCAGCTGTAGATAAAATGCATCATATAAATAAACAACACAAACAAGAGCATAAAAAACCAGCTGCTTTAAATGATTCAAACCTGTGGATGTGGAGATATCAAAGTCGGAGGTATGGCTTTTGGCAATCGAGGCCAGGAAGTCGTCCACTTGCTTGAGGGAAAGGGAATTGTGCAGAGTCTCCAAAGGACATATGGAGGGAACCATGGAGTATAACTCAAAACCTAGAGGGAAACAGCAACTTAGCTTAGTAGAGTCATAAGAAAATCAATTCAAGTTGCTTTCAATTAAATTCAGTTTTAAGATTAGTTTTGGGCAAAATCTGAGGCAATTCTTGTTTTATGATGCACTAGATCTATTTAAGATATAAAAGCTCTTCAAGTTTATCAATTTGTTTCATCATTCGTGATTCTCTAAGAGCACAGGATTTTCCATAAGGAAGAGTGCAAGATTATATATATATATATATATAAAAAAAATGAGTGAAGGTTAAGAAATTGAGTACTTCACCTTATTAGTAATAAAGGCTGTGACAACCAATAAGGAAACAACTACAATGTAATAAAAATACAATGAAAATTATATCACATAAACAAACAAACATAATGGACTAATATATATTACATTATTGTCTAAATGCAACAGACTAAACGCAACACTCATTTAAGATTGACAGTAACTTTGGAAAGTATTCAGACCTCTTCCCTTTTTGCACACTTTTTTGTGTTCTACATTAAATATATTCACTTTATTTAAATTTAATTGCTAACACAAGCCATAATTAGATTAGCAAATTGCTAATTTATTAAACATTTAACTGAAATCCTTAATTTAGTTAAGTATTCAGACTCTTGGCACTATAATTTGGTGGTAACATTGACACAACAATATAAAACCATTTCTAAAGATTTGGGACCAGAACTGAGAGATCCAGACAAACTAAAAAAGTAACCTGGCAAGAAGGGCCTTGATCACGACGGTGACCAAAAACCAAATGGTCAATCTAACAGAACTTCAGACTTTCTTTGCAGAGATGGGAAAACCGGCCAGAAGGACAATTATCTCAAAAGCACTTCATCAATCAGGCCTTAATGGCAGACATAAGCCACTCCTGAGTGAAAGGCAGATGGCATGTAGATGTTTGCCAAACGGCACTTAAAGGGCAGCATGAGATATACTTGCTGTGGTCCGCTGAACCAAATGGAGCCAAATACAGATGTGCCCCTGAAGAAAACCTGTACCAAACTGAACGCAACACCTGACACAGGGGGGACGAAGGTTTATCTTTCAGCATGACCCAACGTATATAGTTGAGACACAATGTGGGCCTGGCTTCAGGATGGAAGTCCTTGAGTGGCCTTGAGTGGTCCAGGCTTTGGCTTAAGTTTAGACACTCCTCATTTATTGGCTGAGTTTGAGAGGTTCCTGCAGAGAGATGGGGAAGAAAACTGTCCAACTCCATGTGAGTAAAGCATGTAGGGACTTACCCAAGAAGACACAAAGCTGGAATAGCGGATGGAGGTAGTACTATTACTACAAAGTCTTGCATTAATGAAGCTGGCGTAGGTTTGAGCATTGTAAAAGGAAGCAGAAAAAAGCAGAAGGGAGACAGAAAAAGCCTCATCCCTCTCTGCTCCCCCCACTCCTACGCCATTGAGAAGTGTTGCTTTTGAAAACACCTGTGACTGACAGGCAAGATGTATTCCCTGAACCAATCAGGGAAGAGATGCCCTGATTGGTCAGGATGATCCAGGAGCATTCTAAAATCTAAATTGTCGCATACAGAGGCAGGCAGGGTCAAATTGAACAGTACCTTTAAGAGATTAAATTTTTAGATGTTTTATAAATGTTTTAGATATGTATCTAGATATCTACCTAGATATCCAAAAGTTTAGTGCTTTCACGTTATGGATTATTGTGTCTGAATTGAGAGCAATCACCCTGTGATCCATTTGAAAAATAATTTAAGTACAAAAAGCGAAGGGGTCCAAACACTTTCCAAAGCAATTGTGTATCAGTTTAACGAGTCTACTAATGCCCAGATTAAGAACATATACAATCTAAAGAACTCATTTATTTTAAAATAATTATATATTTTGGCAACACAGACAGCGCCTGTGATATGCCTATGTCCACCAGTCCGTAGATCAATTAGAACATCTAGATCAAAATTTCTGTCCAGCGAGATTAACAATTTTTTGAATTTTTGTTTTTATTTGTATGAATGAGATTTCAGCAAGATTTGAGAAATTGCTATGGTTTCAATTGAAGATATATTATACAAACTATATATATAAAATATGAGATTTATATTATACATTGTTGTATATGAATAAATATATAGACAAAGTATTACATATATCCATCTATATAGATTATAAAACTTCAATGCCAAATATGGATCTCTATATCAGAGAAAAAGTGTTGTAGTGAAGATCTAAAGAATCTAAAACATGTCATCATAAAATGCTGATCAGTATAATATAATATAAGACAGTATACCTTTAAACATCTGTACTATTTAAATGAGGAGGAGGAGGAGGATGGGGGGGGGTACCATGGATTGATTTAAATGCAAAACTCAAGACTAAAAACAGCTAAGACTAAAAACAACAGGACTATCTTTACACTAATAATATTACTAGATAAAAGGAATGCAACATGATAAAAACACTTACCACAGAACACACTGGATAAGACTGACCCATTTAGATAAGCAGATCAAAACAAAACAAAAATAGATCTCAAAATTAACAAACTTATCAAAAGTAGTTAAGTTATAAATACCACAACTGATATAAAAAAATATATATATAAAAACATGCCATCGAGAGATCTAATGCAATATTTGAATATATTTGTCACACTGAAAATAAATGTAAATGGTTTTATAATGAACAATATCAACCAGAATTACAAACAAACATTTTTATTTGTGGAATGGAATGGAAAGGCTTTTTCAACTTACATTTACCATCACCCCTAAATATATGTACCTAGTCATTAAATAGAATATGAGAGAGAAAATCCAGTCCCTTTTAAAAAAAAACAAAAATAATTCTATCGAAGGAAAGAATCGCAGCTGTCATAGCTGAGAAATGTCTTGCCTGCCACTCCTTTTAAACAAAGGCCTTCCTATTCATGAATTCAAGAGGCTGATTGTGTCCGAGGTTGCACAAACACGTACAAGGCCAATAGTTGTATTGACACTCAGTGGGATCAAGGCAGAAGTAAAGCCAATTATGAATAAAGGGGTAACACAAAAATGTATCTTATTCAACAAAAAGCAAAACATACCATTTGTTGGGTGTCTCGCAAATGATATTGAAAACCTTTTTACGCCAGAACTGCGCGTTGCTTCTGAGAAAGAGAAAGACAGGCAACTGAAATGTACAAAAGCTAGCCACAAACAATAACGAGAAGCCAAATGAAATCCAGTGTTAAATGGCATGCAGGAAGGGAAAGCAGTGATGAGCATCGTTAAGGTAAGCTCAGCCAGAGTAAAGTTGTTAAACTGTAGTTCACAAAAAGGGCATAACCTCAAACTGGCCTTGGTTTCTAACTATATCAAATTCCCATTACTGGAATTACCAGCAAACTACATAAAACCAATAGCAATAACAATTCAAGCAATAACAAATAACACCTCTTTTAACATAACCTCAAATCAAAGAAAAAGGAGCCAATAAATCTAAAGCACAACTAATTCAATTTGCTGGGGAGCCAAAAAGCCAATAAGGATAACTGAAAGTAGCTTCACGCCATAGTTTGCCGGTTGGGGCACTAAGCGCAGCTCTGCGAGAAGAGTCACTAGGAAGATGATGTCTTAACACATAGTGGTAATCTGTACCTAGCCAGCAGGTTGTCCCCATTCCAAAATGTACTTCACCTTCAACATGAGAAAGCCTTGGATAGAGACCATTATACAAAACATTCTAAAAATGTTTTTTTCAAAAGCTTGGTTGTGTTGTTGTGAATTCTACTGGTACCAAGGCAAAGTGGTGGGAAGTTGTGACAGCAAACCATGGATTTTGATCAAAGTAAAGTGCTGTAATACCAGAAAAAAAAATCACACTAATTTAATTCTGCCTGATCCACAAGGTGTATGGTTATAATATTTTGAAAGGTTACTGCCGACAATACCAAGTGAAGATTTACAGTATCTGACATCTGTAAATATTTGGTATCTGTAAAATATGGACTACTGCAACCCACTCTGTCTATTTAAATATAAATCAGTTTGAAGCAGTACTTACTGAGATGGAGAGGGGTTGTGTGCATTTGTAGGAGTGCTCAAGCAGAGTAGATAATGTCACAGAGACAGTAGGCAACTCCTGGCGTGGCTAAATCACATTCCACACATCGCAGTGACTATGTTGCTGTCAAAATCCCTGTGTAGGCAGCAGTTCGACACTCCAAATGCAATGTGTTGCCAGTGTTGGGCCTTTGGGTTTCATATCAGTCTGGTAACGTCAGTCTGACCTCGTCAAACACATTCTCAACTCCAGTGAGCCATTGCATTTTCTAACTTTTTTAAAGTGCCCACTATCAATGGTGTATCACCATACTACTCTGCTATCACCCACACCTGCTAGTTTACATGGCCTGGATGCATTCTGTTGATAGTTTGGTGTTTGTCAATACAAAATGACTTCTTTAAGCAAAGAACATGGCTGTACCTTTTTCCAAATGGCTGTCTATTGTTGACTGTCCAATAACTTCTTCAAAACTGCACACATTTCTATCATGATGTGCAGTATAACGATTCCGATCAACCAATCAAAGGTCTGCAATATTTATTGCTCCACCCACACAGCATGGGTGCTACCAGGTCAAGACCGAATAGCTAAAAAGTAGCACAGGCACTTCAGTAAGGCATCCTGATGATGATGATGATGATAATACGGGTCAACTGTGCAGAAACTGCAACAGATCCTACAATTTCAGCGAGAGAGTAGTGAAGTCATACAGCCATTATGATTCATTGTCTGTACAATGCGATGGAATGTCAGGCGCACAAGACCAAAACGCAAACTTGTCTTGAACGTAACGGAGCTTGGACGTGCATGAGCAGTCCGTGCTTCAGAGCATCACAGTGTCTATAGATTCCGCGCAACGCATGTTGGATCAAGACCAAAGAGTAGTGTTCAATAATGCAACTTGATAACATTACTGATCACTGTTGATCAGCATTGACTCCACATTTGTCCAGGTGATTTTCGTCTCAAACTAGTTGAAATGTTACGTACTGCAACCTTAACGAACAGAACCATTTTCTAAAGCACAACTCCATTCCTCACAAATGCACATTTAACTGGACAGTTGAAGCAGCTCTTTGACAACACATGAAAGAAACACTAATGACCATGAATCATTTCAGAAGACACGTCCAAAATCATAACAAAAGATTTGATAGACCAAGCATAAAAAAGGCACAACGAAAACTAAAAAACAAAAACAAAAACGGCAAAACAACAAATACTGAGTGACCAAAACAACGGACTCAAATTGTGGGACGATGATGAGACTACGATGGCAGATCACAGCAAAATGTCTTTTCTATCTATGCAATACTGATATTATCTTACAAAAGTAATTTGTTCATCTTTTTTTTTTTCCTCCAAGAGATGTGTGCGTGTTTGCACATACCATCTAAGAAGCCAGAAGAGGTCAGCTTTTTGCGGTGCACGCGAGCATAATCTTGTAGGTTTGGTGCGCTTGAGGAGCCCCCGAGCACCATGTTGCTAAAGAGACCAGCGCAATGAGCCCCTGATGAGAGTTAGAGAAGATACATACAGCAACCTTGTGGGCCAAATCCACACTATTGGAATGCATGCATCATGCATTTCATGAGATTCTTGCCACAAAAAGACACCTACGTGCCTTATGAGTTCCTCTGCGTAGTGACAGTTATGTCATTTTAGGGGGCAATAAAAAGAGTTCGAATACAACTACGAAGATTAATATTAATTTTGCTCTTACTTTAAAGTACATTTTGTCTTCATGACCACAGCATTATGCAATTTTTGTTATATTTGTATTTATCTAAATAAAATTTAAAAAACTGAATTTTGAATTTTCATTATGATTGTGATAACCACAATCACAAACAAAAAGTTAAATTAAAGACAATTCACTACACTTAAACAGGATGATACTATTTTGAATTACCTGATGGCAAGACGTTCAGGTCTTTAAGGAAGAATTTTAGGTCAGAAGACAATACTAGAATAAATCAGAGACTGATTCAGCGCCTTTGAGTTGTGTGGCAAAAATCTTGCTGAGTAAGTGATCATTCAGTGTCATAGATTAGAAAAGTAGTTTATGCAAAGACATAGGTGTATTCAGAACATTCATCACATAGCAAATAATAAGGAACAATGAAACAAAAATCACACCACAAAAAGCACTCCATTTGTCCTTACTGCTTTAAGAATACAGCTAAACGACTGAATCCACTGAACACTTACCGATTCCAGTGGTGAGTTTCACCTCAGAGTGAAGTCTTGAAGGTCTCTGCAGATGGCCACTATTTTCTGACAGGACCTATGAAGAACAGTGCAGAAGAACCCATCAGAACTGCACACCCAGGCTCGGGCATTATTAACATGAACGCTCTGGATGAAAGTTAGTTAGGAAATGAAAAAGAATGGGGGGGGGGGGGGAAAGACGAGACATGCATCTTTATGCACATAAAACACATATGGCACTGCAGGCATGAGAATGGGTGAGAAAGGACCCAGAAGGCAAACAAAAAATAAAACAACATCGGCCCTCCTTTGTTAAGAATGATCAAGAATGATTAAGAATGAGTATTATTCTTGCACCTTCTTAAAAAACACACCCATGTATCATATCAGAAGTTGTTCTACCAATCCAACAAAAAAAAAAACACCTCACAACTTGCAATGCTATTGTGAATGTGTTGGCAGGTATTTAATCTGTTATAATGCAAAGCGGATGTCCATGATTTGGTGTAAATATTTATAGATATCTTTATAGGTATCCTTTAACACCATCATCCACCGCACTCGCAAACAGATGATATGTTGGTTTTGCGGTCAGACTACACACAGAGGGGATGGGGACACAGGGGAATGATACTCCACAGAAGTCCACAGGGATCTCCACTCAGGGAAGTCTAAGGTCATGAGCTATCGGTATGTGGAATGCCTGAGGACGACACTGGGAGAAAAAAAAAAAAAGCTCAATGTTACACATCAAAGAACTTACCTGAAGGGCCAAGGCAACCCCTTGGCCCTGACTCTCATGTCTTGCCTCCATGAGGGGTGCATAACCTACTGGATTCTAAATAGGAAATTTCCAGTTATAGTTCATTTGCGTTGAAAAAAAACCTTTTAGTTTTTACCCCTCATTATTGTGTCTGCTTAATTGTATCATGGCATGAATGTATTCATATTTGAGTCTTGTATTTTTACATGGCCCTTCGGCCCAAATACATTGCCATAATTCCAGTGTCTCATTACAGCATACACTATTAGAGTGCAACTTGCTTCTTCATGTAACCGCCTACAGCCATGTTGAAGTTAATTAATTTGACTGGTAGATGTAAAATCTGTGCATTGTAAAGTTAAAGCACTGATCTTTGTGCAGCGGGTTAGCCGTCTCTACAAAGAGTTTGGACCAAGTCACTTGGTACCCAAGTGCCTCCTGGCCTGCTCCTTCTGTTAGCAGGCCGATGTGTCGGGGGGTTTCTACACAGGGTTTCTGCTCTCATCCTCTAGATAAGCCACGGAGTCTCAAGATCCTCCGCAAAGGGGTGGCTAACATGCAATACATACATGCCCCTGTTCACTCATTCATCAGACAAGGACCAATGTTTGGACCAGTCTCACTAGCAAGTTAGTAGACATTACCAATATGATCTACGGCATTATCCGTATCAGCCATAGTAGAAGCAGTAGAAATAACAAGACAGTAAATACAGCAAACTTAAGTTTGCCTTGATGGAAAGAGTGAAATGAAGAGAAATAAATAAAACCAGCAAAATAGTATAATCATGTAACACAGGTTATAACATAATTACCACATAATTACCTAAAATACCTTCCTGGTGTGCCAATCAGAAAGCAAGTTTGGTTTTACTCATACTGAATACTTTCAGTATGAATGTAACTTGGTTAAAAACTTTTTGGACCATCTTTGGTTGAATATCAGGACCATGTAAATGCAATGTTCAGACTATAAGTAGCCCTCTAGATGCAGGGCACACGATTAAGGACATAGTTTAGTGGGAGAGGGTGTTTTTGTTCCAAAACCCTTGTTTGACTATAATTCCTACCCTTCCACCAACTACAACACCTGACCACAGGGCTGCACAGTGATAGAAGCACCATTAAGCAACTAAGTTGTCTGCTAAAGAAATGGACAATTCCTCATAAAAGTTAAAGGGTAGTTAAAAGGACTGGTGCAATGTTAATGTTAATTTGCATTGGAAAAATGGGCGAACACCTGTGCATGCATCAAAGTTATAGGTCTAAACAGAACGCAGAAAGAAATGTTTGCAAATACCAAACTTAACTTCAACGTCAATCTCAGATATAAAATGGCTAGTTTGTTTGCAACATCATTGCAAGAAACATTTATGCATCATCAGCAACATTAAGTATTGGACCCCATAGACATGCCAAACAATTTCAATTTCTACACAGTTAGAATATGTCTAATTGTATGCGTGTTATATATAAAATAAATAGCATTTAGGAAAAATAAACATTTGTTGAAAGAAACATCTCAAACAGAACCAATTCATAATACAGAAAGACCCAAACAACCGTGTTAAAGAGAAAAACAGACATGATAGTAAGGTAGTAAATGCAGCATAGAAAACTACATCAGGTTACCAGTTAACAGAAACTGTCACAAGGAACAACTAATTGTGTTTCAGCAGATGAATATAAAGAACTCAATGTGTTAATTATAGGCAAGGATGACTACAATCAAACCAATTAGATTGGTTTGTGCTATGCCATGAGCTGAGAGATAAGATGTAAGGACAGCCAGAGAAAAAAAAAAGTGAAATTAATGACTTGAGGTGAGTTTAAAGTTGGTGGCTGCTGAAAATTGTTTATTGCTGAAATATTCAATCATTTAAAGCAACATTAAATCACTTTCGCTAACGTGATATTTGTCCATTGTTGTCTACACATGTATATAAACTATATGTAAACATTTGTTCAATGGACTATCATCCTGTTTTCAAATGTGTGTTAAGAAATCTCCAGAAGATTTAATCATAACCATTTGAAAACACGTGTGCAGGGATTTGTTAACGTCCTCTGCTCCACTTCAAGGAAATATGAAATCGTGCTAACTTCTAACTCTCAAATCGATAAATGTATTATTTTTGATACATCAGGAGTGATTTTTATGTATTGCCAATCGCTACAGATAAAACATCATTAAACTTTAAATCACCATGTGTCTGTGTATAAACTAAAGAATAGTTAAGCAACAATGATGAGAAGCTGTGAGAAACTGGGGAAAAGCAGCAAAGGCATAAATGAATCATAGTCCATGGCAAGTAAATCACATATCTTTAGTATACATGAAAATAAATGCATACAGGGAGAGAACCCTGTTCAGCTGCCTTAAGGCAGCAACATTGTTCAGAAACCTGGCTGCCACGGAGATTGTACCTGCCACTGTTAAGTACACACGCGCTGTCAGGCAACAACAACAACGTGTGAAATAAAACAAAAGCGGTGCGTTTTGCGTGCGTGACGCCACGTTTCACCTGCACAGCAAAGTGTGAGTGCATGCAAAACATGGCAGCCCCTTTACATTGATCTGCTGATTAGAGGTCCTTGAGACAGCTTCGATCCCTCTTAAGCACAGACGTACAAAAGATGAGTCGGCTTTGTTTCTCTTTTGAGTGTGTGATGGTAATGAGTTAAAGGGTGTAAAAACCTGTTGCCATGAGCCAAAAATACTGGATGTGAAAGCCAGTGATTTGGGGGAGACAGGGGAAGAGGTTATTTGGTCCCCTGATCTACGTCTTCGACGCCCAGTACCAACACCACAGGTGTAATGAAGCCAGGTACCAATAGAGTCAGGACTAGAGACACTCAGGGGACTCTCTTCCTGGAAGTGAGAGAGGGGTCAAAACAAAGCACAGTCATGCGGTATAACAAGGCAAAACACGCAGTCGCGGTCAACATGAACATGAGACATCAATCCGTCACAGTAGCGGAGCATTTACAATTGCATGTGTTCCGAAAAAGTTCAGAAAAGTGCCCATTTTAAAACGGAGCAATTAGTGGGCTGTATTTTTTCATACAATGAACACAAAGATGAAGGTGTACGAGAAATACAAACATGTTGCGATGTTGTTGAAACACATCTATGTCTTTATCAAGTTCTGGATGCGCATTGCGTGATAGCACTTCCACTCAATGAAAAATAAACGTCTAGTCAGTACAAAAGGTCCTTATGACGACAAAGACATTGTCATATGAGGACGAAGACCTGTTTCAAATGATGTTATACTGAGCTTGGAGGACATGAAAACTGTTGTGTCAGACAAATCATTACTAGGTTAAGTGAAAACATACTTTAGTTCTTAGCATTATAATTATTGAACAATGTACAATGCCTGAAAATGTAAAATGTCATTTTCTTCATGTATAACATGTATACATGCAACAGCCCTGCTATCTCCCTATGGGGCTGAAAGTCTGTTCTACATATTGGCTTCCGGGTTGTTTCGTTTCACATTTCTGAGTTTGTTAGTTTGGTACAGTATACAATTAGTACATTGTATAGAAACGATTTTCGGTCATCTTTCTTAAAAACAAAAAACTTTTTCAGAGGATGGCTTATCACCTAAAAATGTTCAACTTCCATGAGACTTATTCCACACATTTGTAATATGCATGGCAGTAAGAAACCCTTCCTAAAAAAGATGACAGCTGGTAAAACCTTATACTATATACAACTATGCACATTAACATTGATTTTATGCATAGTTGTGTGAGGTCAAAATGTCAAAATAAGGAGCTTTAAGACATTGACATAAAAGTCAACATGGATGCACCAGATTCTGAAATACCAACGCACCCAATATGAACAAAGGTATATCGCTCAGCTCCAAAGGCGATTTTAAAGTAAGTTAATCCCTTTAATGATTGAGAGTTTAACAGTTGCTTCAAAATACACTTAAATCGCAGCCAGCAAGGGACTTTGACCTTGTTCTAATGAAAAAAAAAAGAAGAAGAAAAACCAGTAAAGTTACTCATAAAAAATTCCTTTAAAGTATTGTTCGTGTTTGTATGTGCGTGTGTCAGCCCAAAGGTTATTTTAAAACCCCCCATAAGTTATTCAAAACAAAGTACACTAGAAAGTCCATATGGAACTGCGACTACTCTTTCAAATCAAAGCGTCAAATCTGTTGGGGTTTTTTTTTTAATGCATAACGACTTGTTTTGAATGACTACTTTTAAAGCAGGTCAAAAGTCAAATAAAACAAAGATGGAGGATGTGATGGCGTTGCTCTGAGCATCTCAGTGTAAAACTCCCGTCGCCGTGCAACGTGAATAAATACAAACCCAGCAGGGGACCGCGCCGCCGTCGCCACTTACTTCCACGGAGCCAATCTTTTTGGCGCGGGGCATGGGCGACTTCCTGTGGATGTAGATGGGGTCCGAGACCAGCGGCCTGAAGTTCACCTGGGCCCGGTCCGGCTCGTCACGCTTGGTGGCACCGGCCTCCTCGTCGCTGTCGTTGGCCTGGGCTTTCTTCTTTGGGCCCTCGTTCTGGTGACCAGGGAGGAGAATAGATCGATCGAGGCTTGGCCTTGGTTCCCATCGTCATCCACGGTCGTGCATACATTATGGTTGGTTGGTTATGATATGATATGATATGAATGTTCTGAGAAATGTGTTGGATTTTTTTCCTCATTGATTATCATTAGGTTTCCACAGAGTATCTGTGGATACCCATTGTTTCTTGTTATCAGGCGAAAAGTGTCCTGTGGGTGCATCTCTAGACAACAGCACCTTACCTCGCGAGACGCTGGCCTGTAGCCGAACCCAGAGGGCAGGTTCTTGTCCTCCTCGCAGCCCTTAGCTCCTGGGCTGAAGTGGAGCTCCACGTGGAACCTCTCCTCAGAGGAGGGGTCCTGTCGTCAAACAGTAGTCATGGTGACGGCCGCTGCATTCACTCACTCACAAAAGGCATGGAGCCACAAGCAGCAATATCATTTCCATGTTCAATTCGAAAGATATGTTTTGGTTTAGCCATAATAGCCTCCCACTATAATGGCTAATGTTTAAATATACAGTTTATATAAATATAATATGTAACATATAATTACAAACATTTTTAAAACACACACATTGGTTACATTAAATATCAGTAACATTTCTAAATTGCGTGTTGATATAGGCGAGACAATGACACTGCGTTGATATGAAGCCACGTTTCTTTTTGAAAATTTGGAAAAATCATCCCAGCAAGTTAAATGTTGATTTTACCTGGCTTGTCACAACATAACAATTAAATAAATAAAAATAATCCGTGGAGAGGAAGAAATGTCTCTCTTTCTCACACACACACTAGTTTAGAAGTGTGAGTCAAGTGATCAGAGTTGGAAAGGAAATGTCACGCATGGAAAAATAATCAAATACAAGTGCCTGAATAACAGCAGTCGTACTTATCATAAACCAATGGAAAGCAATTAGGTTTCAGTACTCCAGTCTAGACCCTTAAGTGAAGCCTAATCAACGATATCAAATGTCACAGTACCTTGTTGGGATCCTCATAAAGCATGATTACAATCTGAGTCATGTAGTTCAGCTCGCTGACAACTTTGAGATAGTCCATGGCCCTTTTCCACTGATCGTCCTTTGTCTCCTGCACAGAAAACATTCAGCGAAAAGTAGGGCACATTAATTACACATAATTTTGTACTCGCAGTCGTACAAAAACGGAACAGAGAACACACAGCCGCTTGGGATGCCTCGCAGTAACATGTAACTGCCTCGTCTGCCAGCCTGTATTTGTTGTCCCCGTTTGTGAAAAAGAAATGTCTGTATGGTAATCATACTGTGTGTGAACAGGACATGTTTAAAGGAGCTGTACACTGGGACATTGGGCTATGGATCTGTGGGATAATAGAAATGCTACTGGCGCAACAAAAGCAGCATGTGGCATAATTTGGAGTAGGTATAATCCCCAAATCTGGCAAAACAGATGATGTAAAATGTTGTTTGTTTGTTTAGGAGAAATGCTCCCAATTGACCATTTGCAAAATACCGCGTGGAGAGAAGGATCATGTAACATTGTTGAAATGAAACGTGTTTTAGGCGATGCACGAACGATTGAGGCTTACGTCACAAAGGGCTCCGTAGTGAAGAGTGGACAGCAGGGAATGAACGTGGCTTTCGCTGGTGAAGTACAACCTGGTCCTCACGTGTCTCTCTGGGGACATGACGCCCCGGGAGTACCTGGAACGGACCACCAGCTTACTGGACAGTGCTGGGGAATGGAGCGTTCTGGGGAACGGAGCGTTCTGGGGAACCCGGCTGGCCAAGGGCAGCAGCACTGTGGCCACAAACTCAGCAGTGACTGACGTTGAGTCGAAAGGTTTAAAGTGCTGTATGGCGATTTTTTTTTAACATTCCCTGTGAGACCACGCCAACGCTAAATGCCCTTCGGCAAAAGTAATTATGACAAACTACATTGGCAACAGATCTTCACGTGAAGCCAGGAGAGAAAGGTTTAATGCTAATGGATTAATCAGCAAGCACGGTATTGTCCATTAACTACTCCAGGACAACCATGATTGAGTGCATTTTCTTACTCAGGATGCAGCTTGTTTACAGTGTCATCGTCTTGCGTCCTCTGGAGATCTGACTTGATCTTGCGAATCAGCGGCGTGCAGTAGCCCTTCGCGATATCCAGCTTTTCCTCCTCGGTGATGCCATATTCCTAAAACAAACACGTCGGAGGTATCCCATTAACATTCAGGCAGCATGTGTACGTCTGCTAAAAAATGATACATCGGTCAAAAAACAGTCCCCTTTTCTCCATGGAACGGTCCTCCATGGGGCAGCCGTCTCTACTGGTTAGGGCTTCGGACTTGTAACCGGAGGGTTGCCGGTTCGAACCCCGACCAGTACGAATGGCTGAAGTGCCTGTGAGCACGGCACCTAACCCCTCAATGCTCCCCGAGCGCCGCTGTTGGCAGCTCACTGCCTCGGGGATTAGTGTGCTTCACCTCACTGTGTGCCTCACCATCACTGTGTGCTGAGTGTATTTCCACTAATTCACGATTGGGTTAAATGCAGAGACCAAATTTCCCTCACGGGATCAAAAGAGTAAAGAGTAAAAGAGTCATTTTTCAAAGCTGAACGTGGTCCTGGAGGCCCCTGCTGTGACTCGCCTGAGGGATGACGATGTCGGCCAAAGCCTTGGAGAGGTGGTAGATCTCCATCATGTGGTCCAGCTTCAGCGAGCTGTTGTGCTGCACGTCGTACTTGATGCAGTCGTAGATGTCGGGGATCTTGCTGATGTTGTAGCGGCCGTTCTTCATCTTGAAGTCCTTCTCCAGTTTGGACCAGCGGCGCAGCATCAGCTCCAGCGTCTCGCTGTGGTACAGCTGGATGTCTGGTGAAGACACAACAACTAACAACGGGTATAGGGGAGCAAAGCATTCAGCGGCCATAGTGAGTGTTTTAAGGGAACACCACTACAACGACTGCAGCAAAAGAGAAACCGAAATCCGAAAAAGACTATGCTACTCAATCACCCCTTTTATCAAATTGACTTTAAATCGGATGAATACATTCCGAACACACAAAGGGAACACATTTAGTTTTATGGAGAGGTACCTGCCGACTTTGGGTCCTCCATGCGCTGTCTGATCTGCTGCGTCAGGTTCTGAATGAGGGAGTACACCTTGTCGCAGGTCTTCACCGGGTTCTCGATCATCTGCATGGACTTGACCAGGGACGTACCGTTGGTTGGAGCGAGCTGGAAGGGAAAGACGTTGGTGTTAGACAGTGTAGTCATCAAACCCGTGGCGTAACCGCGGCGATTCCTTCTGCACACAAAACACTCGAGCACAAAGTTGTTCCCAGGTTTTGACTGGTCGGGAAAACACGTTCATCTCGTCCACAGGGCTTTGAAGTTGATGGTGGCTTCATTTGGGCTGCCAACCAATTGCCATGTAGACTTGGAAGTTAATATTACCGTAACTAATAGAGGGGTAACTGTATAAAAACCTTGTCATAGTCTTCAGTGGTGAAGGTTCTGTCCCTCTGTAGGATGTCATGGAGTCTGGCCTTGACCTTCTGTTGGCAGCTATTGAGAGAGTCGCTGTCGCTGTCCAGCAGACCATTCATGTTGGCACTCTTCACCATCTGCACCAAGATGGGTGTGAGTTCCCCTTCCAGGGCGAGCAGACCCTGTAGACCCCATGGACAGAAGACAGAGATAGCGTTTGTATATCTGGGTGACAAACTGGACAATAAACTGGACTGGTCCCTTAACTCTTGAGGCCGTTTACAAGAAGGGCCTGAGCCAGTGGGAATCAAAACAAAGGACGCCAACAGACTGAACAAACTTATTAAGAAGGCCGAGTCTGTTGTTGGCTCTTAGCTCGTCACCGTGGAGGAGGTGGTGGAGGAGAGGATGCTGGCAAACATGGACAATCTCCCCCACCCCCTTCACACCACACTGGACAAGCTAAAGAGCAGCTTCAGCAACAGACTCATTCAACCCCGCTGCAAGAAGGAACGATACAGAGAATCGTTCCTCCCCACTGCAACAAGACACAACTTTACAACTAATCTGCCTCTGTCAGATCCACCATCACAGAACTGGATTAAATCAACCCGTCACTGCTGTATTGTATCTTTACAATTTGTCTGTCTACAACACTGCATTTTTCGTATTTATTTATTTTATTTGTAATTTTTTTGGTATTTTCTAACTTGGCACTTAGTCAGAGATGTTGTATACTAGCAATGGTTAACCTAGCAATTGAAATGCTTGAAACTTGTTCTGGTGACTTTCTTACTGTATTCGCAGCAATGAAATGTTTCACCTTCTTATGACAAATGTACTCTTTGTAAGTCGCTTTGGATAGCGTCTGCTAAAGCTATCCAAAGCGTCTGCTAAATGCCCTAAATGTAAATGTATTTTATTTCATTTATATTTTTTGTATTGTATTTATATTTATATGTACCCTGGCTGCTATGGTGACCCAATTTCCCTTAGGGGATTAATAAAGTTTTATCCTATCCTATCCTATTTATGGATGATGTAGGAAGTAGATAAGATTTAAGAGCTATAATTTGAGTGTAATTAGTTAGAATAGTCATAAAACAGCCGTTGGTTCATCTTGTCTGTCAATAACAGGAACATGAGTGCGACACAATGGCGGACACAAAGTGAGTGAACAGACCTTAGCAAAAGCAGCGGCTGTCATCTGAACTCTGCCCTCGTCTGAGGCGTATATCTTCAGATCATGGCGGTAAGTGCTGTGTAGGCGCAGAAGACCACATCCTGGGAACCCTGCATAGTCACCTGTCAAGAGATGATTAAAGGCATTGTTAATGACGAACCACAACAGTGTGTAGAGGCAGTTGTGGTTAAAGCTCTTCAAAAGGCCAAAAAAACACTAAAACAACTTATTAAAGCTGAAAAGGTATGTAACCCACTACATACATTTTCAGCTATAATAAGTTGTTTTAGGGTTTTTTGGCCTTTTGAAGAGTGATATTGATTGGATTTATTCAAATTGTCTATAGGTTAAAAGCATGCTATTGCATGTGTTAACCGTTGATAGGAGTTTTTGTGTTACCAACTAACATCAATCAAACGTCAAAAGTCTGAAAGCAGCAGCATGGCCCCCCGAGCCCCGCCTCCTGGGGTGGGCGGGGCCAAGCGGGGGGGGGGGCCACAGGGTGCTGCTCAACGTGCGGGTCTCTTGTGAAGGAGCCAGCCTACCTTGTCCCCCGGGGTACATGCAGCTTATATCTTATCTTATCTTATCTTAAGGAGCCAGCCTACCTTGTCCCCCGGGGTACATGCAGCTTATATCTTATCTTATCTTAAGGAGCCAGCCTACCTTGTCCCCCGGGGTACATGCAGCTTATATCTTATCTTATCTTAAGGAGCCAGCCTACCTTGTCCCCCGGGGTACATGCAGCTTATATCTTATCTTATCTTGAGGAGCCAGCCTACCTTGTCCCCCGGGGTACATGCAGCGGAAGGCCCGGCCCAGCTCCTCGGCCTGCACCCTCCCCGCGGGGGTCAGCTCGCCTCCCCACTTCAGCACCAGCAGCAGAGAGGGGTCGTTACGCCGCACATCTGCAGGGTTCACACACAAGCCGAGACAGAATCTCAATGCAATGAATGGGATTAAACCAATATACACGCTATACAGTTACAATTGTTCAATGGTCCAAAATGACAATTGTTCAATGGTTCAAAATGACAATGGTTACAATGGTTCAAAATGACAATGGTTACAATGGTTCAAAATAAATATCCTTACCTTCCTCCTCGCTGGAGGCTTTTGGACAACCATGGGGAAGGTAGGTCAACTGAACTTTGCGGTTGATGCCAGAAAAATGGCCATACCTGAAGCGACGTGTGATAAATGTGAGTTAAAATTAGTGTACTATTGAAATAAATAAAGGCTCTATTGTTAATGGACCAATAATTTACCCTCGGTATAAATGTGGTCAGCCATTGCAAGTCGTTTCAAAATCTGCCCTGCTCTGTGACATAGTGACGTCACAATATGGGAGTGTCCACCATGCTGGATAGATCAGTCTTCCAGCCTACCCAGTGGACTGTACCAACTGGTAGGCTTACCTAGCCATCATACATCTAGTTGGACACTTGTGATGTCACAGGGCACATTTTGAAACGCCTTGAAATGGCGAATCACACTCACACCGTGCGGCAAAAGAGGAGCCCTTTAATGTCTTTGAACAACTTGCTTACATTTCAAGGACCGTTTTCAGTTGTTCCAGTTTTGCTTTGGATTCTTCAATTTCTGAGTCTGTTTTTTGCCCAAGTTCAACCAACAGTTGTCTGGCTATATCCAGCACTTCCTGCAGATGCATGGAATAAACATGACCAAACAACATAATTACACAATTTCACTTTTCAAACTTTTTTTTTTGTCAAACCCACCTGAAGTTGTTTAGGCTTCTTCAGCTTTAGCTTTCCAGTTTTATACCCATCACATTTCTCAAAGAGATCAAAAAACCTTAAGGGGGGGAAAAAAAGACACAACACCATTAAAGACACACAACACTTGGTTGTGAGTACCTGAGATGTTTGTGTAACAGCCTTGCTCATGGCCGAGGCCTTCACGTACCTTTGGTGGCGAACCTCCATTTTCATTTTCTGCTTCGGAGTTCTGTCCCCGTGACGGATGACCGCAATGACACACCGCAGCTCCATCCTTTAGCAGTATTTTAGCAGGAAAAGCATTATGACAACCTCTTTTTGACAGCAATAACACAGTAAGCCGTGAACAAGATCATAGGCTACATACATGGTGCCCGAGGTAGTGGGGACAATGGGAATGTCTTCAGCCTCAAGTGGAATTGACCAGGGAATCTGGAACTGTGGCGCCAGTTCCCTCATGATGATATTACTGCAAGCAAGGCCACCAATTTGTATTAGGAAATAATTAATAATAATAAATAAAATAAATAAATAATAAACCCTTTTCAAATGTCATGAAAAGGATTTGATTTTTTTTTTGTGGCACATATGAAATGACTCACAAAATCAAATCAAATCCAAAGAAAAGAAAAAGCTTACCCAAGGATTTTTGCGCAGTCATCGTAGTACTTCATGGAGTTCTTCACAAAGCTGAACCCGTTGACGTCGCAGACATAAGACTGGCCGTTGGCACGCAGCAAATCAAAGCCACAGACCGTTTGCTGTGCAACGTAAACAAAAGGAAAATACGCATGTGAACAACGACCGACGATAAGTCAACGACATTGATTACATTTCAAACCAAATAAAATCAAACAGTTTGAGCACCAGGATATTGATTATGCACAAGCATGGAACCAGCGCCCATCCTGCCTAAGGTTCAGGGACTTGGGTGACACAGACCGCCACGACCCCAGTATGACACAGGCATGTGTACCCAACAGAATGTTGACTTACCGTCTTCGCCACGTGTGAGGCACTGGGCCTCCGCTACGCTAACCTCCGAGAGGAACAGGGGGTTAACGGGTGCGTGAGATTTACCTTTGTGTCAACACAGTGTCAACACAAACACGAGCCTTTCTGGCTCAATCGCCTTCGTCAGAGCGGCGTAGGAGGGCTCTCTAAGCCTGCGTACACTTTCAAGGGCGGGTGTTGTACCGGCACCCTGCTCGCCACACAGCAAGCGTTTCAGCGCAGCGTCCAGATGAGCCAAGGTAGCTAGCAATTAGCATGCGTAATTGGCATGGCAGATTTCTGTGCGTCCAGTGCCTCCAATAAGACAGAGGGCTGTGAATGTGGGGTTTAATCAACCCGCTGGCCTTCGGCCCCCACGGACACTACAATCCTCCACTGAGCAGGAACATAGTCATCCCTCTCCAGCTTCCGACACTAGTGTGAGGTGTCACAGATCCAGGGTGCACCTCGCCCAATGGGAGGAGTTTTCCTGAGACCCTGGGGTTGTTACAAGCCCGCCCCGGGGGTCACAAGCGACACTTGTGACCCCGAACCTCCATGTTCAAGTCATCTGATGTAATAACTTAAAATGCGCCATGTTAAGATGACCTGCGTTTGTTTTTGAGACCATTACATGTGTGCAAACTTCAAGCACGTCTGTATTTTCTAGGCTGCCTTACCTTGAAAGCCAGACACACTTTCCAGGCGATGAGCTTCTCCCTGGCATTGAGGATGACCGGGTACCGCACCTCCTTGCCCTCGCTGTCTCGCTCTACCTTGCCGTCCAGGGCTGGAGACTTCCTGGCCTCAGCGTGGGCATAGTCAGGCCCCACCGTGTACACCTAACACACACACACACACACACACACACACACACACACACACACACACACACAGGCAGGCCACAGACTGTCAGCCATTGTTTGCTAATCTCAGTGTCAACGCAACGATAGCGATAGCGAAGCCTTACCTTGACATCAGTGCCATCTGTTGGCATGAACTCCTCATAGATGTAGGAGCCCGTTTTCCTCACATTGCTCTCAGGGGAGTAAACACTGCTTCTGCTGCCGATCTGAACGGGGAATTAATTAACACAACACGTGCCACGTCACCGTTCATGTTTCCATACCCATTAACTGTAATAATGAAAAATCAGCAAAAACGTTTAGCATACATGCAATAGATCTTTTACTATTCTTGGCCCATATGATACGTGTTAATTACATTCCGTACTGATATTATATATCATATATCATATTCATATTCATCCCATACTAATATTATATATCAGATCACCATTCTATTGTATTTTTTCAATTCCACTGCATTTTTGTATTTATTTTATTTGTATTCTTTTTTATTTGTGGTATTTTCTTCTATTTCTATTTTTTGTATTGGATTTATATGTTATTTTCTTCTATTTCTATTTTTTGTATTGGATTTATATGTACGCTGGCTGCTACGGCGACCCAATTTCCCTTCGGGCGATTAACAAAGCCTCTCTATCTATCTCTCTCTATATTTAAGTACTGAATACGGTGACGCGAGACTTACGTGAATACTGTTCTTAAAGGCCGGCCTCACATGAACCAAACGCTGCGCGTGCACCAACAATGCAGACAGACATGTCTCCATTGAAGGATCTACTGAGGAGGCCCGCGACAGAAGGTACGCACCTTCCTGAAGAGCCTCTGGCTGCCGCCGCCGGCCGAGGTGGGGTAGTAGATGTAGACGTTGTGGTCCTCGGCGCTGACGGGCTTCTCCACGAAAGGCTTCTGGAAGACCTCCCCGTTCACCTCGACGTGGTCCTCGCCTTCCACCAGGTTACATTCTGAAGGAGCAGCAACACACCGACATCACCAGTTACACATGATGACTGAGGTTATTATGGATACGTATTGAAGCCCAGATTGATATACACAGAGGCCGCAGCGGCCTTTAGGTCATACATCAATGTTACTGCCGTACTGGAGAGGACAAGTCAACAGGGGGGCTTCCTTATTTTTCTGGATTGAAATTCATTGGGGAAATGTAAAACGTTCTAATGATATTGAAATGATATTAAATGAAATGATATGATATTAAAAAAAACACAGCTCTGTTTACTTTAATTTGTTTAGTCTTGCCCTCACAAATATTGTCTTGCCCTCACAAATATTGACTGGTCAAAGCAGTCAATCAGGAGTGTATGTATATATAATTTATTTTCTTTTTTTTGCCTCTCTGCATTGACTGTGTTACAGTTTAATCCAGGAATCATTCAGTTTGCCAGATGATGATCTGAATCTGCTGATGTCTATTGTACTTTAATGAGCCCCACTGGCTTGTTGCTACCAGAAGTATGGTGTAACATATTGGCAATGATTCAAGTCATTTGCCAAGTGCCATTATAGATTTTTCTCATAATGTATACAACTGTATTCATTGTCATGTTATGGAAGATAATGGGCGGGAAAACAAAATCGATCTCAGCATAAATAAAGAAAAAAATCAATTTGCATGACTATGACCATGACTTGTGATTATTAGCCCTACTAACCCTCTGGTCTCGCAGGATCTCGGTTCAGCACTGCAAAGCGAGGTAGCTGAATCCCTTCATCCTTCAGGATCCTGTACACTTCCCTCCTGAAAGAACGGTTTGTTGATCCACAAAGAGGACACCACACATCAAGACCGGGAATCACGCTGCTGCGACACACTTTCTCCCGACACGCACGCCCGCTAAACGGACGTGCGGAAATCTTCGACATCACCGCTATAAGCATCACCTCAACAAAACATGAAGAACATCAGCACACCATATAGAGAAGGTGCACGACAACAGCTTACCTGTCTTGAATACAGTACTGGAAGTCCAGGTCATTAATGATAAAGGGGTTCCTTAGTTTTTCATAAGCCACGGCCTTGTCCAGAGGAAAGCCTAGAGGGATCGATAACGCATTTTATTGTCGAGGCGTTCAGCGCCGTGTGTTTCATCAAAGAACAATAACAAAGAACACCAGAATGATCACTTTAAGGACCCCTTGATTCTATGTGTGTGCGTTGCAACTAAACGAGACATAAACTTTAACACAGTCGCGTTATCTACAGGTCGGCAGCACCGGGTCAGTGGTCTGGTGACTTCATTAACAGAACACTGAAAGATGGCCGTGCGTCATGCTGTCTGGGGCCGTCCAGCATGTGCAGTCAGGGTGGACGTGTGAACGCGCGGGGGGGGGGGGGGGGGGGGGGGCGGGGCATACCTTTGGAGTGGAAGGAGATGAGGCAGTCGCAGTGGGGCCAGTCGGCCACGGGTTCCCCGAGGATCACGTCCTCCTCCAGGGTCACCACGGTGATGTACTTGAACAGACACAGTCGCTCCAAGATCTCCTTCATGGGCTTGGACTTGGACTTCTTCGACATGGCGCAAATGCCCACGACTATCTGTCTCTCCGGTGGCTGAAAGAGACAAAAAAAGATCAAATAAAACTTTGGTTAAATTTGAATATGCAAAACGTCAGGTTAAACGTAGGCATAGTGAAACGCTGTTCATACTTACACAGAAAGAGCTCATCAAACAAGACATGCCTGCAAGCACGCCCTTGGCGTTACAATGACACGAAGCGATACGTTCTGTATTGTGTGGTATACAGTAACGTCATTAATTACTTCCCGCCTTGTTGACAGCACAACCGTAACCTCCTGCCATTTGTCCTTCTTGTGTTGACAATTAACTGATACAGGTGCCATTGATTTTCCAGATCAGTCCATTACAAGGACAAAAAGATGTCCACTACGGTCCCAGAGGTGGCGTTACCTACACTACTCTACTCTACGTTCCTGTCACAGCACTGCCCGGCAAATGGCTGATGCATTACAAATAACTCAACTTGGACAAACTATGGTTTGTCATCCATTTCCTTTAACCTCTTGCCTGCCACTGCCTCCTGAGAGAATGTGAATGACAGAATGACAGACAGCGGTGTCACGTTTCCAGTGATTCTAATAATACGCTCACAACTTGTCAACTCGTATAAATATAAAACATAAAAGGAAAAACAATCATGAAACACAAAAAATACAAATCATAGCGCCCCCGCTATACAATGTATTGAAATATAGTGGTCAAACTGTAGTTTATATTTCACAGGCATGGTATACGGCCCACTTGCAGGGGTGGGGGGGGGGGATATAAGCACTTGGAGTCAACAAGAAGGAAAGCACAACGGACTCTATCAGGTGGGAAGAGCACATACTGTGCCTAGTGTTATCTAGGGGCAGTAGGGCGGGACAAGCCCTGCTATTGGTCACTGGGTGACCAATAGCAAGCACAACGTCAAGCTTACCCCTCCATGTTTATCCACATTGAGAAAATAAATGGCTACCATTTGGTGTGTGTGTGTGTGTGTGTGTGTGTGTGTGTGTGTGTGTGTGTGTGTGTGTATATATGAGTGCCAATAGAAATATAACTAGAGCACCACATAAACAAGCAAATCACAGACATAGCTGAACATGGAACCTGGAAGTATTTACATTATTTGTTGTGCTTTATTCATGAATCATGTCATAATCATATATTGCAGACCGAAACAGCAACAGAGTAATCCCTGGCCTGCTCTCTGTGGCAAGCCCCATTCACACGTTCATATGTTCCCCATTAACTGCCCAATTGTAACTGAACAAAGGCTTCACCGTTGGACCTGTGCTGTGGTGAATTGAAAGTGCACAATTTGCACCATTTTTCCAGCCGTTCTTTCACCAACTATCGGTATGGTAGGACACGGCAAATGTAGGCTACCACTATAGAGGTTACAATGTAACCACACACACATAAAACAACACAGACATTGGTGAGGTGATGAAGATGCTACTTCTGCCCTTTAATTACGAGTCTTCAAAAGAGCCAGAGCATTTAACTAGCCTAACACATTTGACAGTAGTTTAGAGCTCTCAGACGCAAGCATGACAGTGTACCCAACAGGGGGTTATTTTGGGATTAAGATGATATTTCTGAGCTTTACATTCATTTAGATGCAGTAATACCAAAATTGCCACTCCAACATATAGGAGGAACCCATCAAGTAAAGCAGCTGAGTCTCAATCACATGTATGATGTTATCACACGAACGGCTCATGATGACTTCACATGACCTCCAACAGTGATTAGCATTTCATCCACAGGGGAAAGCATGGTTGTGACCTGGTTTCTGCCAAACCCCGGTTTACTTAGCCTGGGTAAAACCTACCCATTCCCAGTTTAACTTGCAATGAAATCTTGGCAGGGGGGATCCCAAACGTCAGCCATTACCCGATTGTGTTGATATTGATGTTGCAAGGACAAATGTTTTATTTATTTAACCTTTATTTTCCCCCCAATACTATCAGAAAGCACAATGTCGGATTAACATTAGGTTAGTACTACAAGGGCAGTCTTGAAGGAGAATTGCTTACCGAGTCATACAGCTCATCGTCATCTTCCTCTTCATCTTCGTAGAGACAGTCGTACCCCATGACTCTCCCGGGATCAATCAGTTCCTCTCCCTCGGCGTCATCACAGCCCACAAAAAACCGGGGATGTTCCAGGTTGTCAGGGGGTTCACCTCCGGAGGACATGGCCAGCTTGCTTATCACGTTCTCTCCAACACCAACTCCCCAACAGTTCACAAATCCTCACGTCGACATGGCCTCTGGTTCTCTCTTGTCATGGGCCAAAGGGCTCAGCATTTGTCTTACTCACTAAGGTTAAAAAAGAAGAAGATATAAATTCGATTAGAAGGGATTGAATCACTAGGTTCACTCAGGTCTTCCATTTTGCGATGGAGAAGAGTCCACTTCTTGATTTCACTTCATCATGGGTAGCAAAGGAACGGCTATGGATTTGAGTTGAAGACCTCCCTTATTCTAACCATCAGTTAAACCGGAAACAAATAACTATTCTGCATTGCAGAGTTGCTCTAAACAGCACCTTAATCGATTCTGACACACTGTAGATGGTACATAGCTGACGTTGATGATGATGTGTTAAAGCTGTGTCTGGCACGATAACATCACGATGTGAAGTTGACATCTTAGCTGCCACTTCCTTCACAATAACACACGTGGCTAACTTTGAGATAAAAGTATGAGGGATGGAATACTATACGTAACAATTCAGAATACAGTCTGATTTCCTCTTACCTTGTGATAGAATCCTGAAACCAACATATGTTTGAGTTTTTTTAATTTGACGAATGATTTTTGACTGGCTATGCTAGCTTACGTTCTTGCATAAGTTAAAGAGATGCCTAAAAACCATATGACACGATGCGACCTGATGTGGTGTTTCCTAAACAGTGAGACACCTCCTATAATTTCGGTTAAATAATGAAATAGCAATTGCTCCGTGTTTTATATGGGTATCGAGTCCACCGCTGGTACGACATTTCTTCCTCTCCTCCACGGATTAGTAATTGTTGTGACAAGCTAGAGAGAATGAAATTTGCACTTCCGGGGATTTGCTTTTTCCATTTTTCAAAGTAATGTGGCCTCGCATCAATGTTGCGCCATCGTCTCTCGCCTATCTCAACACTCGGTTTAGAAATGCATAAGTATACGTAATCTTACAAATACCTATCTATGTATGTCTGTGGGTATGTGTGTGTATGTGAGTGCGTGCCTGTTTGAGTGTGTGTGTGCGTGTGTGTGCATATACGTGTGCAAATATGTGTGCTCGTAGAGGTGAATTACTTTGAAAGTAATTGCCGGAAGTCATGAAAAAAATAGAACGCCCTTACAATCGTCGGATGATAAACGTGCCATCCACTGTCCGAAGACAAGAGGCGTGAACGACGCGTTGTAGCTGCCAGCATACAGGTTTGTTATCGGTTTTCCGCTATACAAAGAAAATAACCCAGTATCGCTATTTATTAGATAACAGATCATATGTTTAACAAAGAAAACCGCATATAGGGACAATGCACAATAGACGACCATTGCCATCATATTTAATTGTGTCAAATTCATGTCGCGTCCCCTCAATGCTTTCAATTGAAAATATAATAGTGCGCTTGTTTACATGTGCCTGCCTATATAAGGGAATGATAACATTTGACGTAAAACGGGATCTATTGTGCATCATTTTCAGCATTGTTGGTTTTATACATAGACCTAACTAACATGAATATCCATCGTCATAGTTGGCCTAAAGCCCACAGCAGCCAACAGTGTGCATTGCTGTAATACATTTTATATAGAGCCTTCATTTATTTATTCATTTTGTCGGGTTTGTCGATTATACATAGCTGCAAATGCCCAGAATGTAACATAAACTGTACAAAAATGTAGGCCTAATTACCCATTATGTCATGAAATTGAACATCACAAATCAAATAATTAATTAAACCAATAATAAACTGTATGATTTTTATTCTCAGATGCAACCTAGGCTATTAGGATATTGGTCATGTATTACTACTTACGTTACAGGCCTAAGCATGCGCCGTGTTTTCTCACTTAGTCCAGTCTTAGTCCAGATAGACTGTATTCATGAAGTAGGCCTAGGCTATTCAGTTTATTTACTCAGTTTTATAATCTCATGTATAGACACACTAGCATTGCCTTGATTCAATATAAAGCCACCAAGATAAAAAAAATAAATAAGCCTACGTTAGGCCTATCCCAACACTATGCATGTGGTGTGATGAAAAGAGAATTAATTTATGCAAATGTTGGTTGCTCTTCTGTTTACCATGTCAAAAGGAAAATATAATGTGATCAATTTTGTTAACTGATTTGCTTCTATGTAGATCTTAAGGATAAATTGATTGCACCAATTTACCAGATAGTTTAATTCATTGCTGTAGTAATAGTAACATAAATTGTGATAAACAGAAACAAATTGAGGGTTTTAAGTGAACTACACTGGCCTCAGTCTGTTGGCACAACAAGGTTACCATAGACACTAACATCCAGAGTGGATCAGATTTCAAACATGGATGGTAAATACTTATCATGGTCATGCTTTTGTGTCATTGTTGCTCCTATTAAAATGGATTTCAAATCACTGCACTGTGCAAACAAACCTTTGACATTCAGTGTGATTCCAAAAAGGATTTGATATGATTTTGTAATTCATCAGTATCTTCTACCAGTGGTAATGGATACAAACATCAACAATCAACATTGAGCCAGTCGTTGGCAAACCAAGCCTCGTTTCCAGAGGTATTGTTCCACTGTGGAACCCTCTGTGGAACCCTCTTATCTGCAGACACACCATTGTCCCGAGCATATCGTGGAAATGCAAATGACTGCACGATGAAGCCTATCTCTTACCTGTAGCTGTTTCCATTGCACTCTTTTCATATTTTGAAGGGTGAAAAGTTGAACTTCACCATTCACTCTCTGTTTCACCAATAGGAAAACCATTTGGTTTGAGCCTGGCGCCGTCACTCCTACGTCCTACTGCCCAAACATTTATTCTGCACATGATTATTCACTGCCTGTCTGAATTCAGCATAATCCAAGCTATACAGAAAATGGTGGAGTTGTCTTCATTTGTTTTCTACTGCTGGAAAGAGTAAAGATTCAAAGAGTAAATGAATTGAAAAGCCCAGCCTGTTGTTATGTTAACAAAATCTTTGTAGTCATATTAAGAGCAGTACAGATACAATACATTCTTTATAGACTGCCATTACTTTACATTTAAAAATAGATGTCAGATGAATAAAATATTTAGCTCATTCTTTCCTTGATATAAGTTATTTATTTTTCTATAAATAGGTTTCAATTACAATATTTACACAATTATTTTAACAATAGTCATCTTCCAAAAATCCTCCCAACAGACCAACCCCTACTTCCTCTCTGTCTGCTTTTTTTCCCCAGTGAGGTGTTGTCTGTTCATTCAGAAATGGATATCGGTGGAGTGTCAAGGAAACCAGTGCCTATTCTCTCCGCTGAAGAGGCCATCGCCACGTTCAAACAGGACATGGACAGACCCCGGTGTGCCAGTACACCCTGTTCACCCATCAAAAGTACTGTCGCTGGCTACCAGATTGTTCACATGGACTCAAATTACCTGGTGGGCTTCACCACGGGTGAAGAGCTGCTGAAAATGGCCCAACAGTGGTCGACCAGCACCCCAGAGCAGAGCTCTCTGCCAGACATATCTCCTAGCTTTGTGACGACCGCCGGACCCAAAGCCAACGAGTTGGGTATTCATCGGGGATCACGCATTTTAAAAGCCAAAGGCCGATCCTTCCAGCCTTACGGCGTACCCTCTGTTAACGGACGGAGTCGGAGGCGCATGCCCAGCTCAGGTGACACCCTGCTCAGGTCTTTGACACACGGGGAGTCCAGAAGGGGCCTCCATGGACCTTTACCCCTCTGTCTCATCAAAGGGAGCAGCGCCCAGGCCAAGTCTCTGGACTACCTCAATTTAGATAAAATGAGTATTAAAGAGTCAACAGACACAGAGGTTCTCCAGTACCAACTTCAACACCTGACGCTACGCGGAGAGTGCTTGTTCTCCCGAAACCAAACATGAAGACGCGTCGCAATGCCTTTTTAGGCACCAGCTACCCTTGCTAAGGATCTCGGTGCTTACAGCTTTGTTTTTCCATGTTCATATGATAGGCAGTTTGTTCATGAGACACTCACCAAGCTTATAATCTTGTTGATTTAAAAAATGGAAAAGGTGGAAGCTGGTCATGGAGATGCATATTAAGTAAACCCCGTTCACATGCAATTGTTTGAGGAATTGGTTACTGGAAATGTTTCAAATGTGAGGAAGGTTACAAAAATGTGAAGTACGTCAAAATTAGCAATAACTAGTTATATATTGATAATATTATGTTTGTACCGTAATTTGATTTGTATGTTCAAAAGAAAGAGAGATTATGTATGTGTGTGTTGACAATGATTCTTTTAACACTGGTAAAAATGGATTATACCACTGTCACGTTTGCAGAAAACTGTATTCTTTCCTCCACTTGATTGCACTTTGTTTGACACATATAATCCAAACAGAAAATATAGCACACACTTCAGTTTTCAATCAATCAAGCCTTATATCCCAAAACTATTTGTATGCTGTATGCAACCATTGTGTAAAATCAACTACTCAACTATGTACTTTCTTATGCTTTTCCTCCTGTTCAAGACGAAACGTAGGCTTTATATTTACCTGTGACTGTTATTAGACTTGAGGCTATTTAAACCCAATCCTCTTTAGAGGGTTTGCCAGGGTGAGGCTAAGTGTCTGGTAGTGCCTGAAACTGACCCTTGCTATAGACAGACCTAATCTCTTCTTTTACTTAATGGTGATTGATACTCAGAAATAGTAACAGTGTTAGTGTAGGATTCGTTTTAGTTGCTGCCTAAAACTGTGCCTGGGGGTTGTCTATTTACAAAATGTATTTACATCATTTCCATATGTATGTGAGACCGGATGTCTAAAAATGTTAGCAAACTGCGTTGTTGTGATTTTTCTTTCATACATTTTAGAAGGCTGAAGGAAGATGTCCAAGGAGCATTGTAATTTGAATAAGCATTATTCTGTTTATGATGGGTAAACAAACTAAATTACTAAATGTCAAGCCATTACATTTACGAATGAAATGTACCAAAATAATGAATAAACCAAGAAATTATTATGTAGTGTTGTTCACTTGATAATTTCAGGTTCCTTGTCCTATGAAGATGCAAAGAGCATTTACCTTCCATTACATTTTATGTATATGTGTATATGTATATGTGTAAAAGTTTATGACTCAAAACCAACTTCCCTGTCATTCTAGTCCTAGCATATTTTATTTTTCACACCATAGTTAAAGGCTTCTTCACAGCCAGACAGCACACACAGTGATGAATGACATCAGAATTAGATCTCACAGGTCCTCTTCACTCATGGTCAGCCTCATAATGCAAATTTTAAACAATTTCATTCATTCTAAAAATTAAAAATGTGATGTAGTAGGTGGGGAAAACATTGCCTTTACTGAGCATTATTCAGGATGAGCATCTTCAGATTGCTAGTATTTCATTTGCTTTCAGAGGGGTAGCATTTATTTTATGGCTCCCCATCTTCAAGCTAGTATAGCTATGTATTAGGTTCCATTAGTTATCATCATTATCAGTAATATTGATTACATATACAATTCACTCATTAAACAAGATTTAAATAAATAAATAAATAAATAAATAATCTATCAATGTCACAAATCAAACTGTATTCACTTTATATTATGTGTAAATCTGACAAATTGCAAAGTTGAGTTGACATACTCCAAACAATCTCCACTCCATGCTCTGTCTGTCAGTTTGGAGTTTACATTGCAAACCATTTGGGGGACAACTTCTTGTCTAAAAAACCTACGTCGTCAACATTTCTCAGAATTTGACCAAATCTCTTTACACTGATATGCAAGCAGCACATTGTCAAACCATACATCTCAGTTTTCATTAATTTAATTTGCCTGCATTACTTGAACCAAAGTATTCAGCAATCAAACACTATATTGCCATTTATATGACACGTACACAACACGTTGGCTTGTTATTAAAAACCTCTGGTACTGTCCGTTCCAATTTTCCTAAGCTTAACAGTCACAGTATTCTTCCCAGAAGAATTATCTAACAAGCGTTATCTAAGGTTGTGGAACTGAAATGAACTCGAGTGAAATCTAAAAATGTTCAACAACCAGAAAGTACAACAACATCGCTGTGTCCTTGGAGACACAATGGAGGCATCATCCGGAGATGGTTTCAGGAAGCAATTTCGAGTGCTCAATGTACTTTGGCTAGGATTTGAAATGGCATTTTAGGCTTAGTTTTGTTAGTTTTAGTTTTATGCTATTATTAATTAGTATTTGTATGTCTAAGTAATTGTGCTTTTTGTATGATTTGACACATTAAATTCCTTAATTAATAAAAACCATACCTAATACCCAAAAAATCTATTTGCTGCATTATTTGACACATTTCTTGTTAATCTAAGCAACTACTGGTGATGTTGATATATTAAATATTGAATTTGGAGTTAGAATTGGAAACATTTTTTCAATGTTTTTATGGTGTCGGTTGGTATGGTATGGTGTTTGGATTCTTGGATGAACTTTAACTGGGGGTAGATGTCAGACACACCAGTCCTAAACTGCCCTGCACTTTGTTTGTTTAGATCTGTTTTGTCTTGAAGCTTCACAGATAAGGGTACACATACAAAGAAATAAATAATTCAAATACAAATGTCAAACAACTCGTAATGTCATACTTTATTTGATTTGTAAACCAGTATGTGACATTACAATCTGGATCATATTTAAAGTGCTAAAAGTACACAGTACATGCCAATTTGTGGAGTTGTCCGTTCAGTAAAAATATGTAGAAAATGATAGTAATATTTTTCATATATATTAAAGTGTAAATTAGTAGTGATAAGATAAATTCGAGACAAATTATTAAATTCTTTACGAGTCAATATACAACAAAAACTTTTCAAAAAGTAATAAATGTATCCTCTGCAATATGCGTCTTCATGTTCATCAATTCAAAGTTAAACTGTACAATTAGCTGTACAGACAGCTGAATAACAGTTGATGTTTACTCTTTGCCCTCAAAGAATACTGTAATTGAATTCAGGTTCTGTTGACCAAACTGTCAGCAGCACCGGGTTTGGGTTCTGTCACAGTCGAACTATGCCTTCTCTGGGAGGGAATAGCAGGGAGGACCTGCACGGTTCTCAGAGGTTCTCCGTTCAGCATTGGTAGGAAATAGCACAGTGACTGGCTTTGTGGCTTACTTAACCTCTGTGACTTGGATGTGACGGGCGGTGGAAGTCCTCCAAAACTCTGTTCCATGGTGTGTAGGGGCAGGGACTTAGACTTCTTTACCCCTTTGGAGACTTGGTCAGGTGGTAAAGAAACTGCAGGCACGTAGGAACAATGACATTAGTGTAACCATATCACTGCACCCACATCACAAGGCTGAGGATACCAGGATGCTTGCATACAATATATCTGGTAGATACATTGGGACATATTTGGAAATTGGAATCGAGTGTTTACAGTCATAACTGTAAATAACAAGGGCAACGCAGAGACAAAATAGCTGTCCATGCCTTTATATATTATGCATGTCTTTTTATATCTAGGCCTATATCTATTTTATTTTAAATGAATCAAATGACAATGCTATCACATTGTCTTACATTGTCTTAATGCCTTACTATTAAATACCGATATGAGTTTTTATGGAAACGCCGTAATAAACTATACTGTATTTATAAGCTATCGCAGCATAGCCCTCTGTGCAACGCTACTTCAGACTGGACGCTGCTGGGACAGTGACCTCTTGAGGTACAAAGTGGTATTACGAGACGGGTGGCTAGCTCCTAAAACCTAAGTAAATATCTCTCAAACATTTAAACAAATGTTTAACCCTTTAGTAAATAAGCATAAGTAAATATTTGAAGAAAGAAAAAATACTTACACCGAAGGGAACATTGGTCACGAATGGAAGCCAAGCAGTTTCGAGGAAGAGCCGTCTCTCTCATCTTCAGCCTGTCTATGGGCAGCAGGTGCGAATTTGGCACTGCAAATTAAATGGTGAAATGTTACAAGAAGTCTTGCAACTAAAAACTCACCAAACATTCAATATGATTCATTATATCTTTACTGAATATCACTATACCTAACTGCTAAGTATTAATTTACTAAATTGTTGATTGCATTGATGATTTCCATCACAAGATACAACATTAAATAACATACAGATGGCACGCAACATACCTTGTTCATCTTTCTGCATGTATGGGACTAGGTTTGGGCAGAGGACATCCATGTTGCTCGATAGCTCATGTTTGTCCAACAGACTCCGTGTCCTTTGTGAGAGCCAGCGTTTATTGGCGAAAAGCGACTGGCTAGATTCCATTTTAGAGACATCACTTACTCTCGTCTGGGCCTCGAGGTGACCGTCCAACAAGTCCTGCTCACTTTTGCTCTTCTGAGATGGATGAGCGAGCAGGCGCAGGGGGGGCGCCGCGGGGTCATTTTGCTGCACAGAATTATGGGAGCCCAAAAGCCAGGAATTGCCGAGAGCAATCGGGGGAAGACTTTGCATCCTGACGGAGAGCGCTTTGAAATCCTCCACGTAGTTATCCAGGTGCGGGGGCTTCTGCATTCTGATCAACTGCATCTTGGTGTTCAAGCCCTCCTCCTCCTCCCTCTTCCCCGCCAGCGAGGAAGAGCCGGCCGCGGTGGCGTCCATGATGCTGTCGAACGTGGTGATGATGTCGTCCACCTCCGACGAGTCTTCGGCGGGCAGCTCGTCGCCGCAACTCAACGCTTGCTTCCACGCCTTGTTGTTGTCCTTCTTCCTCTTGCAGGAGAAGATCTGGTTGAACAACTGGAACTTGCCGTCCTTCTTTTGGGCCGGGTCCCCGCCCGCCTGGGAGTGGAGCTGCCGCGGGGAGTCCAGTCTGGGGAGAGCAGTGGCTCAGTGTGGATGACAAGTCACGGATTCATTGGTTTTCTAATGGTGTGTGTGTGTGTCCCCTTTGAAGTGCCATAATGACTGGTGCTTTGGGACAAATCATAACCCAGGCCTGCTTACATTACACATGTGAATAAGTGTAAGTAACATTTAGTGGCTATAATGTGAGTGTAACCTCCTAAATGTACCATAGCTATAATGTGAGTGTAACCTCCTAAAAGTACCATAGCTATAATGTGACTGTAACCTCCTAAAAGTACCATAGCTATAATATGAGTGTAACCTCCTAAAAGTACCATAGCTATAATGTGAGTGTAACCTCCTAAATGTACCATAGCTATAATTAGTACCATAGCCAGCCCTCAGCGGTTCATGAGTGAAATGCAGCACTGACCGTGCGCCAGCCTGTGTATGAGGCCATTTAGATTTTAGACCGCTCCCGACTCATTTCTGACCGATAAGAACATCTCTTCCCTGATTGGTTAGGGGAATCCATCTTTCCTTTCAGTCACATTTGCATGCATGTGGTTGTCATGTCAATGCCGGAGACATAGAGGTAGGGCGAGAGCAGAGAAGGAGCAGGGTATTTTGGGGTTGTATGTTATCCAAACCTTGCTCTTTTCTGCTCTTTTCACACTCAGTCTCTCTTCACAACTCTCAAGTCGTACCGACGACACCTTTAGCACAACATTACATCACTCGCGCTAACGAGGGCTCACTTGAGCCAATAGACAGACTGACCTGTTAACACCTGAGAGAAGTTTGATGCAGGCCGTGTGACCACAATACATTGCATAGGTCAGCGGCGTGTTCTCGTTGATGTCCCTCGGGGCGGGCTCCGCGCCGAGCTGGAGCAACGCCTGGACGCAGTCCTCCTTCCCCGCGGCCGAGGCCCAGTGAAGGGGGGTCCTGCGGGCGAGATCGGCCAGGCGATCGTGACTTCAAAATGCATGAACAAGAATATTTCAGATAGTTCGATCACGCTTCTCATCTCTCAAGTTTCCCTTTGAAAAAAACAACAACAACCCCCGAAATGAAGAAGAAGAATTACTCTTTTGATCCCGTGAGGGAAATTTGGTCTCTGCATTTAACCCAATCGTGAATTAGTGGATGCACACAGTGATGGTGAGGAACACTAATCCCGAGGCAGTGAGCTGCCAACAGCGGCGCTCGGGGAGCAGTGAGGGGTTAGGTGCCGTGCTCACAGGCACTTCAGCCGTTCGTACTGGTCGGGGTTCGAACCGGCAACCCTCCGGTTACAAGTCCGAAGCCCTAACCAGTAGGCCGCGGCTGCCCCATGTAGGCTATACCTTTCGTCCACGTCCAGGGCTTGCAGGTTGGTCTCGCCGAAGCGCGCCAGTTCCACGATGATGTCGCTGTAGCCGGCGGCGGCGGCGATGTGGACACACGTCTTACCGTTTTCGTCGTCGTAGTTGATGACAGAGGAGCCCAGAGGGTGAGCCAGGATGAGAGAACACATGTACCTGCTGCCGCTCTGTCGAAGCCATAAAGACACATACACATTTTGCTTATTCCAATTGACCATGATTGGTTTAGCCTATTAGGCTATATGGAGGCGAGGTAAGACACCATCTAGTGGTATGGGATTACAAAGCTGAGCGAATAACACAATGAATTTCCCCCTGACCACTTTTCGAAAAGAAATCTTCAGAGTTGAATGAAGACATTTCAGATAGAAAAAGTATTAAGCTATGAGCTACTTTTACAAAAACATGCAATGACGTGGTTTTGGTAAAGGTAGGTTACAACGTGTGTTCAGGAACATCTGAATCAATTCTAGATATACCTTTTGAACCATAAGTAGAGGTGCTAAATTTCACTTTGCAATACAGCCTACAATGTAACGTTAAAACCAAGCCTTTAAGTTGTACCTGGACTGCCCAATGAAGAGCCGTTTTAAAGTCTTTGTCCACCAGTGTTGGATCTGCCCCTTTCTGCAGGAGGGCCTGTACGTGTGCAGGGCGGTTGTGGAAGGAGGCCCAGTGGAGTGCGGTCATACCCTGCCACACAACATCAAAACGAGTGAGACATTTAGCAGAGGCTGTTGTCCAAAGCCACTTACAATCAGCACATTTTGACAAACATTCAGTGTCTTCCTCTAGGACAGTTTGACATGTGGGGGCGGGGATTGAACTGCCAACCCTCCGGTGAGTGGACGACCCGCTCTACCCACTGCTACTGTCGCCCCGAGACTGACACTTTTTCTTGAGTATTAAACTATAGAGCTGTTTAATGGTTGTTCATTTTAGCAACGCTCACAAAGATCACACTTTTATTTTTGTCTGTAGAATAAGATTTAGCATAAGTAATATTTTAGTTATTGTATTATTCTGCAAGACCTACCTCATTGTCCTGATGGTTTATTTCAGAGGCCATGGATTGCTGCAGCAGGACTGCCATCAATCTAAAAATTAAAAAGGCAAGAAGTCTAAGCTTTAGCCAAATGTGTATGACTTAAAGCTGTTAGGTTAAAGTGATGGTTCGGAGTAAAATTCACCCTGAGGTAATTTCCACCAATAATCCAGCCAAATACCCCCTCAGATGCATTTTTAGCGACGGTCAATATTTATCAAGTTTAGGGGTATCAGCCGAATGGCTTAGTATTGGAGTGTCCGGTACACTGTGTATGTCTCATAAATTACCCCACTAATAATGCATGGATTGTTACCCAACTTCTGAAGTAGTACATATATGGTCTGTACTCACAAAACGAGGCATTTTAAAGTTTGTAAGTACACCAGGAGTTTATTTAAAAGAGCACTTTTCTGATAGCTTCAACTAGCTGTTGCTAAGGCTACAGCTGCGTCGACGTCTCTTCCGTCTTTCCGGATAAGTTCGTAAAAGTCCTCTTCAAAACTCACAAGTGTAAGGAAAAAGTTAGTGAATTCAACACTCGATCTAATTTCAAGTATTCAATTATTCCAGTTGTCAATATATTTCGATGGAGTGTTGAATTCACTAACCTTTTCCTTACACTTCTGAGTTTTGAAGAGGACTTTTACGAACTTATCCGGAAAGACAGAAGAGACGTCGACGCAGCGGTAGCCTTAGCAACAGCTAGTTGAAGCTATCAGAAAAGTGCTCTTTTAAATAAACTCCTGGTGTACTTAAAAACTTTAAAATGCCTCGTTTTGTGAGTACAGACCATGTATGTACTACCTCAGAAGTTGGGTAACAATCCATGCATTATTAGTGGGGTAATTTACGAGATATACACACAGTACCGGGCACTCCAATACTAAGCCATTCGGCTTATACCCCTAAACTTGATAAATACTGACCGTCGCTAAAAATGCATCTGAGGGGGTATTTGGCTGGATTATTGGTGGAAATTACCTCAGGGTGAATTTTACTCTGAACCATCACTTTAAGTTTTAGAATGGGACTGACAGGCAGATTGCATTCCCCAAACCAATCAGGGAAGAGATGCCCTGATTGGTCAGAAATTAGCGGGAAGCAAATGGGCTCATATACAGTTTACACAGTCAACTAGAACAGATGTTCTCACAGAACATTTTACTCATGCATAGCTGACGGATGATTGTGCCAATTCTAACCAATTACACTCAAATTCTAGCTCTTAAATCCTACCTACAGCACCTATAAGTTTACAACCTCCAACGAAATGTCTAGTGTATTCATACAGGGCTACCATGTTTGTTATCTCAAAGAAAGAAGTGTGCACATAATTACCTGACACACTTCTACAGCTACTACAGATGCACAAATCCCAATGCATTCCCAATTCATTAAAATATTTATATTTAATTTAAATGTAAAACATACATTCCCTGGAATTAATGTCCAATATTATCTTGGACATTATATTTTAGACATAATATTTTACATCTCAGTCAGACTCATTGACCGATTGCACTGTTCATCTTCAATAGGATGATTACTATGTATGTATATAGGTTTTCATTTTTTCATTTGGTCTGATCCTAAAAGCTCTCATATAATTTTATCTTAATTTAGGTCAATCTATTTATTGTTTATTGTTTATTGTTTATACTCTGGTCTTTTATTGCACTCCTTTATCCCACTGTACTGCTGGTCAATGTGAATTTTTCATAAGGGGGATTAATAAAGGAATATCTTATCTTATCTTATTATGTTCTGTTTTTCAAATGACTCTTCCCATCTATCGCATGCTGAATTCCAACTGTTATAAAAATACAGTGTCTTTATCATCATTTTATTTTATTATGTTCTTGTTTGTTTTATGTGTCATATCTCGATGTTGTCCTGTTTTTATCAGCTACTGACTAATTCCCCCCTGGGGAAGATCTACTCGTATTGCCAGACACGATTGTAGTCACCACGCTCGGTGTGGTTTAGTCTTATCATTGGAGTGTTAATCTAACTTCTATGCAGTGTGCTGTGGTGATTGTGTATTTTAATATGTAATGTAGGGCTCTGATTGTAAAACAGCACTGTAAAATGCTGACCGCAAGGTAAAGTACAAAACTCTGAATCGGAATATAATAAAAGTTATATGGTAACTCCCTGAATAGTTAGATAGCTATATGTTTATTCTACTGTTTTTCAGTGGAAGTTGCAGGTTAAGTAGGGGTGGCTCTCGGAAGGACAATACCATTTTTGTCGGGACATGTGCCACCCCAGCTTCATTGGTCAGATTAAGCCAGGAGCTGTCTAAAATCTGAATTGCCTTATATACAGGAGGCAGGCGCAGTCTGCCTCTTGCATCAGTATTAAATACCCATCACCAGTAAACTCTTATTGTCCGTACACACTAGCCTACTGTCTGCACTATCTTTATGCTTACTCATGCTGCTATTCCTACCTCATATAACAGTAGATTCCGATTGCACATTGCATGTTTATTTTTATTGTCTTCTTTTAAACTTTTTGTCTATTCTGTAGGAATGTTTACTTTAGTTTTAGTATTAGTATTAGTCTTGTCCTGCAATTTGTGCCTGTGCACTTTATCTGTTTCACCGTGGGAGGATGAGAAACGTCCTCTCCATTCCTTTGTATGTCTTGCCATGTGAAGGAATTGACAATAAAGCTACTTTGACTTTGACTTTGACAGTCAACATGAAGCCTTCATTCTCACATGGCAGCCCACTCGCTAATGGCTGACGGATGGCTCTGTCATTTCTAACAAAGTAGCCTACGTTCAAATGACAGCTCTTAAGTCTTACCTCCAGTACCTTTAAAATGTGTGTACTTGGTTGAGTATATGAAATTGTTTGCATGACGCGGCGTATGACAGAGTGAGTGTGAATGTATGAAGGGAGACTGACTTGACATCATTTTCTGCCGTGGCGGCGTGGAGCGGCAGCCGGCCGTTCTTATCCCAGATGTTCTGCTTGGCTCCGTTCCGCAGCAGGCAGACACAGCCTTCAAGCCAGCCCTGAGGAAGGCGCACAAAACAGCATCAAATGTAGCCTACTATGTGTAGGTAGCTATTGGTTGCTATATAAGGAACCCCATTATAGAAATTGTGAGATGGAAGATGATGTGCATATTCTGATATTGTCACCGTTTCAACTGTCTGTCTATTTGTCTTCACTTGGGCATTTAAGCCCTCAGTTTTGTTCGCCTCTTGTCAGATCGTGTTATCTGATCCCCTGTGGGGCTGCTGGAAAGTAAACCTTCGTTGCCACAGTGAGTTAGCTTAGTTTTTCCGGTAATAAGTATTCTCACAAATCGGACGCGGATGAGCTCAAATCTGGGTTAACGTAAACTTTGTTTTGACCAATCATGTCGCTGGAGATGGGATCTAACGATAATTGGTATTATGGGTTGAATTGTATTATGGTATTATGGGTTGAATTGCAGCTTTGAAGATAAAACTCGGATAAAACAGTAAAGACAACACAACAATCAAGAGGACAGAGTAGGTAAACGTCATAAGGATAATTGCAAAAGAGATGTCTTTGTTTGATGTAACCTATAACCCATCTGCGCAGTCTAATTAGCATAATTATAGGCCTAAACAATTAATTAGAATGTACGTTTCATGTTGACATACGTCTATATAAACATTGGAAATAATGTTATAGTATTAACTTTAATCATTTAAATGTCACGGCTACACTAGATTACACTAGAAATTGCTAACACTTTTTTGGCCAGAATTGCAATTATTCAGATAGGTTACAAGAAACGTTAACATTTCACAAAGATATAATTTTGCTATTACAATGGACACAATGTTGGGCCAGTTATCACGGTTTGAGCCTGACAAACGTAGCCAAAAATCAGGTCTTGGTGGACAATCACTTTTTTTAGATTAAATCCTTTCCTTTTGGTTAAAAATCAACCTGTCTCTGCACATAGGTCCTATAACGTTCAACTCTCAAGGCATTCATGAGACATGGATGATTCACTCACAAGGTATGTTGCAAGGGAGAGCGATGTTCTCCCACATGCATCCTGAGTGTTGATGGAAGCGCCCATCTTCAGCAGAAGTTTCACAGTGTCCACCTGCCTGCCAGAAACTGCATGCATGAGGGGTGTAGATCCTGAAGGAAATAAAGTCCACAGGGTTCCAAAAAATATACAGTTGTATTACTTTTATTTTGTATTATGTGTCAACATTACAGTTTAAAAGTTTAAGTTTTAAAACATGACATAGATGTGCTGCATGTAATGTTCTACTCAAGGTTAATTTGTGACCCCTGTCCTACATAGAAATTAAAAAAAACATTAAAGGGAGTGTTTAATTGAATGTACAGAGGACCCCCTATGAGTGCCATTGAGGCCCTTTCATAAACAACCAAGATGGCTGCCACTGATGTGTCACATGTTTCATTGCTCTGATTGGTTGTAGGTCCATCCATTGGGTCCAGGGGCATTTTGATGCGCACCCGTTGATGACGGACCTTAGAAATAAAAAATGAACTCAAAGGTTCCAGACTTATCCACATTTATGAACTGGTCTGGCAACATCATGCTAAAGGTCCGTCAAACAAGGCTTGACCCACCGTTTATATACACTGCATTAACAATATTGTTTTGTCCTTAAATATATGCAGTGCCTAGCTGTACACAGATGACACTATTTTTGGTTTCTTCCAATCATCCTTTAACACTATCAGGACCTTATTGTCCTCAAACTTGTGTTAAATGCCATTCAACTAAATATATTTACTGTACATCTCCAGAGCTAGGAAAACTCCCCATCAATCCTCACCAATCCACTAGGGCATGTGGATTGGTAAGGATTTGACTTTTAAAGTTCATATTTTGAATTTGGTTAAAAAAAAGCTGTTTAGGAAAGACCACATTCAGCGTTTTTAGGATAATCTGCAAAACACTTGATTGAAAGAATGAATGAATGAATGAATGAATACAGAATACGGCAGGTTTTTTTTTCATCAGATAGCAATTGTGTTCAATTGTCAATGATTAAATATGCTGTAAAATGATCTGTATAATTTTCTGTTCAGTGATTTTTACACGTTTATGTAATCTCGCCTCCATCCAAAATGAGGTTCGCCCTCAATGTGTCTCTGTGACATAAAGGATCATTTAAATGAAAACATGATATTCACATTTGACCCAATTTTTCATACACATCATAATTTAAACTGAAATATGATGATGATATTATATATCCTATAGTACACAGTAGCTAGCCTCTCCCCCCCACACACATGGATTTCCAATTTTAAATCCTTAGGGCCACACATAATCTCTGAAACGCAGTCAAAGCCACTTCCTTAGAGCCATACTCTACCTTCACCATCACAGCATTCTAGAATAGACGGATCTTCCCGTATTATCGTGGTTAAGGTGTTGACATCCCCATTCGCAGCTGCTTGAAAGACAACGTTTATATCCACCTCCTCAGCGGCATCTAGGTGAGGAATGAGAGTCACACATAAAGTAGGTCATTCCTTAGATTGCTTACTGTGTGTTTGTTGTATTGTGTCAAAATCATGTGGAATAATAACTCTCATGGAAGTAATATGGCTGTTATAAGTAGCTTTTGACAAAAAGATTTTGGAGCTACAAAAATGTTGTCACAAAAACACATTTATATTATATATATATATATATATATATATATATATATATATATATATATATATATATATATATATATATATATATATATATATATATATATATATATATATATACTGTATATATATATATATATAAATGGAGTGAGAGAGATGAATTAATGTATGATTAGTATTTGTGTGATGCAATGTGTCTTTGAGTTAGTAAGAGTCAAAATTGTAAATGCTACCATGTTAAGCATTTCCATCAGATTAATGAAAATAAGAATGGTATCCACCACATTAGACCTGTGATGTGATTTTCCTACCACACCTACCTCATTTTAGTTCATGCTTAACTTCATAAATATGCCCTTTGTTGCCATAGGGCCCCTGCCATTCAGGACACATTTTGTTCAACACTGCTAAACCAAATCAGTGGAGAAAAATAAAAGCAAACAAGGCAACAAAAGACATGCCATACAAGAGATGCATACACAGTGTTGCCATGGCAACAGAGGGCAGCTATCTCGTTCTGAACCAAGCATCATTATATTCTCTAGATCCTGCCATCTATGTTTCCTTGTTCACATGTAAGCAATATAGGACCTCCTTACCTTTGTGAGGATCAAACACAGATGAGGCACTGAATTCCATTGCCAAATGCCTCGTAGTGAGAAAGACCAATCTGCCTTGCTCAAAAACGCTTTCTGTCCTTTTCTTGAGAATGACATAGGAAATTTTCCCTTTACTTCAATATCTCCTTAGTTCATTTTTGCCTTTTGATTTGAAGATGTTTTCATTTTAAGGCCTGGATTTCCTTCAGTTGTACACAACACACATGCATGCAATGAAAAAAAGAGCGTAGGGTATTTTGTGATCTTGAAATTCTTGATTGTTATGATGGAGAGACACTCATGTCCCCTGTTCTCGTTCTCTGACTGAAGTATTTAGAATAAAAGGAGGCTCACTAATCAGGCAACCATTTTGAGACGCAGTCGTGTGTGGAAGGCAGGCTGGGGCTTGGAGAAGGATGAAAGCAGAAGCAGCACGAGTGCGCTCCCCACCATAAATATGGCAGAGAGGCAATGGAGTGGAGGGGTCTTATGAGCATGTGCAAGAGGGGGGGGGGGGGGGGGAGTGAGAGAGAGGGAGAGGGAGAGAGAGAGAGAGAGAGAGAGAGAGAGAGTGGGAGGAGTTATAGCCTGGATTTATTGTCAATATACTGTATACCGGTACTGTTTGCATGTTTGTGTTGATACATATTTCAATGTATGTCTAAATGATTTGTCCTCATCTATTTAAAGACGTGCGTCTACACATGAATATAGATGTAAGCATGCAAACATTCCCCCAAAAGACAATGAAATGTTTCCTCTGATTGATGATTTTTTTTGTGAACTACTATTACTACTACCACCATTACATAATTGTCAAAATTACATTTAATGACAGCAGATTAAATGTGAGTACAATGATAGAGTTAGCAGCCAGTCAAGGGGGCACCTGTTTAGCGTATCCTCCCTGTCGCCTGGGTGTCAACGCTGTTCACAGAGCTCAGTCCACAGGATCTGTGTTCTCTGGATCCACACAGACCCACATCACTCTGCCCTTCCGTCCCGCTGTCTCCACCCACGCTCTGGGGGCAGGGGCAGGCCTGAGCGGGCCTGACGCCTGGCCCTGCCTGCTGCACGGGGAATCAGTCACAGTCCAGCTGTCTGGTGACTCGAACGATGGAATAAGCCACCTCCACATCTCCAAGGTCCATCTGAAAACCCTCCTCCCCTGGGAACGTCTCGCAGGTGCGCTTGATTTGTGATTATCAAGCACTAGTGGTTCAGAATGCAATGTGAGGTATTCAAAGACAGCAGATAAAAATCACATAATAAAAACATCAAATGGGGGCGCGAGTATGGCTGACTGGCAGCCATGGTGTCATGCTAGACCTATTGGCCAGGATCAGACTGGCACCCTCTGGGGACTGCTTTAAGGTGTCCAGCATTATACTACAGGGGGCTGGACTCTGCTGGGGGTCTGCATTGACAAATATGATGCAGTCCTATTTCAATGCAATGCAAGACACACATATTTGATGTTCCTTGCTTGTGCATTTTTGTCAATAGAAAATTAATTAAACATTCTGATGCTTGAAACTTGTTCTGGTGACTTTCTTACTGTATTAACAGCAATGAAATGTTTCACCTTCTTCTGACAAATGTACTTTTTGTAAGTCGCTTTGGATCAAAGCGTCGGCTAAATGCCCTAAATGTAAATGTAAATGTTACATCATGTTACATAATGCTCATAAACACAGAAAATAGAAACGACATGAAACAATCCATGTGAAATGTAACACGTTACTTCCTCCCTGATCCAGAAGGTTCCAGCCCCAGATCGGAGAGGAGGATGAGATGGCACCGGGGAAAAAATGAAGGTGCATTTCTTACAGAGAATTTGCGTGGTGGGACTTGTGCAATTCATGTGCACACTCATGTACACAAGTAGATCAAAAAATAATATTTAAAAGTAGTATTGCATCTGGGATGAAACTGCCTCTTCTTAAAAGTTCAGTCGTGCGACATGAGTGTCTACAAGGTTTTTTCTTCAAATTTTTTTGAGAAAAGGAAAACAAATGTATGCCATTTGGTCACACTATATTTGAGTACCAACCTGGGACCAGGTGTCCCAGGTTGGATGGGTTGGGTTAGTGGCAGCATTGGTTGAAGACTAGATTTTGTTGTAAACCAAGAGGGTTACATTTCATATTTGTAACAACATTGTACAGAAAGCTGTAGCTTTGTGAAAATGTAAGACTTGTTTTATTTTCATGTGGGTAAGCATTGCTTTTTTTATTTTTTTTATTTTTTTTTAATACAGAGATTACATATTAATGACAGTGAACAGTAATATAACCAAATGCATTATTGATAATGATAGCCGACTTTTCAAATGTGTTTCTTTTTTAGTATCTTAGCTCGAAGTAGCCTACTAAAGAGGCCAGTATAGCCTACAACGATGTAGACAACAATTCCCTGAATGGTTGGGATTATTTAGGTACTGCCATCTACTGCATTAAATAAAAAGGCATATAGTTTCCTGTCAGAATCTCCAACGTGATTGTCTTTTTCGTCACCTCTCCATTTGATAAATGTTTCTCACATATCACAAGTACAAGTGGTTTTGTCTTGGTTTATGCAATCGTCAAATACATTGCAGTTACAAATGCCTTTATATTGGCGAGAAAACAAAAATCTGTTTGCTATAAATTTAATCATTAGCCAGTGTACATATCGGCCTATGCATTGGAGTCATAATCAAATACACGTTTTTTGTTTTCAATTGTATTTGCATTTTCATTTCGAGGAAAATGCAAATACGTTTGCCTTTAAGAATTGGCTACAAACTAAACAGCAGTAAGTGAAGTCATTAGCCATTATGGTCTATGCATTCGAGTTACAATCAAGTACACCTTTTTGTCCATTGCATTGTCATATTTTTTTCTCTATCGTGTATAATACTGTTTGACATCAAATTACATTAAATTTAATTGAATTAAATTAAAACAAATGCGATAAAGCTATTTCCCTCATTAGTTCTGTTTGGTGTGCCGTTGATTCAAGCATAGTTCCGCTTTATGGCAATTCGCCTCTACGCACACACTGTATCTCACTTGCCTCGGCAATGTTCAGGGGAATGTACTAAGTTTATAAACATTTACTACTATATTTAATAACCAATGGGTCTCCCAATTTCCACACACAAATTTACGTTTTGTAATTTTGTGTTTGTTATGAACGCATCGCCGTTACGTCACTACCCGGGGTTTCCACTCGAAATTGCAACCTTGTGAGATGAACCCGACACCGTCATGGCTGAGGCCGGTTGTCTTAAGACTATTTACTAATATGTCATATTTTTACAGTCGTGGTTAGTCAACGAACGTATTTTTTGTGCGTGCAGCCGGTTAAAGCCACAAAGGATCGTACTCTGTGTGCTCGGGGGCCTTAATTCCGAAGCACCGGGAGAATTTACATTTTGGGATTGTTTGGGTCTGCTCTCCCTCACGGGGAGCTAGCAGGCTATATAGCCTTCCCTTGCTAGTAAAAGAAAACAAGAAAGGGGGGATTGAAGTCGGGTAAAGGATTCAGACTGGCTGCCTGCGGTGGTTTTCAGGTAACTTCCCTTACCCGACAGCGTTAATAAAATATATATATATGATCGCATTATCCAGGAGATCGCTTAGCGTCTACTTGAGACGAGTGTGGGCTTGGGGTTGATAATGGATTTAAGGCAACAAAAAACATCGGGAAACCAGTTGTGAAAAGTGAGCAGCTGATGAAAACAACGCTTGATGTCGGCGCGGCTAACTCCGTTAAGTGTAGCACGACTCGGTCTGTAGCGAGTACGGCGACCGAACCCCGTGTGTGTGTTATGTGTGTGTTAATGAATCGGGAGTGTGGTCGTTTCTCACGGAAGACGAGCGATGGATCTTTACTTTACTTTTCGCTAGCTGGTGTTCCGCGCTTTTGCTAGTTTGTTTGGCAGCGTTGCGAGCACACAGCGCATAAGTCAAGCATGGGCATGACTTAGTCGCTCGTACTGTCAACTGATGTCCATCGTAGCATGGATGGAGAATGTATATCCACGGTGTTGTTAACACCGCGGCTACGTCCCCCCCATAACAATTTAGCAATTGCTAAATAATGGCACCAGATGTTTATGTACTTTTAAGCGTTTCCGGGCAATAGAAAATATTTTAAACTCGGAAGTCCGGGCAGCACGCACACTATCTTGACGTGGTGTGATTTAGCCGTTGTTGACAAATTTATAATCCTGGAAAAGTCTTAGCCCGTGTCAGACCCAAGTTGCGGACTAGCATGTGTGGGTTGTGGAGCGTATGCTAACGACCGCGCTGGCTGTGCCTTCATAAATTACGGTTGCCCCGCCAATAGCCACCAGCTCGCGTCGTTAGCCGATGCTAATGCTAACAAAATGGTAAACGTTAGCCGCCGTTGTAAATCTAGACTTGGAGCAAGTGTATCGCTGTCGAGGAAGTAGACGGAATATGTAATATGTATGCCAGTACCGCCGTTCACCAAACGCGACAAGATTAGACTTCTTTCACGGGTGTTTTTGCCACAACTGAAATTGTTGCACAACCTTGCTGCGAAACGCTTTAAGAGCATTGTCTGGAAAGCGCGTGATTAAACGCTCAAGTTGTGCAGGCCTCGTAAGGCCTCTGCGGCCAGCAGCCCGATGGCTAGGATGTACATTGGAATATACTCACACGTATTGGGACTGGGTGGATGTGTTTCCATCAGCGATGTGTAGCACATCATGACTTAGACCTAAACCTAAACGCAGACATGGCAATTGTATTTGTTATCCGATGTGAAGATATTTTAAAGGTCTTTTGGTTGCTGATAGTGATTGTCTGTTTTCCTAAAGTTCGCTTGAGTGCACAGTGGTGTTTTGCTAAATACAGTGGTTCTAAGACATGAATTGACCAACACATTCAGCAAATAGTTTAATCAGTGCTAGTATTGATGTGGGTACGGACATCATATGGTCATTTATACAGCGTTGTTTACCATGTTTTGCAGACCTAAATATGGCTGGGCGAAGTGAAGATGACAGTGTAAGCAACAGCAGTGGGGAATCAAGGTAAGCTCATTTGACTAAAACCGAAAAAGGAAAAAAGAGACCATTATATCAGTGCCACATGGGTGATAAAATTTTCGGGGATGCACTTGAAAATTGTTAATTGTTTATAGCTCTGTGTGCAGTTATGAGTGATTTCTTGTATACCAATTATATATTTGCAATAATCAATTGTATTACGTTTAATGATTCATACACCTAAAACAAAGGGCATTTGAGGGATATTAATAAACTGTAGCACACATTAATTGAATGTAAAAAGATAATGAAAGCTAAAAATGTATACTATGGATTAAACTACTGCCAAAACATGCCCATGCTAGTCTGACTACTTATTAAAGAACGCATCATTCAAATACCCGTTATGGCTGTCATGGTTTTATTTTATTCTGAAAAACGCTGAAAACCTTTGAAAAGATTGCTAGTTAGTGTTGGACCAGGCACTAGCTAGGAATTTAGTTGGCTGCCATTTGTAAACAGCAGTAACATAATGTAGCCAGTGTCTAAGGGCCCATATGATCTGTGTATCATCTATGACAGTGTTAACTATTGGACAACACTTAAATCTTGACTCCCGTGAAGTCAGTGTGAGTTGAAAGCGTTTACTGAATATGTGGCTCCCAAGTGCGACACTAAAAACAACCAATCAGTTTATTGCCTTTTTATGGTTCAGATGGTCTACTTATGATGGTAAACATAAGGGGTAGCGCATTCAAATGATGGTTTTACCAATTTGTTCCCCTCATTTGTTGTCTAAGCACTGGGAATAGATTTCCAGGACTTAAGACATGGGCATACAAGTAATAATTCAGATGTTATTTTGGGTTCTGCTTGTTTAGAAAAACACACTCTTCTCTCTGTAGCATTAAGAATCATGACTCACTTATAGATGGCTGACCTTGATATGATATGAATCATTTGTCACAGTTCTCTCATTGTTTCTATGTTCCCAGTAATTCTGATGATGAATCCGGTAGTGGCTCAGGTTCTGCCTCGGCCTCCGGGTCCAGCTCCAGCTCCAGCTCCAGCAGCAGCACCCATTCAGGCAGCAGCGACTCAGGAAGTGGCTCAGACAGTGGCAGCCAATCAGATTCTGACTCGGGGAAGTCCAAGGAGAAGACTGAAGCACCAAACAAGTCAAACATTGATGGGGCAGATGTAGGTCAAAGTGTCTCTGAACTTCAGAGTGAAACGAATTAAGATGTGAGATTCATGCAGGTGTGCTGTTTCCAGGTCCACAAAGGCTGCATACACAGGAATAGAATTAAATGATTATATACAGTCATTCTAAATGTAACCTGTTATGAAGTTATTATTATTAATGATCCTGTGTTTTTAATACATTGATTCAATTTAATTTCTTTGGTTACAGTTTTGGAAGTCCAACCCAAGTATCCTGGCAGTGCAAAGGTCAGCTATGCTCAGGAAACAGCAACTTCACCAGCAGCACCAGCAGCTACGTCAACAAAGCTCTTCAAACAGTGGATCTGACCAGGTAAGCTACTCCGTCACTCGTGTGAAACTGCATGGCCACTGTGGAGCAGGTAGTGGATGCTGTGATTTGTCAAAGAGTTTGGGCTCTCTTTAGAGGACGGCACAATCAATATGGTTGGCAAATGTATAACGCGCAGAATTGTAGTATGGGACGCACGGGTCGACCGGCCATCAATCAGAACCAGACAGGTTTTTGCTCCCAACCCGCAAAAGGTCCGACCGATCATCTTTAAAGATGTACCGGTTCCAGGAGCCAATCACGTGACTCTAAAACTATTGTGCACCAGACGGATTGTGTACACCTGCCATAATCATGTTCAGTCACTGAAACAATCAAGGCTTCTCAGGCCTTTCACTTGATTCCTCTTTGAATTGCCCCCCGACTCTCAATAAATGTCAGCCACATTTAACCGCAGACATACAGACTGTTTGTTTAATTGATCTGCAGAGGATGCATCAACAAGCCTGCATCTAACTGGGGAACGGGACGTCACTTTCCCCCGTGTGGATTTAGTGGGGTTTTTTAGGTTGGCACACAAAAAAGAGCAGTCGAACACATGCCCACACCCCCATGTAACTGAAATCCTTTAACTATCTATAATTGTACGACACTACTCTCCACTAATTCCTTCTGCTTCATGTGAAACAAACCGACTTCTCTGAAAGCAAAGCGAGGCTTTCTTAAAACCTAGACCTGATGGCCGCGCTGCGAGTCACCGCGTTTTGGATGAAACACTTCCCTTCTAATTCAAAGTTCTGGCACAGGCAGCGGTTATTGATCCACGAGAAAACGCTTGCAACAAAATGGTTCCCCCACGCACTTGGTTATTTATGTTGTTTAATATTTTAATTGTCTTTTTGGCTCAATTTGTTCGCCCGGTGTGTGCAGCGCTCCTCGAGTATGCTCCAATCAGGGATGAATGAAAAGGTTATACCGTTGATTAACAGTTGCATGGGCTTGAGTCGTCAAACTGATTGACAATTGTGACCTTTTTTGGAAATACAAAAATAGCGATGTGATTGAAGAGGGAAGTCCATATCTTCTGTTGCAGTGTCAAGGTGTTGTAATCATTGTTTGAATGCATTATATTTCCATAAAAAATGACTTCATAAGCCACCACGGACTAACATGAGACCTGCAGCCTTTAAAGTGATAGCCTATATGTGCAACACAGTGAAGGCCATGTCCAGTTTGGTTATTAAACTCTCAATACAATAACCTCCCAGTGCTCTATTTATGGAACGTTTGCTTCATAGAATGTCAATTAAATTAAAAGAAAAGCCTATGGGCTAAATTATTCAGAAATAGTTGTATAATCTTGACTGTCTTCCATAATATTTTTGGTTTTAGGTTGTCAGTACGTTTACATGCAGCAAGAAATTCGAATTTCTGATCGGATCAGATAATGACATGCGTAAGACCGGATCACTTGTCCGAATATACATGCCGTTCAGAGAATCGGATTAACAGCCGGAGCATGGGCTGACTCTGGACGCTATGTGGCGCTGTGCATGTGCAGAATGGCACTGCGCATGCGCAGAATGCAAAATCCGATTCAGATCCGATTGCTGAGTATACATGCCGTTAAAAGTCCGACTATGAACGAATTATCCAGGTGTTGTTATCCGATTTTGAGATGTCCGAAGTAGGTCCGAAGTAGGTCGGATTAAGGTGTTTACATGCACTTAAAAAGTCCGAACGATGTCTTATACGATTAGAAATTCGAATTTCTTGCTGCATGTAAACGTACTGAGTGTAGCAACACTGGGTTTATAAACCTGGCTGCCCTAGTAATTTGTGCTAAAGATTTACAATTAAAGTGTGATTATTTTTTTGTTTTGTTTTTTGAACCAACTGTGATTGGATCAGCCAATCACACATCAGTATTGGCCTTAAAAAAACACCTGATTGGTGCATCCCTAATTATAATATTTAGGTAAGTGTGGACACTGACGTTCATGCATCCTTAATCAAATAAGGCTGATTATTTGCATGCTCATCTTTTACAGGATTCCTCAAGCAGTGACGACTCAGACTCGTCGAGTGGATCCAAGAAAAGACACAATTCTGGCTCGGATTCCGGGTCTGGGTCCAATTCTGGTAGTGGGTCTGGATCCGATTCATCAGGAGCGGAGAACAGCGATGAGACGGCATCTGACTATGAGCCGAGCAACAAAGTGAAAAGCAGGAGACCTCCGGCAAAGTAAGTTCAGGCTCAACGGCTGCCTGGCCGGGGCCTAGCCCACCCCGAGGTCCATGTGCCTTGGGGATCAACTGGAAGTTTCCAAAAAATGTGATTGTGTGTCATGCACTTGTATGATAGTGTTAGCACGGTCATCTTGGTACAGCTGCTGTGCAGATTTAAAAAAAAAAAAAACATCTGCTTTGTGATCGGCCTGATTTACGTTGATATTCTAACCTAGGCATTGTCCATTTTCTGCATTTCTTTGTCTTTTTTTTTTCTTCTCCTCTTCTTCTCTTCTTCTTGTTCTTCTCCTTCTTGTTGTCTTTGCGCAGGGTGAACGCCAGGAACGGCAAGAAGGCCAGCAACCAGAGGAAGGCCCACAAGGGCTCGTCCTCGGACGACGACGACGACGACGACGGCTACAAGAAGGCCATGTCGGCCGGCCCGCGGCGCCAGGCCACCGTCAACGTGAGCTACAAGGAGGACGAGGAGCAGAAGACGGACTCGGATGACCTGGTGGAGGTGCTGGGGGAGGACGTGCCCCAGCCGGAGGAGGACGAGTTCGAGACCCTGGAGCGGGTCATGGAGAGCCGCGTGGGCCGGCGGGGAGGTGAGGACCCCCCCCCCCCCGGCACGCCCTGGGGGAACCCCCGGGAACATTCTTGTGGAGGCCTCGCTGGGAATGTTTGAGGAACGTCGGCGTGATGGTGGTGTCTTCACCCGGATGTCTCTGGTGTCTTCACCCGGATGTCTCTGGTGTCTTCACCCGGATGTCTCTGGTGTCTTCACCTAGATGTCTCTGGTGTCTTCACCTAGATGTCTCTGTGGTGTCTTCACCTGGATGTCTCTGGTGTCTTCACCTAGATGTCTCTGTGGTGTCTTCACCTAGATGTCTCTGTGGTGTCTTCACCTGGATGTCTCTGGTGTCTTCACCTAGATGTCTCTGGTGTCTTCACCTAGATGTCTCTCTGGTGTCTCCACTGTCTTTGTTGTGTCTTCAGCCGGGTGAAACACACGGCAACAGGGTTTTTGTTTTTGCTGACCCGCCTTTTTTCTTTGCAGCCACTGGAGGAACCACCACGGTCTACGCCATCGAGGCAGACGGCGACCCCAACGCCAACTTCAACCCCAGCAAAGAGGCCGGCGAGACGCAGTACCTGATGAAGTGGAAGAACTGGTCCCACATCCACAACACCTGGGAGACGGAGGACACCCTGAAGCTCCAGAACGTCAAAGGAATGAAGAAGCTGGACAACTTCCAGAAGAAGGACCACGAGAAAAAGAAATGGTGAGTTCCGGTGCACGTGCAGGAGCAAGGGCCCTCGCTTTCACGCCGTTCAAGAGATACAACTGCACCGGGAATGATGTCACTTCCTGTCATTTTGACATCACTTGGTTTTGTGCTACGATTGCAGAAGCGTGTCAGTTCTTGCGCCGGCCTTCACGTGGCTGTCACAACCCTAGAGATCGCTGGCAAACACTTGCGTGTTTGCCAGAACGGGCCGAAAAGGGGATGCTTAGAAACGGCATTCCGTGGCAAAAAACGGCGCGGCGTTGTGCTTGTGCCTCTGATCCTGTGCCACGGGAGCACACGTGTGCCGCGGGAGAGCAACCGTAGAGCAGACGGAGGGCGCGTACCATTCACCGCGACACAGAGCAGCTGCCGGGCAAACACGCAGGACATTGTTTCGCCGCAGTTGTCGGCGCAGTTGGGAATACCGTTTGCTGGGCTTGTATCGACGGGCAGCCGCCTGTAGCCTGGATGTCAGGGGGCACATGTGTGATGCGGAGGCTCTTTGTGAATGTGAGTGATATTCAGAGAGACAGAACCGCGCAGAGGTCTGCGACTGTTACGGCCCGAGATGCATGTTGCCCCCGGTGATGACGAGTCTGCGTCAACGTGTGTGTGGGGGGGGGGCTTGAAATGGTAATGTGACCTAAATAGATAATGCTCGTATGTTCATATGACTCCGTCTCCACATGTTTACATTCTCCCCCGTTCTTGAACCCGCGGTTTGCCTGGAGACTCCACGGGAGATGTAGTTCTTCAGTGTTGAACTAAATGCATTGGGCTTGAAGGTGTGCCCTCCAGAGCGCTCGCTTCTATTGATGAGATGAGTGCGTTTTGTGTTTTTTGTCCTTTCCTACTTTTGTGTGCGTTCGTCTTGAAAGGGTAATCCTTCCACTCCATTATTGAATGGTTATTACCTGCCCGTTGATTACATCACGTTAGCTGAAGTCTCCCTGTAAATCTCTTTGGCTAAAAGTGTCTGCTGAATGTCGTAGTAAATAGTAACAGCCAAGCCATATGACGTTGAGATGAGAGACCATCCATTTCTAGGGGGTATATCCAACAACCTTAAACGCCTCTCCAGAAGTGCTCCTCATTGGGGAATCGTTTATACCAAACCAGATGAGAGGGCTCTGGACGATGGCGTCACCCAACCCAGTGGCGTGTCCTCGCTCAGGTCCTTGAAATGTAGCTAAGTCAAGGAGTCTAAACCACAAGGTTACCCGTGCTTCCCCTGTGTGCCCCTTTCAGCTCCCGCCACCATCCACACTGAGTGATTATTTCAGTTCTACGGACGGGGAGAGCTTGCGCGGGCTGTGCCAGGCAGTAAAACTAGACCGCCAGCGAAACTCCACTTGGAAAAACCGAGAGTTAAAAGGATAGGTGCCACTGGCCCACGACAGTCTTGGTGTTTTTTTGGGGAGAGCGAGAAATTGTTTTGCAAAAGGACCCAGCGGCCGCACACAGGCGTCCTCCTCGCGGCCCGACTGCAGTTCAGTCTGCGACGACTGCAGCCCGGAGCGCGGCGTGCAAATGAAATATTCATCAGAAAACGATGAACATAAAAGAAACGCATACTTACGGCTCCTTTAGCGTGGCCACGTGAACTGGCCGAGCGCTGGGTCACATGGCGCAGATGGTAAACGCTCCTGTTCCCATACGGGTACTCTCTGTCCTGTGCAGGCTAGCTGCAGTGTTTTGCCCCTTTTGTCATTTTTTGTTTTTTTTATTCTGTAAATATTGCAGACTTGCTTAAATGGCTGTCGGCAATCTGGAGATGATGCGCTCATTTTTTATTAACAATTGCAGAATACAAATTGTCCACTCGTCATTTCACGTAGTACACGTGAATTCATTATTAACCTACACATTCACTCTTCATTAAACTGTTTAGTAATGCGTGTTTTGGGTTTTGTCACTGATTCGGCGGGCAGTGTGTTGATGGTTTTTGCGTGCTCGTGTCCTTTTCCTTTCTGCGCAGGTTGAAGGCAGCGTCCCCAGAGGATGTGGAGTACTTCAACTGCCAGCAGGAACTCATGGATGATCTACACTCTCAGTACCAGCTCGTGGAAAGAATTATAGGTATGCCCTTGTTGACCAGTGGTTTCACCCGCTGCACCTGCTCGTCATTATTGAGGCGCTGTGTTCCTTGGCATCTCAACTCCTGTTTTTATTTTCCAAACAGGGCATTCAAACCAAAAATCTGCAGCTGGCTACCCTGATTATTTGTGCAAGTGGCAGGGCCTGCCCTACTCTGAATGTAGCTGGGAGGACGGAGCCCTCATAGCCAGGAAGTTTCAGAGATGTATAGACGACTACATGAGCAGGAACCATTCCAAAAACATTCCCTTCAGAGAGTGCAAGGTAAGATCTCTTCCCACCTCTCCCACTGTTGGTTTGTTAATAGTGGGCCTGAACTTCAATACAAAGTACAGTAAAAATAAAAAATAACTCCACAAATGCTTTTAATTGAATGCTTTTATATTTGTTGATGCATGGTACCGAATTGGGAAACATTGACTCATTACATCGGAAATTCCTGATCACATTGCTCCCGGCTCTCTCATTTTGATAATAAGCAACATCTGAATGGGTTTAGAAGTTACCCTGGGTAACACCGCTGTCGTTCCAGGTGCTCAAGCAGAGGCCCAGGTTTGTGCCTATGAAGAAACAGCCATCCTATATAGGAGGGGATGGACTGGAGCTCAGAGACTATCAGTTTGATAGCTTGAACTGGATGGCCCACTCTTGGTGCAAGTAAGAAGAATTTGTTCGTTTCTATCGACCCTTCTGACACTTTTAGACCAGTTGGGTTTGTTTGTCTTGTCACTTCCGCGTCTGACCCAACTTCCCTTGATTATTATGTCAGTTGCTGCTATTATGATCTTGATCATTATATTCAGCTGAGTTAAGCCGCTCCGTGGTACATGATTGGGCATGAACCTGGTTTACTTGGAAAATGTGTCGACCTAACTCCCCCTTCACTGTGGATTTCTCGGGCAACTTGTATTTGGTTACTTAATGTTAAGGGTGTGTTGCTTGCGCAAAGGTTGTGCAATCAGTCCATTAGTCGATCGACAAACATCTCGTAACATCTCTCTAATCTCTGTAGTCCTTTATTAAGGACAAGTAACAAGTTTCTGCTTAATGTTGCGGTTCAGTTCAATTCAAATCGTTAATGGATCAGTATAAAAGCAACAGTTAATTTTTTTTCTTGGCTGCTTGTCAGATTAGGCAAGCCCACTTAAGGCACCACTTCTGACTCTGGTAACTTGTGATGGCTGTTTTTAATGACTATTGTATAGACTAAATGATTCATCAACATTATCTGTCAGATGAATGGACGATATGTTATCGTTAGTTGCAGCCCTACATTAAACTCGGGGGATTGCACTGAACAATGGTTTATCAATGATACATAAGATGCTGTACCTTTATCTTGAACTCTCTTCCAAATGAGCCTAAACAGGCCTGCTGGCGTGGTGAAAGTGCTTGTGTGAGAAAATGTTCATTTAAGGCAATTGTTGTCCTTTTTATTGCCAGTCGTGCCGCACAAAGTACAAATGTGCTCATGGTATATTATTGGCCGAATATGCAAAGCATGTGTGGGACCCCCCCCCCCCCCCGAAGTCCTCGCTAACGGTCGTTTTCCTTCGTCCTGCTTTCCCGTTCATTTCCAGAGGCAACAGTTGCATTCTTGCTGATGAGATGGGCTTGGGGAAGACCATCCAGACCATCAGCTTCCTCAGCTACCTGTTCCACGAGCACCAGCTGTTCGGACCCTTCCTGCTCGTGGTGCCTCTGTCCACGTTGACCTCGTGGCAACGGGAAATCCATCTGTGGGCTCCCATGATGAACGTGGTGGTCTATCTCGGAGACATCAGCAGTAGAAACATGGTGCGTCCACCTTTCACAATGTTGTTGGTTTTTGATGTCGGCACTTCTGCTGTCACGCATGGGTGTTGACATCATTGATTTTAGTTCAGCCGTCATTTAATCAAATGGGTGAATCACATTGGGTCGTTTCAGTAATGACCATGCGGGTGTGGTGGCTGACCGTTATGTCGTGGCTTTCTGCCATCCGGAGAGATTGGAAGAATATAATATATTCATCGTTTTATTATAAGTCATGACCTATGAGTTTGTGCGTGCTAATTTTTTAATTACCGGTATCATCAATGAAGCTATTGTGAGCGTTTTTTGGCCCTTTGTTTGTTACAGATCAGAACCCATGAGTGGATGCACGTCCAGAACAAGAGGCTGAAGTTCAACATCCTGCTCACGACGTATGAAATCCTCCTGAAAGACAAGGTAGGCCAACCCTCCCAAATCCCTTAAAACGGGCGCCGTTTGCTCCACAAACGAGCCAGACAGACGGCGCGCGTCTTGTGTCAACTGCTTGTCCAACGACTTAGCAACAAGGTGACAGTAAACCTTGATGTGCTGATATCCCCGCCTGACCCCCCCCCCCCCTTCCATGACCTCCACTGGCTCCCTGTAGTGGCTCGCATCAAATTCAAGACGATGCTACTGGCCTACAAAGCCGTTAATGGAACTGCCCCTACCTACTTCCATGCCTTAGTGAAACACCACACCCCTGCTTGAGCACTCCGCTCATTTACCTCAGCTGGTCGATTGGTACCTCCGTCACTAAACGGAGGAAAAGGTCCGACGGCGAAATCACAACTCTTCTCTGTTTTGGCACGGCAGTGATGTAACGAGCTCCCTGCCAATGTCAGGGCTGCAGAGTCACTCCCCATCTTCCGGAGGAGACTCAAGACCCACTTCAGCGTTCACCTGAACCCTGCATAACACCCATCCTCTTAAAAAAAAAAAAAAAAGAAACAACCAAAAAAACTACCCTCATGCTCTTGTATGTTGTATATCTTGGCTCTTTAATCGCTCTTTGTAACTTGGCACTTAGTCACAGATGTTAACCTAGCAATTGAAATGCTTGAAACTTGTTCTGGTGACTTTCTTACTGTATTGGCAGCAATGAAATGTTTCACCTTCTCATGACAAATGTACTCTTTGTAAGTGGCTTTGGATCAAAGCGCCTGCTGCATGTCAATGTGCTGCTGTGTCACCAGTCATTCCTGGGCTGCGTGAACTGGGCCTTCATCGGCGTGGACGAGGCCCACCGGCTGAAGAACGACGACTCGCTCCTCTACAAGACCATGATGGACTTCAAGTCCAACCACCGGCTGCTGATCACCGGCACCCCGCTGCAGAACTCGCTGAAGGAGCTCTGGTCCCTGCTCCACTTCATCATGCCCGACAAGTAGGTCACGGGCTCCTCACCTCCCCAGCCCAGAGCCCTGTTTTTCATGGGCTGCGACGACGTGCTTATCATTTGTCGGCTCGTCAGGCACCCCCGTCGCCAAATTATGGGGTGCGGTTGAAATGGCCTAATTGACTGAAATGAGTAACGACAACTGTATTCAGTTCTGTAATTACCTCACTTCCATCAGGGGTAATGCTGCCGCCTCTGAATGCCACTTGCAGTTGCTCTTCCAAGTTTAAATCCACACATTACCATGTTTTGTCTTTTGAAGACACTGTGCCGCTCTGTGGTTCTATTAGAAGATCAGCATTGTCTGCTCTCCAGAAAGCCAAAGTGAATCTCTCTCTCTCTCTGTCTCTGTCTCTGTCTCTCTGTCTCTCTGTCTCTCTCTCTCTCTCTCTCTGGGGTCTGCAGGTTCCACTCTTGGGAGATGTTTGAGGAAGACCACGGCAAGGGGCGGGACTCTGGATACACCAGCCTGCACAAGGAGCTGGAGCCCTTCCTGCTGCGGAGAGTCAAGAAAGACGTGGAGAAGTCCCTTCCCGCAAAAGTAGAGCAAATCCTCCGCGTGGAGATGAGCGCCATTCAGAAGCAGTACTACAAGTAAGGGCATCTCAGGACACAGGCCGGACACAGGCAAAACACAGGACTCAGGACACAGGCCATACACAGGCCAGACACAGGACACAGGCCAGACACAGGACACAGGCCAAACACAGGACACAGGCCAAACACAGGACTCAGGACACAGGCCAAACACAGGACTCAGGACACAGGCCAAACACAGGACTCAGGACACAGGCCAAACACAGGACACAGGCCATACACAGGACACAGGACACAAGCCTAACACAGGACACAGGCCTAACACAGGACACAGGCAAAACACAGGACTCAGGACACAAGCCTAACACAGGACACAGGCCAAACACAGGACACAGGACACAGGCCAAACACAGGACTCAGGACACAGGCCAAACACAGGACACAGGACACAGGCCAAACACAGGAAGCCACCCAACACGTCCCCTCTGAATTCCTGCTGACACTTGAAACACGGTGGCGATGCGTTGCGCAAACATTGTTTTGAATTTGGTTTCACATTTTGGATTGAACAAGTATTTCCTACATCAGCGGGATGTTGTTATTTCAAACAAAAGGCGATTGAGCTGTTCTGATTTCATTTTTTTGTTGAAAAAAAAGTGTACTGATTGTGAGCGTGTGCTAAATAGCCTTAGCATAATGAACTTGTGTTTAGCTACGGAAAACTGAATGGTCACGTGTGTGTGTGTGTGTGTGTGTGTGTGTGTGCGTGTGCGTGTGCGTGCGTGCGTGCGTGCGTCCGTGCGACCAGGTGGATTCTGACCAGGAACTACAAGGCTCTCAGTAAAGGCATCAAGGGCAGCACCTCAGGGTTCCTCAACATCGTCATGGAGCTGAAGAAGTGCTGTAACCACTGCTACCTTATCAAGCCCCCCGAGGAGAACGAGTTCTACAACAGAGCCGAGGCCTTACAGGTACCATCATCATCATCACTGTTGCCGTGTCGGGAAGCAGTCGAGGGGCCCGGCCTCATCGCCCCCCACTGAAACCAATCGCCTACAGTCGGACTTACCGTGATCTCGACATGGGGGGTCTCAGTGGGTAGAGCGGGTGGACATCCATCAACCGTAGGGTCGGCGGTTCGATCCCCCCTCACCCAACTGTCCGCATGTCGGAAGTGTCCTTGAGCAAGACACTGAAACCCCAACTTGCTCCCCGGGTGCTGAACCTAGCAGCCCCGCTGCTCCTATGTACCATAGGATGGGTCAAATGCGGTGCAATAAATTTCATTCTCGTATCAAAAAAATACTGGGAATGACTAAAATTGAATCTAATCTAATCTGGAGTCACACATAAAACATGGACCTTGGCGCGTCACATGCCATCCCAATGCAATGACGTTGTCAACCTGTGTGCATCCCTCCGGTCGCTCCCTGCCCTGTCCTCCCCTGCAGCACCTGATCAGAAGCAGCGGTAAGCTGGTTCTGCTGGACAAGCTGCTGGTGCGCCTCAAGGAGCGCGGCCACCGCGTGCTCATCTTCTCCCAGATGGTCCGGATGCTGGACATCCTGGCCGAGTACCTGAAGAGCCGCCAGTTCTTGTTCCAGGTGTGTGTGTGTGTGTGTTAGAGGATGGACACCCCAAGGTGTTCAGGCAAATATTTAGAAATTATGCTCGGGTTCGGGTCGGGCTCGGTCACATCTGCACGATTTCAAATGTTTAATTTACCCGCCTGTTAACCTGCACATGTTGCACACAAAAAAAAAAGCTTGATGCCTGTCGGGCTCGGGTCGGGTTTGATTACTGTTCTGTCGGACGCGGGCCGTGCTCGGACAGAAAATTCTGGCCCGATCCGCACTCTAGTGTGTGTGTGTGTGTCTGTGCGGTTGTGCATCCACCTATCCATGTTCTAAACATATGCTCTTGTCTCTGTGCAGAGATTGGATGGCTCCATAAAGGGCGAGATAAGGAAGCAGGCGCTGGACCACTTCAACGCCGAGGGCTCTGAGGTTTGTGAACGGGCAGCGCACAGGCCAGCCTCCGGAAGGACCCGGGACATGTCTCGCTAATTGCTCTAAATGGTGTTTGTGATCATGTTTCTTTCCGTCCACTCCCAGGATTTCTGCTTCCTGCTGTCGACGCGGGCCGGCGGCCTGGGCATCAACCTGGCCTCGGCGGACACCGTGGTCATCTTCGACTCGGACTGGAACCCCCAGAACGACCTCCAGGCCCAGGCCCGGGCTCACCGCATTGGACAGAAGAGACAGGTGGGTGTGTGTGTGTGTGTGTGTGCACATGTACATTTTGTGTGCGTATGTGCACATGTACACTTTGTGTGCCTGTGTGTGCACATTTGTTATAACACACTTTGTTATAACATCCATCCTCTTGAAAACCAAACAAACAAAAAAGAAAACCCCACCCTCATGCTCTTATTGTCTCTTATTGTTAGTGCTCTCTTTAATCAGTGCACTTTAGTCGCTCTTTGTAACTTGACACTTAGTCAGAGATGTTGTATACCAGCAATGGTTAACCTAGCAATTGAAATGCTTGAAACTTTTTCTGGTGACTTTCTTTCTGTATTGGCAGCATTGAAATGTTTCACCTTCTTATGACAAATGTACTCTTTGTAAGTCTCTTTGGATTAAAGCGTCTGCTAAATGCCCTAAATGTAGATGTAAATTATAACGCGTTCATTGGGGTCCTTGAATGACGTGTTATTCCCCTGATCGCCTTACAGCGAGACTCTTGCTTTACGTTGTTTTGCCTGATGCAAACAACGTGCATGTTTCTTTAGTTTTAACACAGCGTATGCACAGATGAAAAACTTGGGAAATGTTTCAAACGCTATCAAGAACCGCGTTATATTGGATGTCGCGCCATATCGATGTCCGTTGAACCGGAGGTGAAGTTAATACAATCCCCTACGTCCGCAGGTGAACATCTATCGTCTTGTGACGAGGAGTTCGGTGGAGGAGGAGATCATTGAGAGGGCGAAGAAGAAGATGGTGTTGGACCATCTGGTCATCCAGAGGATGGACACCACGGGGAAGACCGTCCTCCACACCGGTGCTGCCCCTTCAAGGTACCGGAGCACCCCGAGGTTTTGGGTTCACTGGCCTTTAAGGTTCCTCTTATGCATAATGCATATGAAATGTGAAAGCCTTCACCTTTAAAGGTTGGAAGGCTCAAGTCGTGTTTGTGCTTGAATCTCAGCCGAAGAATCAAAAGTCCAATAGAATAGTCCGGGCACTTTTGCTTGGTTGTGCGTTTCCATAGGAATTCCAGTTGTGTTTATCAATTAATCTTTTCCCTGTCGCACGCAGTTCAACTCCTTACAACAAGGAGGAGTTGTCCGCCATCTTGAAGTTTGGTGCCGAGGAGCTGTTCAAGGAGCCCGAAGGCGAGGAGCAAGACCCTCAGGTTTGTCATCTTCAGCGTCCTCATTGAAACAAGGACTCGTGGGTCCTGGTGGCCATGGCGATGGCGTCCTGGCGTCGATAGTGACGGCTGTTCTTGTGGCGTGCTACAGGAGATGGATATCGACGAGATCCTGAAACGGGCAGAGACCAGGGAGAACGACCCCGGTCCCTCCACGGTGGGGGAGGAGCTGCTCTCCCAGTTCAAGGTGAGCGTCGAGTCTCTCTCTCTCTCCGGCCGGCGTCCTGTGGCCGGCGTGATCAGGACAATGATGGTCATTGGGATTATTTTTTGCCTAACGCTGTGATGGACAGAGCGTCGGTTTTGGTTTGCCAGCCTGTCCGCGGCGTGGCATCGCGTACGTCACCTTTCACGTCTTCAGCAGCAGTGACTCCTCTGACCGCGCGTGGACACGCAACATTCTGCCGCCATTAACGGCCGACGCCTGCTGTCCATTAGCGAACTCAGTGCGGAGTGGTGACCGTTTGTAATTTGATGTCGATGTAACGGATTTGCGACTGCAGATGTGTTACATTGCAGGTCACTGAAGAGCACGGAGCTTTTTGTTCTGTGTCCATTTCGTGTTGCTCTGTGATCCCACAGGTGGCCAACTTTTCCATGATGGAGGAAGAGGAGATCGATATCGACTCGGAGCGCAGTCAGCGCAGCTGGGACGACATCATCCCCGAGGAGCAGAGGAGGAGAATGGAGGAGGAGGAACGGCAGAAGGAGCTCGAGGAGATCTATATGCTTCCACGCATGAGGAACTGTGCGAAGCAGGTGTGAAAAACTTGGGACTATAAGTCAGTGTGGAAAGTGTATCTGGTTAACTCGCATCGTTTTCCACTCACTCGAGAACCAGAAATGTGATTTAGTGTTTCACAAGAGAAGACGCTTCTGGCATGTTGTTCCACTTTGAAGGGTCTTTGGCTGTAAAATGGATTCTGCGGCGCGTCCTGTTGTAATATGAGAACGGCTGAGCTGTAACACCATGCCTATCATAATCAACTAATGAACTGGTAATAAGTGTGTCTGTAGAAGTACATCCCATCTCACTTCCAACTGAAGGTTTCCCGGCCACAGTGATGAACTAAAGCCATGCAGGAAGGAGTTTCAGTATCCCCTCTTGAGATCAATCTGTGTATTGATCTCAAGAGGACTCCCACCAACCCATGCTTCATAGCCACAGCCGGGTGGTCTCCTCTGAGTCGTTGTTTGTCGTTGTTGTGGGGGGTCCTGCAGATCAGCTTCAACGGCAGCGAAGGCCGGCGGAGCAGGAACAGGAGGTACTCCGGCTCGGACAGCGACTCCACGTCCGACCGCAAGAAACCAAAGAAGCGAGGCCGGCCGCGCACCATCCCGCGGGAGAACATCAAGGGCTTCAGCGACGCCGAGATCCGCAGGTGAGAACCCCTCCCCGCTTCCCCCCCACGCCTGACGTCTGACGCAATGTTGGGTGTACGTCGTGTCCTCGCGCGCCCCGTAAATCACTCCGCTGTCTCTCGATGCATTTACAGATTCGTCAAGAGCTACAAGAAGTTCGGCGGGCCACTAGAAAGGTACGTAGCCCTTTGCTTTTGTTTCGGGGGGGGGGGGGGGGGGGGGGGGTTCCCCTGGGATCGTCCCCTCCTCTGAAGGCGCTGACAGGTTTCCCGTCTCCGTTTCCCTCAGGCTGGACGCCATCGCCCGCGACGCCGAGCTGGTGGACAAATCGGAGCAGGACCTGAAGCGCCTGGCGGAGACCGTGCACAACGGCTGCGTCCGGACGCTGCGGGAGAATCCCTGCGAACAGGAGAAGAACTCGGGTAGGGACGCCGGCGCTCGCTCGCTCGCTCGTCAGCTTCGTTCACACGCCGTTTGAGTACTCCTGTGTGTTTAACCGCCCCCCCCCCCCCCCCCCCCCCCCCCCCCCCCCCCCGACAGGAGGACGGAGAGGGAAGGTAAAAGGACCAACGTTCAGGATCTCTGGCGTGCAGGTGAACGCCAAGCTGGTGATCTCACATGAAGAGGAGCTGGCTCCGCTCCATAAAGCCATCCCTTCTGACCCAGAGGACAGGAAGAAGTAACTACCTTTATTTATGTATATACATATATCAATGACTCAGTACATTGGATGAAGCAACTCCTGTAGGCATAGGGACGTCGACGACCCAGCGCCACAGTAAGCCCCCCCTGTGAGTAGGACGACTCGGAAACAACAGCTTCAGTCTCAAAAGTCGTGAGCAATGTGTTGTAGCAGCATCGCGCTGCGTGAGTCATCACCATGTGCCCCTCACGATAACCCCACCCGCCTTAGTATCACTTTGATCTTAAGTATCTTTCAAAAGTTTGAGTGTTTTTCCAATTCAATTCATCCCTTTTTTTTAAAAAATTTTATAAGGTGCAATTGTGGTGAAATCGTGTCCCGTGCACTGTGAACATGATTGTGTTGCTGTGTTTCTGAAAGGTACATGATCCCGTGCCATTCGAAGGCCGCACACTTTGACATTGAGTGGGGCAAGGAGGACGACTCCAGCCTCCTGATAGGAATCTACGAGTACGGCTACGGCAGCTGGGAGATGATCAAGATGGACCCGGACCTGAACCTCACCCATAAGGTACGGCCAGCCAGGGGGCCCTCCATGCAAAGGTTTCATCCAGTCATACCCATAACAGTGCTTTGTCAGATTCAACACATGTGGAGTTTGGGGGTTTTTTTGGATTTTTATTTAGATTTTACAATTTTTTTTTTTTTAAACGTGAATCATTTCATCAATCATTTCCGTTAGTCCTTTTAAAAGGCTGCCACCCGAGAGGCGACTTTTTTTAAGGAATTAATCTTCTAGTAACATTTTCAGCTGCCATGTGGGTGGTGTGGTCTCAGTGTGTGACACAATGCATGCCAAACTCCCCCGTCTCTTACAGCTCCTCCCGGACGACCCCGACAAGAAACCGCAGGCCAAGCAGCTGCAAACGAGAGCAGACTACCTCATTAAGTTACTAAGCAAAGACCTGGCGAAAAAGGAAGCACAAAGGCATGCAGGGACGGTGAGTGGAAGAGAGCAGCTCTGTTGCTTTGCACCGATGTGGACTGCTGGATCTCTGACCTGCGTATGTGTTGGCTGCTTGAGTGTGTGTGTGTGTGTGGTGTGATGCGGTTATCTGGTGATTTCCCACACCACCACCATCAGTGTGTTTGATACAGAATCATTCTGTAGTCTGGTGATGTTCCAAACCACCATCAGTGTGTTTGATACAGAATCATTCTGTAGTCTGGTGATGTTCCAAACCACCATCAGTGTGTTTGATACAGAATCATTCTGTAGTCTGATGATGTTCCACACCACCATCAGTGTGTTTGATACAGAATCATTCTGTAGTCTGATGATGTTCCAAACCACCATCAGTGTGTTTGATACAGAATCATTCTGTAGTCTGGTGATGTTCCAAACCACCATCAGTGTGTTTGATACAGAATCATTCTGTAGTCTGGTGATGTTCCAAACCACCATCAGTGTGTTTGATACAGAATCATTCTGTAGTCTGGTGATGTTCCACACCACCACATCAGTGAGTTTCTGAATGAATACAGGATACAGGACACAGAATCATTCTGTTATCTGGTGATGTCCCATACCACCACATCAGTGTGTTTCTACATGACTACAGGATACAGAATTCAGTCACCGACCAGAATCGGCAAGGTGTCAAAATCACAAGTTTTCTCTATAAGGACCTCAGAAGAGTTATGCGGGCTGCCACTTGAACTGCAGCCTCAGAACACTAGAGGGCAGAGCAGGCACCTTGTAAACCATCCTGCTCTGCTCCTGCCTTGTCTCTGTAGCACTTTTCATAGTTTTATTTTGTATGAAGGTGCCATTCAGAAATGGCTGCTTCTGCTGTCTTCACAATGTATGGGAGGAGGAAGTGTGAGTGAAAACATACCATTTGCTGGGGAATTCGACGATGCACCACAGGTGGAGAAGCCACTGGGTAAACAATGAATACAATGCCATGATGCTTTGCATACAACCAAATTCGTTGACACTGCATTACGAAGAGAGTCCAAAGAGAAGCTGAACAGAAGCTGAAGAGAAGCTGAAGGGGCTCTTTTTTTTACGTGAAAGATTAATTTTGCAGTATCAAATCATGATTCATAAGTCATTGATTTTAATATTGAAGAGGTATGCCACGTAATAAGTGACACTTATTAAATATTGGTGTAAAAATCTGAATAGATCAAGGTAAAGCGTCAAATCATTTCAGGCCAGTCCCTTGTGGCTTGAATTGGAGTAGGACACAGCCCCCAGTTTAAAACCTTTTCGGTAATACGAAACTTATTATGAAAATGATTGTCAATGTGCTGAAAAAGCAGTGTCCGCAAGTTCACCAGTGATCTGCAGCACAGAGCAGCCAACACATCAGTGAGAAGGACTGCTTGACTCAGCCAGGAGGCCCCAAGTTCACCTTTTACCCTCTTGAAAGAAAGTCTGGAAGATCATGGTTTGTTGTTTTTCTTCTTTGGGCGTTCTTGTGTGTGTAGGCCAATTCAAGGAAGAAGAAACCCAGAAGCAAGAAGAACAAGGCTCTGAAGGCCAGCAAGGTGACTGAGGTGATCAAGAGTCCGTCTTCAGACCCTCCTTCAGATGCCCGGTCAGAGCACGAGGCAGAAGAGGAGAAGGTAAACGCTGCCCACACGGGCCTTTTCCCCCAGACTTCACCACAATCCAAATTGGCTCCGAGCATTAGTTTGAGCAGACCTGCCAACCTTGAAGACATTTTGAGTACACGCATGTCCCCAACATCCCCCGCGCCCACCCGACAGATAGCTCACAGTGAGGTGTCTCACTGGTGGGAGGGCAGCGATGGAGCGTACATTGGCAGTGGGCGGGGGGGGGGGGGGGGGGCCCAGGGGATGTTGGGGGGGCATCTGTGTACTCATAAAATTTCTCCAAGGTTGGCAGGGCTAAGTTTCCTACATTTGGAATTCCATGTTGCAATGTCGTTTTTTTTTTTGTTTTTTTACTGACTCGTAAGACTCGTTTACAGTTTGGTTTCTCACAATCGACACGCCACTGCATTCAACGCCTCTATTGTGCATTTTGCGAATCTAGTTGAGCTAACTTTCCCTTGGCGTAGCCGCCGTGGGCCCAAAGGGAGCCCACAGCGCTGACGTTGTTCTGCTCCTGTCCAGGAGGTGGCGGTGGCCAAGCCGCCCCCCCGCCGGGCCCGCGTGGAGAGGGTAACGGTGAAGGAGGAGCCCGAGCCGGACTCCCCCTCCTCCCCCTCGGAGGAGAGGGAGGCCAGGGAGCCGGAGCTCCGGAAGGAGTGCAAGAAGGAGAAGAAGGAGGAGAGCCGAGACGCCAAGGAGAAGAAGGAGCCGAAGGAGAAGAAGGAGGTGAAGCCGCTGGAGGCGGTCTGTAAGCAGCAGGAGGAGGTCCTGGAAAAGGTACGGCGATGATGATGAGGAGGAGGAGGATGATGAAGGTCTAGAGTTAAGTTATGATAAGCCGGGTTCCTTCACGTCCCTCAAAACCCCCGTGTTGAATAAAATAATGTTAATAATGGACGTGATGGACACGGCTACAAGGCTGCAAGCTGACCATTGTGTGGGTGCAATATAAATATATATAAATACTAAAGCATTTCCAAAAATTATATGTATTAATGGTATTGCAGACTACACAGTTGGTCATTATACCACCATATAATGGAAAATATGTTCTTTTTGAGAGTAGGACCGCTGAGTATGTGTGGTTGATGGATGATTGATGTCGTGCTGCCCTTGCCTCTGCAGCAGAACGATGTGAAGGTGGAGATCCGAGAGAAGGCCAAGAAGCTCTCCGACACGCCGGTGCACATCACCGCCAGCGGGGAGGCCGGGCCCATCTCTGAGGAGTCTGAGGAGCTGGACCAGAAGACCTTCAGCGTGGTGCGTTCTGCACACTCACAGGAACACCTGTGTGTGTGTGCGTCTGCCTGTGTGTGTGCGCACGTCTGCCTGTGTGTGTGTGTGTGTGCGCACGTCTGCCTGTGTGTGTGTATGTGTGCACGTGTGCCTGTCTGCCTGTTTGTCTTTCTGTCTGTGCGTGTGTCTGTGCACGTCTCTGTCTGTCTGTCTGTCTGTCTGTCTGTCTGTCTGTCTGTCTGTCTGTCTGTGTGCATGTGTGCATTGAGAAAAGACGTTGGGCTGCTCCCAGCCACATGCAGGTGACTGTCTCTTCCCCCCCCCCCAGTGTAAGGAGCGGATGCGGCCCGTGAAGGCGGCGCTGAAGCAGCTGGACCGGCCGGAGAAGGGTCTGTCGGAGCGGGAGCAGCTGGAGCACACCAGACAGTGCCTGATCAAGATCGGAGACCACATCACCGAGTGTCTCAAGGAGTACTCCAACCCCGAGCTGGTCAAGCAGTGGAGGAAGTGAGTCCGGTTCTCGGCCGCACGGGGCCGCCGTTTGTGTCTGTGTCTGCGCGTGCGTCGCCGTGTTCACGGTACAATTTGTGAAAGTCATCCGTGATAAATGGTTAGCGTGTCAATTTGGGGGGGCGGCAGTAGCTCAGTGGGTAGAGCGGGTCGTCCTCTATCCGTAAGGTCGGCGGTTCGATTCCCTCCTCCAACTGTCTGCATGTCGAAGTGTCCTTGAGTCAGACACTGACCCCCAACTTGCTCCCCGGGCGCTGACCACGGCTGCTCGCTGCTCCTATGTAATATAGGATGGGTCAAATGCAGAGAACCGATCCCCTCACCCCCCTCCCCTTTAGGGGGCAGCCGCGGCCTACTGGTTAGGGCTTCGGACTTGTAACCGGAGGGATGCCAGTTCAAACCCCGACCAGTACGAAGGGCTGAAGTGCCCTTGAGCAAGGCACTTAACCCCTCACTGCTCCCCGAGCGCCGCTGTTGCAGGCAGCTCACTGCATCGGGTTTAAGTGTGTGCTTCACCTTACTGTGTGCCTCACCATCACTGTGTTCTGAGTGTTTCACTAATTCACGATTGGGTTAAATGCAGAGACCAAATTTCCCTCGCGGGATCAAAAGAGTAATTCTTCTTCTTAATTCTTACAAACGATGAATGCGGCTGTCTTATCGCAAATGTATGGAATCTGGACAACAGACACGCAGAAATCTGAAAAAATTTACATTCCTAGAGTCCATTATCAGAATCAGCCATTCCGTTATCATGACTAGCAAGAACGTGCTGATATATTTTGTCCTTGCTTCAACATTGCTATGTGGCAGTCTTTATCTGAAGCAAAGGCCAGCCAGCTGTTGTCATTGAACAAAAGCTAATTTTGTGGCGTTTTCCCTGCGGTCTAGCACCTCCTAGTGCCGTACTAGTGACCGTGATCCTTCTCATTTGTGCCCTGGTGGAATGTTGTGGCCGGCACAGCCCCAAGTTACAGTCTGTCACTGTAAACAGACAGTCACGACCTGTAGGACAAAACGAAAAACAAACTGACCCGGAATGAGGAGTCAAAAGGAGAACACACTGACTGTAGGGAAATGTTTCCCTCATTTCTGATGACATATCATGGTCATTTTTGTGTATTTTATGTCATTTGTTGACCCTCTGAACAACACCGATCACCGTTCCGGTGTTAAACTTGGGCTTTCACGAGGGTGAAGCCTGCCGCCAGCTCTTAAACCTACAGCACGTAATGTAGTGCTGATGCAACAGTTACAAAATGAGTGTCGCAACCGACTTCACAAGACCTCAGCCAGCAACACTTTCAAACAGCTGCACGCAAATACCAATTATAATGTGTTCAAAGTTAAGAAAATCAGTTTCAACTCTACTTGAATTAGTTGATGAATGTCGCTGAGCACGAGGATGGTCAACAGTTTACGACAACTACTGTATATCAACAATTCTGTAAATTGTTGATATACAGTAAGAAAGAAGTTAAAAATTGCATAATCACGTTTTCATGAATGCTCATGTTTGCTACTGGGTGCAGCCAGACAGCGGAAGGAAGGAAGGCGGAATCATACCCGCCGCAATGTGTTGACCAACGCAATGCTTTGCCTCCACAGAAACTTGTGGATCTTTGTCTCAAAATTCACGGAGTTTGACGCAAGGAAGTTGCATAAACTATACAAACATGCAATCAAGAAAAGGCAAGAAAATGCGCAGGTATGTGAAACGGGTTGTACCATGTGATGTCACATGTAATGCATTCCTTCTGATGGACGCCAAACGTTGTTGAAGGTATAATAATGAGCTATGACGACAAACAGTGGATACATTCATTTTAAAACGCCACCCAATACAATGATGAAATCCTGTAAGTGATTCCTTACCCTGCTCTCACACGATTCCTCTCTTCTGTTCCCCGACAGGCTGCGGACCAGAACACTAGCACAGGCAATCCCTATGGCTTCAAACATTCAGGTACTCACTCCTTACTACTCCTACTTGCCAATCACATCAACATAGCATGCAATGGCCATTGCTGGGCCAATGGTGGGCTAACGCTGGTGGGCTAACGCTCCGGCTAGCGTTCGTGGAGCATTAGCTAGGCAACGTGGGCTAACGCTGGTGGGCTAACACTCCGGCCAATGTTCGTCCATCATTAGATAGGCAACGTGGGCTAACGCTGGTGGGCTAACGCTGGTGGGCTAACGCTGGTGGGCTAACGCTGTGGCTCTCCTGGGCCCACAGACGTGGAGCGGCTGAAGGACGCCGGCCAGCAGGACGACAGCAGCAGGGACAGCTACAGCTCCGAGCGGCACCAGCCGGCCGGCCGGTACGAGCGCAGCAGCAGCAGGGAGCGCCACGCCTCCGACACCCACCGCAAGAGCGCCGCCGGCGAGTCCCGGAAGAGGCCCTACTCCTCCTTCAGCAACGGCAAGGACCACCGCGACCGGGACCCCTACAGGCCGGACAGCAGGGACCGGGAACGCGACCGGGACCGGGAGCGCGACCGCGAACGCGACCGGGACAGGGACCGGGACAGAGACCGGGACCGAGACAGAGACAGAGACCGGGACCGGCAGGACAGGTGAGGGAAAGCGCTCTAAAAGGAGCTGGCTTTTGGTCCTCGTCTGAGTGGGAAAGCCACTGTTTTGATGTGAAGCCTGAGTCTGTGAGTCTGTCCACCGTCGGGCTTGTTGCTGCTGTTCATTTTTAGATCCCTCAGTCAGTCTTGGAACATGTAGGATAGCAACGCTCATTGAATTAAAGGTTGTTTTTTCTCCTGCTCAAGTAGTAGAAAGTAGGAATAAGTAGGAATAACAACATTTTTAGCAGCAATACTCAATTTCTGATCAAAATCATTTATTTTCAATGGGCTCGTTATGCACATTGGTGCAGATCGACTCTTTTCTTCAGATGTTTTCTGTCTTTAACCAAGAACTGGTCAGGTAAACGTACGCCTCAGGACTCTGTGGGAAGCGTGTCGGTGTTTTAGTGAAAACATCCCAAGGGTCCACCAACAGCTGAGGTGACGAGGCCTGGAGAAGGGCTGTCGCGCGGTCAGCTAGTGTGTGGTTTTAAAAGGCAGTAAACCGGGAGGTGAAAGTGGTTCGAATGAGCCTACCACTGTATTAATTGGAAGAAGGGCCTGTTGCTACACTTCTGTGTCAACAGAACTACTTGTGCTTGCCCTGGGTTCAATCACACGATTTTACGACAGGTAGGCCTCACACTCTTAGGGTCCACGCCCTCCCCCAAACCCTCGGGTGTGAAAACAACTCGTTTGTGTGAAAACAACTCGTTTGTGTGAAAACACTGCCCGTCTCCCGAATGTCGCTGTGTCGCCACAGGCCTTCCGTTCCTCTGTGACGCGCCCTCGCTAGCGTCTCTTTGGTGTTCTCGAAGCCAGCAGTCCGTCAAACCGACTCACGGTGCGTGTCCGTCACGCCGTCGTAAGCCTACGAGGGAAGATGTGAGGTTTTTGTGTGTGACACTATTGTGTTGACGACACATTTTACCTAGAGCTGCGGTGGGAATCTGATAATACCAGTATTCAAATAAACGTGAAAAAAAAAACCTAACCCTATTCAGTCGTTAACCCTGATAGACTTTGAGTTGCGTTGAAACTTAAAATGGAGCGCTGGTGAACGCTGCAGGGTGGAAAAGTAGATGTACTTGTGATTTGGGTTATTGGGTGCAGATGCTCGCTCTCAGCCAGTGAGGGTCGGCTGTGAGGCCGAGTCTGATTTTATCGTGGCTTACAGCAGTGAAACATGTGAGCTGGGCCAGAAGTGGGTGGCCTGGTTCCCATGTTGGCTCCACACAGGGTTCACATGGGGTTGTCTAAGGTCTCATTTTTATGTAATCATGTAAACTGTCACAGCGTTTAATGTCAACAGTGAGCACTAATGCAACCTTGTAGTGAATTACAATATCCACCTTGTTGGTTATGTTGGGTTCCTCATAGTCATTCGTCAATTTTTTTATTATAATAATAATACATTTTAGTTTGGGGTGCCTTTCAGGACACCCAAGGACACCTTACAGTACAGGAGAATATAGTGAAATAGTTAAAACAGCCAGTCATGGCAAAGACATGACTGGCATGATTTTTGTATTCACCATTTGCTGCATTCATGTCCTGTAAGCAGTTATACCTAGTGAAGCTCTCTTGGACCATGTCCTCCTTTTCCTATTGGTTCTCATAAGCTACGAGAGGTTCCCGGTCCGGTGTCCACTTTACGGTGGGGTTCTGGTTCTGGGCGAGAGGAGGTGGATTGAACCTAGATGGACCTAACCCGAACTAAACCAGTGAAGATGAATCTAAAAGCCCAAAAGAACCAGACCCTTAAGTGATGATCGACACCACCGAGGTGGCTCAGTGAAAAGGTTCTCTACCAATGTTGCTCAAAGCGTCTCCCCCCTCCCCCCTCCCCCCCCAACAGATACTACAGCGACACTAAGCACAGGAAGACGGAGGACCAGCGCTCCGGCAGGGAGCACGGCCACTCGGACCACCGCGCCGGCGCCGACTACCACAAGTCGTCGTCGTCGTCGTGGGACTCGTACCGGTACCACTCGGACTGGCAGACGGAGCACCGGCCGTCGGCCAGTGGGCCGGCGCGCTCGCCCCGCGACCAGCGCTCGCCGTATGACTCTCGCTCGCCACTGGGCCGCCGCTCCCCCTTCGAGTACTCCTCGGACCACAAAAGCACCCCGGAGCAGGTGTGGAGCAGCCGGAAGACATAGGGGCCGCTTCCCCTCCCTCCCCCCGGCTCCCCCGAGCCCGGCCCAGTTTACAGCGCCCGCCACGCCGGGCTGGTCTAGAAGTAGAAGCAGCAGCAGCAACAGCAGCAGCAGCCGTAGCCTCCATTGACTCACACACCCATCCAATGCCTTATGGGGACGGTGGAAGACAACGTACTGAGCACTGTGTGTGTCCGTCTGCTCAGCGTGTGTGCGTGCGTGCGTGTGTGTCTGCGTCTGTGTGTGTGTGTGTGTGTGGGTGTGCGCGCGTGTGTGTGTGTGGGGTGCTCCACTCACGTGACGCTGCGCTACCTTTATTACAGAGACTTGGGTGGGTGGGGTGGGGGGGGGGGGGGGGAGGGGGAGTGGACAAGGCAGCAGATATAGATGCATATTTTTGTATTTAAAAGACTTCGGAGCTGAGCTGTAATGGAGGTGTTACAGCGGGCAGCCACGTTGTTTTTGTTGGTTTTTCTTTTGTTATTTTTATAAAGTTTGACTTTTTTTTGTTTTCTTTTTTTTTTTACCCTGAAAATGGACGTAATGACCTTGGGTGCTGCCTCACATTCTCTGGCCCTTGACACTGGATTCTGCGTTATTTTCTTTTACCCCCTGTTTGTGTTTTTTTTTTAGTTTCATTTTAATCAAACAACAAATTACTATACAAAGTAAATGAATATGTTTATCAGAGTGATTACGGATCATGCGTGGAGTTGACTAAAATGATTTTTTTTGGTCTGAAGTTGCTTGGGCTCAAGCTGTCCTGTACCTCATTTACTGTAGTTTTCATTCATTTTTAGTTCTGTTTTTCCTATCTTACGTGAAGTATTTAATTACTAGAATGGAATTTTTTTTTTCCGATCATGTGACTTCCATGAATAATCCACTTGTAAATTATTGTTTATAATGAATCAAATGGTCTTCTTCCTCTCAGGCTTTTGGATTTGTTATTGTAATTCAACCTTTATCCATCGACTCAGGCTTTGTTGTCAGTATATCAGTGAGTTTTTGTAGTTACTGTAATGATATTCAGAATGTACCTGTCTGGGAATGGGAAATGATTCCGTTGGTATATTTCTTTAGCTTTAGTCCTTTTGATTTACTAGTGTCCGGTTCTTGTTATGTTGTGTCTACATCAATAAAATGGAAAGAACTGACTTTTTACTAAATCAGTCTGAAGAAACTTGTCTTTTAAAAAGAAGACCATGCTAAATCTTTGTTTTTCCTTTTACTATTTTTTTTTTATTTTCTATGTAGTCATCATCAATCTTCTATGCAGCCAAGTGTATTTCTGATAAACAGCCCAATTAAGTAAAGTTGCTGTTACAGTTCACACTGTTGTAAATAAATTTGCTCTATATTTCAAATGAATTTACACTGAAAATGCATGAATTTTTAAGATAATTCACTTATATAGTTGTTTATAAAGCCATTAAACTCAAACACTGTACTCGCTTGTAATTTGGAGTCTGTATCGTCTTATTGTTGATGTCAAAATGTTGTAATATTTCAGAATTTATTTACAATATTTTTTTCATCTCAGTTGCTGGGTACGAAACTTCACATTTTGAGACTTAATGGCAGGCTTCCGCAGTTTCTTTTGTCTTCATGCAGAGTTTGCATCGCTCTGCCGGTTTCCACATGACGTACTTCCGCTTTTTTTACGTATTTCGTACGAACAACTGTTGTCAGCTAATTTCTTATCACGTTGGGGCATCCTCCCAAGCATTCCAACTGTGTAATCCTGCAAAATAAACACGCCTCCCTCTCTAATGTTTTACATAAGAAATGTGTTCTCACAGACGCCTTAACCTTAACCTTTAATACCAGACATTCAAGTGCTGCAGGAAAGTTTCGAAAAAGTCACCAAGTGCAGAAGGCATGTTGGAAACAATGGAAATCGTTGGGAGATTTTATTGTTTTAGTACTCTGTCACATGCTCATAAGCCTGATATGAATACAATTAAGGCAACTAAAGTGAAAACTAATGGTGTCCTGATGATACAGCCCGAATGCTTGCTAGATTACTGACCTGGAAGCACCCACTGACACAGGAAACAGTGGAACTAAAGGTATGCTTAGAACACGGCTTGGTTGAGGTTCAACCGTGAAGGTGGGGTGGTAGATACATGCACTGGGAGGCCAGGCTGACTGCACACAGGTAGAGTTACAACATTGTTTCTGCTCAAGCGTCACCAATGGGCACCTGAGCATGCAGGACCGACTGCTGGGAAGTGGCAAAGGGGTTGGCTGATGGAAGGATCCAAATTTGGCACAAGTAACAGGAGTGCATGTAGCCATCTTGTTTGGAGTCAACAACATAATACGTGCTGCTGCTGGTAGTGTGGGCTATGGGGAATGTTCTCCTGGCGTGCGTTGTGGCCCTGCGTCCCAAAATACCTGCAGCAGCATATGGGTTGTGAGTTTTCAGGGCTTCCATTATAATTGGATCTCTGTATACTCCCTTTATCCCAAAGCTATCTGTTATCTTTGGGATGAGTAGGAAGAGGCGGTTCACAGTATGAATGCTCTGCAATTTGAATTCGATGCAAATAGGCAAGTCCAACATGTCTGCTTTGGTCGAGGCATCCAGCTTGATTAATGGATTTAGTTGAATCCATTCTGAGGTATCCACGCTTGCCAAAGAAAGGTGCAACACGTCTTGGCTTAGGTGAACCTAATAAATAAGGTTGCATTTAAATTAGTGATATGTTTTACGAGCACTGTTGTCAATTGCATAAGTAGCCTGCATGGTTTATAACGTGATTTACTCGTCGCTATTTAGCTGCAGTGATGATCAGGGGGTTAAAATATAAACACATAGGCCTGATTTTCAACACATGGGACGGGATGGAGCATTTGTTGAAAATCATTGGGACATTTGCGGTGCATTGTTCATATTGTGAGAGTGCCGATGGGTAGACATGATGTGGCACTATAGGTATATGTGAGATGGTTTTCATTTGAATACATTTGATGAGACGATGTTGTTTTGACTACTGTATTTCTGTTTGGTTCTCTCTGGCGACACGGTTGGCGATAAGCCGTACTTGTTCCCGGAGGTGCCAACATGACGCGCACATGAACATGAACACGTGAGACCAAGCTCCCTGCGCACACGCGGAACAGAAGGTAAGCATTAAAAACACTTTAATAATATGGCATTTCAACGACAACAAAAAAACTTATGTTAGCGTTATGTTGAGAGCGCGAGTTATCACAGATGCTTGAAATGGCGTAATATTAAAATATATATTTTTAATGCTTACCTTTTGCTCCGCACTGGGCTCCTTGGCCGTTGTCTTGTCACCTGGTCGCAACACTCTGTCCTCCTAATGACGTGATGGTTCCGTTGCAACATTAGTAATGATGATTAGTAATGATGATGTTTGTTGGAATGACACGAACGTAACGTTGAATCACCAGTGTTGCCCCATCGATGGTGACTGATAAGACATGTTCACATGAATGTCTTCGAGATTATCCACTCTTACGAAATTTAGGGACAACAATAGGTCGACATTATTATTCACTTAACACAACATGTAAACCAAAGATGTATGTACAAAGTAGGCCTACAACAAATGCCGTACTTTACATTGTTTCCTTTTTAAGCGCCATGTAGGCTACTATATACTAATAAAATAATAATAGGGCTACCACTTAAAAATTGCCTGTGCATGAGAAACGGTTGCCTTTGAGTGTTCACCTTAAGGTACCTTTACAACGTCAGTAGACGCCCTTGGCACATTGTCACACCGTGGGGAATAATACGATTTGTTTTACAACAACTACAGCCTGCAGTACGCAACTGCTGAAGACAGAAGGCAGTTGTCAGACGGGGACCAATAAGGCAACAGCAACATGAAGGGATCTAGATGTGCACTAGAAACTCATAAAGAAGATGAGTGTGGAGCCAATTTGGCAAAACGCCTGCAGTGCAAAACTGGACATTTTGCACACGTATGCAGAAAGAATAAGATAAGAAAGTTAAGATAGAAAACGAAACGAGAGAGATAAACCCGTTAGACCAGTCAATGAGCCTCCAGACAGCATGATGAGTTTGTTCAGGCTATTGATCTCTAAGGATTCAAGGCAAAACGCAAAAGTCAGGGTGTTCACACAGAAGTGATCTGAAAGAGATTAAGAAGAATATATGCATATGCCAGGATTACTTGACACAGCAGTGTTGAGAAGCAGAATGCAGTGCTGGTACGGGGAACACAAACAAAGACAAAAACAATAGAGCCCAGACAGGTATGCTTTAGTCAATGATCAGTCAGCTAGCACAATAGTCATTCTTTACAGCATGAATGGTTAGTCTCAAAGTTTGGGTGGATGAGAATCTATTTGTAGATTCTAGTATCCAATAATAAAAGTTGAAACACCAGAGGAGTGGACACAATAACAATACCATTTGATCAACTTTTTCCAAAAAAGACATGACTGTGACTTTATGGGTAGATAGACATGGAAACTAATCAATCATAAATAAATGATGAACAAAGCTAATCTGTATACTGTATGCAGTGGTGCATGAGCATCACAATGAGTTGCTCACCACTGACAGCTAGCAACATCTGTCCCAGAGAGGCTGCCTATGGGTTTTACACCTGAGGACTGATGAGGTCATGTGATACGTGTTTAACAATCTTGTTAAACAAGATATAAGATCAAAAATTGAGACCCGACTCAAACTCAGAGGAAGGAACCAGAAGTGAACCTTTCAACTGCTGTTTCTCAACCCATAAGGATTTCTGATTAAATTCATAGAAAACTATGCAACATCCCAGAAAACATGACAAGGGCAACGAAACGGAAGCAAGCGTCTGCCAAGAGAAATGACTAAAAGTAAAGGAATAAAATAAAACTGCAAGTCATTGAAGAACATGTAAGTCAGAGGATTTTTTTTATTGACATTCACAAAGCAGGTTCGGACAGCAGATTCTTCTTTGGCCTTCAAATGAGTCCTATCTAATTGTCTTGTTAAAAACCTTACTAAATATTTGTATATCTTGACCATTAGTGTAGCTTTTATGAAATATGGCCAAAGTAACATTCCAGTATAATTTAAACAATTCCAAGGCAACACATATCTTAATGTAGCACAGTTCACCCCGTGAGACTCGACTGTGGACACAGGAACTTCATTTCTAGGAAGCTTTCTTCTCTTCAAAGATGAGGTTTGCGGTGGCTTTTTTGGCTGTGAAACAGATCACAGATATGAGTGGTCACTGTGAGCTTTAGTCAGCCACCGAGATCACATGCACTTCAGAACATGACTGGACCTTTTCATGGCTTATGAGCTCCCTCATGTCGGCCTTAACAGCCCGACTCTATTCGCCTTGTAACGGCGCCATTTTGGTCAATACACATTATCGACGTAAAATGTTTAAAAAAAAAACGACAAAACCTGGCAACGTAACTATGTAACATCACACTCGCCTCACATTTATCAGTGAGTGTTAAAGATAACCAGAGGGAGGTGAGACATCCAGACGAGCTGCACAGTAGCGGACAACACGTCACCACTCACCCTCATCTTTAAATTTGTCGGCAGCCTCCGTGGCCTTGTCGGTGAGGTTCTTCATGGCGTCGTCGATCCGGGACTCGTTCTTCAGGAAGAAGGGTCTGATGATGCGGGTGTAGATCAGCATGGAGCCGTTGGAAGGAGTGGGCGCCATGCACCACACCAGGAACGCACACTGCAGGGCGACGGCTCGTGTTATGAACATTTACAGTCAGGGCCTTTAGCAGACGCTTTTATCCAAAGCTACTTACAAAGAGTACATTTGTCAGAAGAAGGTGAGGTAAGAAAGTCAACATCTAGTATATATATATATATAAGTTTTAATGGAACATAATTGGGCACACAAAAGTTCAACGGTAGGATGGATATTAAACAGTTTAATTTATTTACTAATACTATGTGTATATATAACATATATACACATTCCCTCTTCATTTATTTATAGAAGATACTGATGGATGGAATCCAATTAAGTACTCTCATAAAGGCGGTGATGCATGGGTCGCTGTCATTGTTTTACATGTATTGTTGTGGTCATTCGTGGACTTTGCTAAATGTACTATTGGAAAGGGTCGGCTTCTCGCTCAGCTTCTCTCAAACAAAGCAGCGTGGGAAACCTCCGCGAGAACGCCTCTCAAATCCAGCGATGACAATTCAGCTCTCCAACACCGGTGACGTGGTGATGACTTCTGTCAGTGCCGTGTGTGTCTGTGTGCGTGCACCTCCCAAAAAAATACACAATAAAAAAACAACTGCAAGCACGACCATTACCTTTCCCATGTAGTAGAATGGAAACCAGGAGAGGAAAATGTCACCAAAGAACTCTGCAACACTGAAGACTCCGTACACCACCCAGTATGTCAGCCATTTGGTGTCATCATCCTTTGTTGCACTTTCAATGGCCTTAATCCTGCAAAATAAGGACAAGTCGAAATAGAGGAACCGAGCGTCCCATGTTTTCAATGATTGACATGTGACCGAATGATAAGGTGTGGTCCTGCTCTCGCAAAAGCATCCTTATTCTAAGCCCAGCCTTAGCCAGCGGCCTGTCATCTCGAACAGAGCAATGTGCTCTTCCTACTTGAACCCAACAGTAGGCATATCGCCTGCAAATCTGCAATATCAAGTTCCGTTCTATTTAAAACGTTTATTCAGTCCTTTGGACGACGTTCGTGTATCCGCAATACAAAACGGAAAATCATCAGAAATAACGGTGTTATATACCATGACGTCCAACAGTCAACACTCTTACTGGAGTTCAGATGTTTTAAGCATCGTTCACATTGTCTACCAACAGAGCGGAACGTGTGTGTGTGTGTGTGTGTGTGTGTGTGTGTGTGTGTGTGTGTGTGTGTGTGTGTGTGTGTGTGTGTGTGTGTGTGTGTTCACAGTGGGGCGGTATGATGACAGAAGCCGTGCAAACTGCAGGGCTGGACCCGGGCCTGCTCAGTGCAACAAACACACACAGTGTAATAATACTTACGATATGTAGGCCGGGTAAACGAAACCGATGAGATTGCACAGAAGCGAGGCTCCGTAGCCGATCACCAAGTAAATAGCGATGACTCCGATGATAGCTGAAAACACATGATGCAGATGTCTCTTAATTTCGCAACTGTGTACGTAGCCGAACAATAGCCTCGTGAAAAACACAATAGGCCTATATATATATATATATATATATATATATATATATATATAGGGGATCTATCTCTTCCGTGACGAGGCGATCTCTTCCTCACCCCTGCCTTGGGCCTATATCTTCCTCTCCATTGTGTCATTTCATTTCTTTTCCGATTTTCAGACTTACCGAGTGCGATGTAAAGTCTGCTCACTCCGGTCCTCTGCTCTATCTTGGCCAAAAGATCCGTCATTAAATTCTTCTCATGGAGAAAGTTTTCGAAGCGTTGCTTGATCCCCGCTGCCATGGCTGCTCGTTTTCCTCGACGCGCACTAAGAGATGAGTTGGTCCGCTGCGACCATGGAAGTGCTCCGTCGAGCTGGCAGCACCATGAGCCTCACACAGAGATGTACGTCACACGGGCCGATGTGCCAGCAGACACACCCTTAATGACAGGGCTACGCGGAAAATATGGTAGATCTCCCGAGTGACACACAACACATTATAGCCGATCTGATCCGATCTGATCCGATCTGATCTCTCCGCCAAACACCACGTATTGCAATTGAAACGTGGAGATCGAGGATTCGACAAAACCACTGTTACATAATTACAACGCGCGCACACAATACATTTACTACATAGTTATCCTTATTCCATATTATCCTTATTAAGTGTTTGATATTACAACAAAATCCAAAATAAAGTTTTAATGGAACATAATTGGGTACACAACAGTTCAGTGGTAGGATGGATATCAAACTGTTTAATCTATGTACTAATACTAATCTATCTATTAATATTAATATATCTGACTAGACATCACTGTAAATATGAAATATAGGCCTATGGCAATAACGCGTGCAAACATGTTTCCCATGTGTAGCAACATTGAATGACTGCATTACCGGAAAGGGGCGGAGTCATATGACTTCCCTAAGGCAGGGTGGTGGGGTAGAGAATTCATTGTAGGAGCATTTTCATTTTCATTTTCAATATCGTTGAAATCCCATGTACATCACGACAGCAAATCAATAAATAAAATGCTCTGACAAAAAAAATACAAAATCGGGTATATGTGGCAGGCCTGTAATAGGTTAGGCAATCCGTCCCGAATGAAATGATTGGACAGCCTACCTGTCTCTCTTCCTCCCTACCCGGTTACCTGTGTGACTAGTGCACGTACACTCACTGCTTGGCCAGAGTCTTGCACAAGGCCCGGCCCACCTATTGCTAAAGCTAGGGAGCAACGAGGGAGACACGGTCAAAATCTACCCTGCCCTGGCTAGCTTCACCAAGCTGCTTCCCTACCTTTAAGCATAATGTTTCATACGCTCGCTATACATACAAAGTGGCATACACATTCTCATCTTCATCGTCTCACTGCTTATGTTACAATTTCAACCAAACACGCCGATGGCCAGCCTGGCCGGTGGGCTGGTATCCTGTTACATACTTCAAACACACACAACAAGACACATGCTTTATTTTCTTTAATTCTGTTTTTTTCTTTTAAGGAAAGGAAGCATTGGTTCGTAAGTGGTCAAGTCATAAGTCTTAAGTCTTACGTGGTCATAAGTCTTCTTCGCACATCTTTTCCCTGTAGTTGACGCATTGAGAATCATGCTGTAACCTCAACGTGTCCACAACGGGACAGAGACAGCCCCGTTCATACGCAGTGCGTCCAAAGTGTCATCACCTGACCTTGTTTTTTTTGCACAAATGAATTAAATGACACACCCGTGACAAAGCGATCGAACGTGGTGTACCTGGTAAAACGACGATATAAAAAGGTAAGAGTATATACATACAGCCCAGCATTTAGAATGACTATTTACTTTATAGGGGGGTGGGGTTGGGTTGCTACCAGTCCCTCTTCTGTAATGCATTGTCCTTATTTGTGGTGCAGAGGAGGATGATATGAAGCCATCACTGGGCGATGTCATAGTAGTAATCCCTTAGTCTTGGCTCAACCACTGCAAATCCTGGCCTTTCGTCTAGCCTTTAGAGAAAGAACGAGATGCATGTTATGCAAAGGATAAGTAGTCATGGTGCGCTTCTTCCAATATGTCTTGGTAAAAATGTGACTCAAAACACACCTGTCTAAGTTGCTCACTCCTCCCCAAGTCGACCCCTCTGTCCGCCCCGGAACCCGTGTGCTTCCCGTGTGTTTATCTATATTTAACTCCGTTTTTACCCCTGTATGTTGTCTTATTGAATGACATAATGTACGGGACGATGGACACAAAGTGTCTCAAAAAAAGCGCCGCATCAATAAAACGTCCCACTATACCCTGATCATCGCTCACAGAAGAAATACCAGAGCACTCACTTGTATGTCCAGCATTTCCTCATGAGGTCATACATCTCGTCTGGACAGTTGGCCGGAGGGTCCATGCGCTGGCCACTGTCAATCATCTGCATGACTTCGGTCCCTTTCATCCCCTGTGGGAAGAGCGTCCATTAGCCGCGTTCCCGTTAACGGCAGCGGTCTCCCACAATGCAATAGCACCAACGCACCGCGGAAAGTGGTTCCGCTCGTGGGCGGTAAACGTTAATTCGTACGCTTTTTTTTTTTTTTTGCAGAGACGTTGCCTACCTTGTAGGGTTTCTGCCCGAACGAGTAGGCCTCCCACATCAGGACACCGAAACTCCACACGTCACTTTTAGAAGAGAATTTCAAGTAGTTCATACATTCCGGTGCGTACCACTTCACGGGCCACTTCCCAGGACTTTTACACTGAAGGAAGAAACACAGAAAACAATAATTAGAGGAGATTTTGCACATTGCAAAATCTTGTCACCACCAGTGGTCATCATCACAAACGGCGTTAACAGAAGATCCGTGTTTTCTGTTGGCCCAACTGCTTTTCAGCAGTGCTTTTCAATTCCTTTTCTCCACCTTTTTCACATTTGAGATTGAGGTCAGAAACGCTAAAGCCACCGTGGCACAACAAACGAGTCCTTACCTTATAGTAATTCTCCTCCTCGGTGAGAGCCTTGGACAAGCCAAAGTCGCTGATCTTAGCATAGTGCTGCGTGACCAGCAGCACGTTCCTGGCTGCCAGGTCCCTGTGGACAAAGTTGTTCTCCTCCAGGTACTTCATGCCCATGGACACCTGGTGCACCAACTCGGTGATGTTCTTCACGCTTAAATATCTGCAGGGGACAAGTTCAAGGTCCAACCTTTAGTATTTTCATCTACATCTTCTACCGCTCTTATTGTGTATGGACTGTACTTTGTTTTGTTTGATTCTTGTTTTTACTCTCTAATCTTTTCAATTGAACGACTGTCCTGTACGTAACGCTGGGAGTAATAAACTCAAGGAGTAATAAAGTACAATCTAATCTTAACTTATCTTACATCAGGTTCGGGCTGGGTTTGGCGATATGTTTCTCAAGTTCATTAACCATTCTGCGTGACCGAGGCATCAAACCGCCGTGAATGGCCCAGGTGCGAATGCACATTCAAATAATTCGTATTTGAATTAACAAACAACGTTGTATGAAGGAAAAGGGGAACACATGCTTGTTCTTCTGGAGGAACTTGTTGAGCGGGCCCAGGTCGGCCAGCTCCATGACCAGCATGAGGTTCTCCATCTCGCAGATGCCGATCATGCGCACGATGTACGGGTTGTCCAGCTGCTGCATGACGTTGGCCTCGCGCAGCATGTCCTCACGCAGAGCCGTGTTGTTGTCGTCGCAGTTCTTCAGGATCTTCACGGCCACCTGCTTCTCGGCCCTGGGGTGGGGCAAGGAGCGGACAGGAGCGACAGGTCAAGGGGGCGTTTAGCAGACGCTTTTGTCCGAAGCGACTTACAATCAGCACATTTGTGGGGGTTCAACCGGTGGACATTTGGAGGAGGAGGGGGGATCAAGGGGATCGAACCGCCGACCCTATGGTGAGTGGACGACCCGCTCTGTCCACCCGCTCTACCCACTGAGCTGCTGCCACCCCGGGACAGGTGAAAGGGATGCGGTGTTCCGCATTCGCAAACACGCAGGAATCGCAGGTAAACGGGCCGATGTGTGAACTACGACCCCCCCCCGGGAGTCAACTCAAACAAAATGAGACTCTCCCCGTACACATTGAACCGCCCGCGGGCGGATTTCTTTCTGCAGGTTTGAAACCCGAGACAGTTTTGCGTGGATGACGGCAAAACGTTATTTTCTTTGGTAACCTCTTGATTCATTAATAATTTATCGTAATTCATTTCATTTTTATTTCTTTATTTTTTTTAATTTTTCGTACTGATATTAGTTTGTGACTGTTATCGTCTCAACACCCTGAGCTAACGCTTTGGTGCTCTGAATGCAGCAGCTAGCGCAGGCTGCAGTTCACTTACTGGCCATCAGGGCTAGTAGTGAGAAGGAATTTCTGACTCTCACACAGAGCACCTTTAACCAAAAGCTCAAACAAAAACAAAAGGTAAAAAACTAAAAAAAAAATTATTGGAGGGGAACGATTAGCCATTATTGATGTACAGACGTACAATCAAAGATTTAGCTTTAACTTGTACTATGCTTAAATGCTTGAATTACAGATGTGCTTGTATAACCCTCCTCAACCTTCTGTCCCTCTTTCTACCACATAAAGGACAATACCAGTCGGCTTTTCTGCATACTGCAACATTGAATCGCCAAACAAGTACTTCACTAGTAAACCACTATATAAATGTTTGTGTGTGTCTGTGTGTGTGTTAGAGTTGTAGTCAAGACCGCCTAAACCGAGACAAAGCGCTATCAAGACCAGAGGGTATCGAGACAAGACCAAGACCGACCAAGTCAAGACCAAGACCAAGTCGAGACCAAGACCAAGTCGAGACCGGAAAAAAAACAGACTAGTGTTTAAGTTACACCAATACTGCGTGAACCAATACGTTACACCAATACTGGGTATTGGTGTAACGTATTGGTGTAACGTATTGATGTAACATATTGGTTCAGGCAGTGGCTCACCCAGTGTACGAGTGTTGCGTCATAAGGTTTTGTGATGAGCATGAGCTCGTTGCCTGATTTATGCAAAAACCCCCTTGAGACCTCTATGTCCGAGTCCGAGACAAGACCAAGACGTAACTGTGGTCTTGAGTACTACAACTCTTGTGTGTGTGTGTGTGTGTGTGTGTGTGTGTGTGTGTGCGTGCGTGCGAGACAGAGCGACGCGACCACACACTTCTTCATCTTGTAGACGCCCTTCAGCACCGTGCCAAAGTTCCCCGAGCCCAGCTCTCCGTCCTCCAGGAACAGGTGTTCCCGCTGCACGGTGGCACTGCGCAGCATGTCAGGGTCTGCGTAGGGGCTCTCGTACACCTCCGTGTCCATGGGCATGGCCTCTGGTCAACACACACACACACACACAGGCGGGGCGGTTAGCAAACAAAAAGTTATTTAGCTGCCATGCTAGCTTCAAATAAATAATGACAGTAATGATAATAACAATAATAGAATGTTTTTGATTGTACAATGATATTATTATTACCATTATATTATTATTATTATTATTATTATTGTTGTTGTTGTTGTTATCATTATTGTTATTATTATTAATAATAATAATAATAAATATAATAAACATGTACAACTGATTGTAATTATTATTATTTAATAAAATATTTTGATATTAAATCTTTTTATTTTAAGCCTCTTAGAAAAAAAAAATCTATCCCACTGCTTACCTTTGGTCGATTGATAATTAGGAATACCGGATTCATAGGGATTATGAGTGTCTGGGTTTGGCAGGCGCCCGCTTCCCCAAAACTGTCAGTGTATCAGAGAACATAATTGATAACGTGTCCAAAGGACAGACATCATTCTGCAATAGCACCAAACAAAGGGAGCAAACAAAGCTATATTTCCTTAAAAGCTTTCTTCACGGATCCTACGTGACTTGAAGTGAGTTACTCTCTATTTTCTGACGTGACATGATGGGGGAGATGATTATTTATAACAGTAATAAGCACCGTGCTCACTATTGCCTGATCATCTCATACAGTGCTTACTAATACAAATAGCTATCTTCTTTAGCATATAAAGGAAAGGGTCGTTAAGGGCTCGTGGTGGCATTAGTCTGACCACTTGGGATGTTTGGTTTGTGGGACAGCAGCTTGGTCGGCTCACCATTTTTCCTCTGGCTATGGGCACAGAGTATTTCTTGAGTCTGGAGAAAAATCCACCAACTGCTCCTTGCTGGAGAACAGATGTTCAGAGAGGATCAGGTTAACGGTCGGCAGTTTGCTGTGATACAGGTCAATCGTTTTGAAATATACAATGAATGGTCATTAAGACGTGTGTGCTCATGTGTTACACAGTTTGCATGACCAATCTTTTCATCCTCAGAGCAATAATCACCCATTAATTGTCCACTATTCCATGATGTTTTAATATTTAGATTTCATCCAAAACCTATGTTTTGTCATTTACATTCATTTGAGAATTTGATTTGAAGTCTAAGATGCTTTTGGAATAGATTTACATGGGCGACACCTGAAACCAAAGAGCTCATTTCCCTGAGGTGCAAGTTGTGAGTGATGCGTTCATTCAGAGAAGCTCCAGATGTGCACCACCCACTGCCTACTGCCAGGCCCTCTGAGCAACACCCCTGTTTGTTAGCCAAAATGCAGAACCCCTGACCCCCGTAGGGGAACAGGTGTGTGTTTTTATGTGTCTATGCTCTCTCTCGGTCTCTGTCTGACTTCCTCTAACAACGCCTGTGGTTTCCTGACCACTGTTTCAAAGATGTGTTCTTATGAACGCAATAGCTTTAGTTACCCTCCACTTTGAAACACACACACACACACACACACACAGTCCATGGTGTACCAGACGTTCTGTTGACTTACCTGTGGGTGACCTTGCGGTAAAGCTGGTCCTATTACACCTGTAAAGATTAGTTTGCACTTGAGTTTACTGCGGTGATGGATGTGGGCACATGTGTGTGTGTGTGTAGATGTGTAAATGTGGGCGCAGCGCAAAAATGTAGGTACAGTCCTTTTGTCCGAGTGTCATGCAGTGGGACCAGATACACTAGCTCTACTAAATGAGTGCTAGTGTGGAAGTCTCTGGGTTTTAACTTGTTGGGGATAGTAACAACTATCCCCACCACACCGCGTTGAGAAAGAACCCTAACCATGAAAAGAAATATGCATGGTCAGAATTTTTTCCAGCCAAGATAAAGTGAGTGTGAGATAATAGATGTGTGTGTGTGTGTGTGTGTGTGTGTGTGTACAGTATATATAGTATATATATTGTACACACATACACACACACACACACACACACACATACAGTATACTGTATGTGTGTGTGTGTGTGTGTGTGTATGTATGTGTGTACAGTATATATACTATATATGTGTGTGTGTATGTGTGTGAAGTATATATACTATATATGTGTGTGTGTATGTGTGTGTGTGTGTGTGTGTGTGTGTGTGTGTGTATGTGTGTACAGTATATATACTATATATATGTGTGTGTGTGTGTGTGTGTGTGTGTGTGTGTGTGTGTGTGTGTGTGTGTGTGTGTGTGTATGTGTGTACAATATATATACTATATATGTGTGTGTGTGTGTATATCAGCATGTGTCTTATGGTAATCACCCATGTCTCCGTCACCACGCGAGCAGGGCTGGGTCAGGGCACACAGCAGGCCGTCTGGTTTGTAAGAATAGTGCTCCACCAGCTGTGAACACCAGACAGACAGACAGACAGCTCACGTTAGTCAGAGCTCGTTACGTAGCATTCATTACTGTTGTTTTAGTGTTGGGATATGTCTTTTTAATAGGAAGAAAATGAATAAAGAATGTAGTCTTTATTGCTTACAGGTCTAAGACCACCATTACTCACATAACTCATCACATTACTCATCAATTGGAGCACAAGTCTAAATTAAAAAGAAGAGAATTTCTTTGGTGGCAATTATCTAAACATTAGGTAGTTAATTGAAGTGTCATGAGCTCTCTCTGCCTAGTAACACCACTAATTGGTCTGATTACCTCCACCTGTCTCTGCTCTGCTCAACCCTCGTTAACCTACCAGCTGCACTGCATTCACCACTCATCTTGCCCTGTATATAAAGCCCTGTTTTTCAGTCCACTCTTGTCAGATCGTCTGCAAACCAGTACCTGTTACCCTGCCTGTCTTCATACACCTCTGACTCTTACCTGTGATATCGGACCTGCTCAACTACATCTTTGATCTTCTGCCCCGGTAACCGTGACCTGCCTTCTGCTTTATCACAACGAATATTGCCTAGCCCTTGTCTGTACCACTGCTAAAGTTCCATCTGCCAGTTCTCCTCTCCCCCGGCTGTGTGTGTGTCTTTACCCAGTGACCCCGGACAATCAACGAGTCTGCCCTGGAACCCACCCCGCCATCTCAGTGAGACGCCACTCAGCTCTGGAAAGACACCCATACACCCCCTTCCCCCAAACCCTTCAATAAACTGTTGAAACGTGACGCAATTGTGGTCCTCGTCTGTCTGGTCCGTGACAGTACGATCTGACCATCATGGACCCAGCGCACTCCCATACCAGTATGGGGAAAAAGGCCGAGATGTCTGCCCTACAGCGACTGGAGCTCACTGAGGGAGACATCAATCGGATGGCTGGCGACATCGCTTCCCTGCTCCAGCTCGGACAACAACAACAACAACAACAACAGTTTAACCAGCAGCAACAACAGATTCAGCAACAACAGCAACAGCTAGCCCAAGCCCTGCAATTACTCACCAATCCGGCCACTCCACCTACTCCAGCTACGTCCACTCCTGCTTATGCTGCCCCTGATCCCAGCGCCCCAGAACCGAAGATTGGCAATCCGGAAGGTTTCGACGGTGACCCGAGGCAGGTACGAGCGTTCCTGTCCAGCTGTCGAATCCAGTTCGCTTTACAACCCAGGACCTTCTCGACGGAGGGAGCCAAGGTGGGGTACGTCATTACCCATCTCACCAGCCGCGCTCGGTTATGGGGAACGGCAGAGTTCGACCGGCAGACCCCAGCCTGCGCCTCTTTCAGGGCCTTCGAAGAGGAGATGTTAAAGGTTTTTGACCTGGGCTCATCAACAACCGAAGCATCACAAGCACTGCTGACCATCCGCCAGGGCAATCGGACAGTAGCAGACTTCTCCATTGACTTTCGCACCCTGGCTAGTCGCAGCTCGTGGAACTCCGTGGCACTGGTGCACGCCTTCCTCCACAGCTTGGCGGACTACATTCAAGACGAGCTTGTCTCTCATGAGCAGCCCCCGGCACTCGATGACGCCATTGCCCTGGCCGTCCGCATTGACCGCCGTATCCAGACCCGCAGACGAGAGAGAGGGCGCCTGAGTCAACCTCCCATCCGCACTCGGGGTGAGCCTTCCACAAGTCAGTCCCCGCCTGTCAAGTCCCAAAGCCAAAGCTCACCAGATGTAGGAGGAGTCCGGCTGAGCTCAATGGCGATCCAGTCCTCCAACCGCAAACCGATGCTGCAAGTTCATCTTCACCTTTCTGACTCCACACACACCCTGGCTGCCCTGGTGGACTCTGGCGCCGAAGGCAACATAATGGACGCTGAGCTCGCTCGCCAGCTGCGACTGGAGATTCACCATCTGACACCTCCCGTCCCTGCACGGGCGCTGGATGGGCACCTTCTCGGCACAGTCACCCGAGTCACTGCCCCCGTCTCGATGAGGCTGTCTGGTAACCACCAGGAAGCCATTCGGTTCCACCTCCTCCGCTCTCCAGGCCAACCCCTCATCTTGGGCTACCCATGGCTCCGTCGGCACAACCCTCACCTCGATTGGGCAACCGGGGAGATCAAGGAGTGGGGTAAAGACTGCCACCAAACCTGCCTGCTCGCTGCCACGCTTCCCTTCCACTCCGTACCCGTCAACTCAGCTCCCGACATCTTGAACGTCCCGGAATGCTACCATGGTCTCCGGGAGGTGTTCAGCAAGCTCAAGGCCACATCTCTGCCCCCGCATCGACCGTATGACTGTGCCATTGACCTCCTCCCTGGCACTGCCCCTCCCAAGGGTCGTCTCTATTCCCTGTCTGCCCCTGAACGAAGGGCCATGGGGGATTACATCAGTGACTCCCTGGCGGCTGGAATAATCCGTCCATCCTTGTCTCCTGCCGGTGCTGGGTTCTTCTTCGTGGGGAAGAAGGATGGATCCCTTAGTCCCTGCATTGATTACCGGGGCCTCAACGACATCACTGTGAAGAACCGGTATCCCCTGCCTCTGCTCACCTCTGCCTTTGAGTTGCTCGAGGGAGCCACAATCTTCACTAAGCTGGACCTCAGGAACGCCTACCACCTAGTGTGGATCCGGGAGGGCGACGAATGGAAGACAGCATTCAACACTCCAACCGGCCACTACGAGTACCGGGTGATGCCTTTTGGTCTTACCAACGCTCCTGCTGTCTTCCAAGCCCTTGTGAATGATGTACTACGGGACATGTTAAACAAATTTGTCTTCGTTTACCTGGACGATATTTTAATCTTCTCCAAGACCCTGTCTGAACATACCCGGCATGTTCAGCAAGTCCTTCGTCGTCTCCTGGAGAACTCACTCTACGTGAAGGCAGAGAAGTGTGAGTTTCATGCAAAGACCATGACCTTCCTGGGGTATATTGTGGCAGAGGGAAATATCCAGATGGACCCAGCCAAGGTTTCAGCAGTAACCTCCTGGCCAGTCCCAGAAAACCGAAAGAAGCTGCAGCAATTCCTCGGCTTTGCAAACTTCTACAGAAAGTTCATCCGGAATTACAGCTCTGTAGCCGCTCCTCTCACTGCTCTGACAAGCACCAAGCAGCCCTTTGCTTGGACCCCAGCAGCCGACAAGGCCTTCAGTGTCCTCAAGACTCTGTTTACCTCTGCCCCCATCCTCCTGATGCCAGATGCAGGCCGGCAATTCGATGTGGAAGTGGACGCCTCCGATGTGGGAGTTGGTGCCGTGCTCTCTCAGCGGGCTGCAGAAGATGGCAAGCTCCATCCTTGTGCATTCTTCTCCCGTCGCCTGTCCCCGGCTGAATGCAACTATGACATAGGGAACCGTGAGCTGCTGGCGGTTAGGCTGGCCTTGGAGGAGTGGCGTCACTGGCTGGAGGGGTCCTCAGTTCCATTCTTGGTCTGGACTGACCACAAGAATCTAGAGTACATCCGCTCGGCCAAGCGTCTGAACCCGAGACAGTCCCGTTGGGCCCTGTTTTTCACTAGATTCAATATGACCCTGTCTTACCGTCCTGGGTCACGTAACATCAAACCAGACGCACTCTCCCATCAGTTCCAGAAAGATAACGCCCCCCCCCGGGATCCTGTGTCCATTCTTCCCGGTCCTTGTGTCGTTGGCTCCCTGACCTGGGATGTTGAGGAACAGGTACGGGAGGCTCTCCGTGACCAGCCCGGCCCCAGTGCCTGCCCTGCTGACCGTCTATTTGTCCCTGGACACCTGAGGTCTCGGGTCATACAATGGGGACACAACTCTCGTCTCGCTTGCCACCCTGGATCCACTCGCACCTGCCATCTGCTTGCCCAGCGGTTCTGGTGGCCATCTCTGAGAAGGGATGTACGAGACTTTGTCCGCGCCTGTCCCACATGCAACCAGCAGAAGTCGTCCAACCAGCCCCCTGCTGGATTACTCCACCCCCTGCCTGTGCCAACACGGCCCTGGTCCCACATCTCACTGGACTTTGTCACGGGTCTGCCCCAGTCTGATGGAATGACGGTAATTCTCACAGTTGTGGACCGTTTCAGCAAGATGGCACACTTTGTTCCCCTCCCGAAACTGCCGTCTGCCAAGGAGACTGCCCAGGTTATCTTAGAGCATGTTTTTTGTATACATGGACTGCCCTGTGATGTCGTCTCGGACCGGGGTCCGCAATTTACCTCCACCTTTTGGAAGGAGTTCTGCCGTTTGCTGGGGGCCACGGTTAGGGGGCCACGGTTAGTCTAACTTCTGGATTCCATCCCCAGTCCAACGGCCAGTCGGAAAGGGCAAACCAAGAGTTGGAGAAGGCACTCCGATGCATGGCATCTCGTAACCCTCACTCCTGGGCTCAGCAACTGACATGGGTGGAATATGCCCATAATTCTCTGACCTGCTCTGCCACTGGCATGTCACCCTTCCAGTGCGTGTATGGCTACCAGCCACCCCTGTTCAACAGCCAAGAAGGTGAGGTCACCTGCCCATCAGCTCTTGCCTATTCTCGCCGGTGCCGCCGCACCTGGGCACAAGCCCGTGCCACGCTCCTCAAGTCCGTCTCCAGCTACACCACTGGTGCCAACCGCCGCAGAACTCCTGCTCCCGCCTACAAGGTGGGACAAAAGGTTTGGCTCTCGGCCAAGGACCTGCCACTGCGGGTGGAGTCAAAGAAGCTGGCTCCTCGGTTCGTCGGCCCATTCCCCATCCGGAGGATTATCAACCCAACCGCTGTTCAGCTCCAACTACCAAGATCCATGAGAGTTCATCCTACATTCCATGTGTCGAAGATCAAACCAGTTCATGAGAGTCCACTGGTTCCGGCTGCACCTCCTCCCCCACCTCCACGCCTCATTGATGGTGGTCCAGTCTACTCTGCCCGGCGTCTGCTCCGTTCCCGCCGAAGAGGTAGGGGTATCCAATACCTGGTCGATTGGGAGGGTTATGGACCTGAGGAGAGGATTTGGGTTCCTGCCAGCCGGATTGTGGACCGGACCCTAATCACCGACTTCCACCGGCAGCATCCAGACCAGCCGGTCATTCGACGGGGTCGTCCGAGGGGGTCCCTTCGTGCCTCCCGTCCGGTAGCTGACTTGGCACCTGACCCTGAACTGGCTCCAGAACCTGACCTTGCCCTTGACGGTACCACTTCTGGGGCGCCTTCTGAAGATCAGGGCATGGAGACTGATCGGTCCGAGGAGTTCTAGCCCTCCACCGGCTCCCCTCCTCCCGCCCGGCTTAGTGGTGTTTCTTGGGGACTTCTGGGGCCGTCCCTTGGGGGGGGGGTTCTGTCATGAGCTCTCTCTGCCTAGTAACACCACTAATTGGTCTGATTACCTCCACCTGTCTCTGCTCTGCTCAACCCTCGTTAACCTACCAGCTGCACTGCATTCACCACTCATCTTGCCCTGTATATAAAGCCCTGTTTTTCAGTCCACTCTTGTCAGATCGTCTGCAAACCAGTACCTGTTACCCTGCCTGTCTTCATACACCTCTGACTCTTACCTGTGATATCGGACCTGCTCAACTACATCTTTGATCTTCTGCCCCGGTAACCGTGACCTGCCTTCTGCCTTATCACAACGAATATTGCCTAGCCCTTGTCTGTACCACTGCTAAAGTTCCATCTGCCAGTTCTCCTCTCCCCCGGCTGTGTGTGTGTCTTTACCCAGTGACCCCGGACAATCAACGATTCTGCCCTGGAACCCACCCCGCCATCTCAGTGAGACGCCACTCAGCTCTGGAAAGACACCCATACACCCCCTTTCCCCAAACCCTTCAATAAACTGTTGAAACGTGACGCAATTGTGGTCCTCGTCTGTCTGGTCCGTGACATGAAGGCCTATTTTCTATAAAACAAACACCACGTTTAAGCTTGTAACCCTCAAATCACAAGGGCATGTGGATACCACCTCAATGGAGACATTCTTTTGTTTATGATGGATGGAAATATATTTATTTTACTTAACTTCATTAGCTGTATCTTACGAGCAACAACGACATGAAATGACACGAAGGGGAAGGGAACCTGTAAGCACTGGCAAAACCACAGATGATTGCAGAAGTGGAGGGTTATTTTTGTCTAAAATTATTTGTATTACACGGCCCATTAGAATTGTTTCCATCGATTCTGAAAGTAAACTGAAATGGACTGGCCTCCAAACTGTGGAATTGAATACACATTTCCATTCTTTATTTGTATTCAAAGCTGGCGTAGGCAATTTATTTTGATCTCGATTGATGATTGATTGATTGCTGTATCTTGATTCCAGACTTCTCAGATACAGCCAGTATCTGTGGCTGTCGCAGGCCTGTTTCAAGCCCGTCCAATCATTTCACTCGGAATCTGAGTTCCTGAGTGTCGGGGCTGAGTTTGGGGAATGGGAAACTGCGGAGCAGTGAGCTATCCAGATCCTGCTTTAAAGATTGTGTCCACACTTATAATAAGTTGTGACCGCAATGTCAGCCAGACCCAGCCTGGGAACCTAATCTGCAAGCTCATGTTTTTTTTATTTCCAGCAGACCTGGCCCGGGTTCGGCCAATCGCAGCCGTTCCTCTAATCAGGGGCGGGCATGAAAAGACGACTGAACAGAGGAGCGTCCAATTGGAGCGCCTAGGAGACATGACTGTATCAAGTCCCTCCTATCGGTGTTCACCGACTTACTGACAACGTTCTACGTGGTGGGTGTTTGGTGCGGGTGTGCAACTGTCACTGCCTACCTGCCACAGCGTGTCAAATTTGCGGCCCTCTGGTATGGAGAGCTTGCCAGCCCTGTCTAGGTCGATGCGGTAGTGCATGACCTGTCCTTCGTGCACCAGGCATAAGGCAAAGGAAGTGGAATCCTTCTGCCGAATTCTACAGAAGGGAAAGAGTAAGACATCAGTGCACACATACTATATACTGGATTAAGAAAAGGGATTTGGTCAAAATTGTCATACAATATAAAAAAGGAATAAAAACTGAAACACATAAAATGTATTACATAAAACATACAATATATATACAATATACCATAATTTCCATAATTTCCCATCTTGGGATCAATAAAGTATTTCTATTCTATTCTATTATTCTATACACACACAGATATATATAGTATATATATATATATATATATATATATATATATATATACCATATAGAGACATGGAGAGTTGCTGTAGACTCTATACAGCACCAGCGACCGTGTAGAGAACATCCACCCCACCACCATATAGGGCCTACCCGCTATGTCTCTGGCTAGTTCAGGAAGTTACAGCGGAAACCACACTGCGCTTCGCCGTCTACTCATCTGAGACCACTCTGGTGCTGCTCAGCCTACAGTGAGTGAAGGGAAGAAGGCTCACGCGATCTGATAACACAGCCGAAGACAAAGGGAGGAGTGGCTGCACTGTTGGTTTTCTCATCATTTGTCGTTGCCGTTACCAATGGAAACGTTCAGTAGCCTGACACTGTTAGCGTGTGTTGACGGTTTGTCAGCGGGACTGTAGCTAAGGTTGAAAGACTTAGCCAATCTGTAAGCCGCGATGAAGTGATGAGCTCTGTGATCTGTTTGGTTAAAAAAATAAAATCATCCAATCTTCGTATCTGTCGACAACTCTGTCTACAAGGAAAAAGTATCGCTAAAATATCGCTGTGGCTTTTTGCACCGTAATGTGAGTCTGTTAACACTGACAAAGGCTATATATATATTTTTTTTTATTTTTATTTTTTTTATTTTTATTTTACGAAAGCATTTGGCCCTCACAATGTCTGCCTCAAAAAATTCTGGCCCTCGGACAAATGTAGTTGCTGACCCCTGACCTACAGCATCTTTAAATCTGACCGCCCCCCTCCCCCCCCCCATGTGAACCCATTGGGGACAGGTCAACGCCACACTGCCCCAAACGTACAGGAATCTTCCGTTAAGGCGGGGGCCATTTTGAAGCCTGGGCTCAGAGTCTTCCCGGGTGATGTTGCCGTGGAACCAAGGCATCCTCTCATGGGCCGTCATGGCGATCCGCTTCTCCAGCTGAGGCCTTTGGCTGATGATGGCTTGTTCTAGCTCCGTGCCCTGTGAAACGCACGCATGACCAGGCACAGCGTTACACGCGTACATATTAACAGCTCCGTCCGTCACAAGAAATGGTTTATTGTTTATTGTTTATTTCAATGATGAGGAAACAAGAGCTACAATTCCCGCAGAACACCTAGATCGGAGGTTCCTCACAATTTTCGACCCAAAGCCCTTGACCGTTTTTCAAATGTTCCTCACTAAAAGATGGTATTTCAGTAATCAACCATAACCAAAGGATATAATATAGATATAATATATAAAATTATATGTACATATATAAGGGCAAGAGATATATTATATGAATGCCATTAGAAAAGCAACTATGATAACAAATAGCCAATATATTTAGCATATGCTTCGACTACGCGCATCAACTACAAGTGAGCATGTCAAGCAGAGCTGGACGAACGACTGCCAACACACTTTACAACCAGCCCCCGCCCCCCACCCCCACCCCCACATACATACATACACACACACACACACACACACACACACATACATACATACACACATACAGTATATATACTGTACATACATACACACACACACACACATACAGTATATATACTGTACACACATACATACATATATACATACATACACACACACACACACACACACACAGTATATATACTGTACACACATACATATATACATACATACACACACACACACACACACATACAGTATATATACTGTACACACATACATACATACATACATACATACATACACACACACACACATACAGTATATATACTGTACACACATACATACATACATACATACATACATACATACATACATACATACACACACACACACATCTATTATCTCACACTCACACTTTATCTTGGCTGGAAAAAATGCTGACCATTTTTTTTTTTTCAAACCGCAAAAAAAACCCACCGAGAGGTTCCACGTCTGCCGCACGTACTCCCGGATGAGCTTCTCCTTCAGGTCCTCAAACGGCCCCACCTTGGGCTGCATGTTCTTGGGCCGGTTGCAGGGCTTCTTCAGCAGACACACCAGGCCGTCCGTCTCCTGCGAGTGGTAGTCGATGACTTCCAGCGGGCCCTGGTGACTCTTGCCGCCGATGATGGCGTAGGTGTCGTTTTGGGCCCGCTCGATGGTGTAGTGGTAGCACTTTTTCATGAAGGACACGGACAGCGCGAAGCCCCCCAGGTAGTTGCGACTCTGGCGCAGCAGGTAGGAGCCGGCGGACATGCCGCCCTGCTGCAGGTAGCCCTCCGCCTCCTCGCGCGTGACGTTGCCGTAGAAGAAGGGCAGGGCACTCACGTTGTCGGCCATTTTGGCAGGTTGACGCGGTCCTGGGAGGAGAGAAGGGCGCGTGGGTTGGAAGTGAGCGGTTTTTTTGTGTGCGATTGCGCCGACGCACGAGACGACGGAAACAGAATTGCGACCGGGTTTTGACGTGATGTTTGTACACGCTCCAAGCCGCCATCTTGGTGCTTTTTCTCCATTATAATAATAATAACAATAACAAGGAGTGGTTGTTTGGTTACGAAGGACCAGGGGGACAGGCTTGAACTTTGAATGATGGGACTTCAAATCACAGGAAAGAAACCCTCCTGAACCATACATGGATAAAGATAATCTCAAAAATAATGTTTACATCTAGTGACACAACTATGAAACCAACCTGAAATTATAGCAATTGCTGCAGAAGAGCATGTAAGCGCTAGACTAGAAACCCATAATTAGGATTGAAAATCTATTTTCCCTTATGAAAGAAATGCTAAATAGCTACATGACATATAACAATTCTTACTTTACCTCGTCGCTGTTTGCAATGGACTCTTCCAGGCCTTGTTCTTGTTAGAATGCCTTTGACCTATTTGATAGAATAGAAATGCAAAATGTTAGTTTACATTCATATTTTACACTCATATGACAGTAAAACTATTTACACAGTTTTACATCCAGTGCAGGTAGAAAAAGGTAGAAAAATTAATGAAAATTAATTAACTAATTAATGAAAGCAGTTTAATATGTATCTTAAGCTACACTTGAAGTTATAATGTGTCACATTTCAACTAGCTCGTAGATTGATTGATAATTATTTAAATAATGTTAAATAAAGTCCTATAATCCTATCACAAATACATTTGACAAATAAAAAATGCCGGCCAGCCTGTACCTCTCTCTTTGTTTACAAGAAGTTCACTATCATCACTACCAAAAACCCCTCCCACTTGCACCACCCAGTCAGCCGTGCAACACTAGTGCACGTCAGACATTTGCATAGCCAGTTAGAGTGGACAGCTGAGTGACTGAGTTTTAAATTGTGAATGTTTCCTGTGTGATGTGTCTGAGTGTCAGTACTGAGACCTGAGTGTCAGACCTATTAGGTACTGAGTTCTGAGAGTCAGACCTATTAGGTACTGAGTTCTGAGTGTCAGACCTATTAGGTACTGAGTTCTGAGGGTCAGACCTATTAGGTACTGAGACCTGAGGGTCAGACCTATTAGGTACTGGGTTCTGAGTGTCAGACCTTTTAGGTACTGAGTTCTGAGTGTCAGACCTATTAGGTACTGAGACCTGAGAGTCAGACCTATTAAGTACTGAGTTCTGAGTGTCAGACCTATTAGGTACTGAGACCTGAGAGTCAGACCTATTAGGTACTGAGTTCTGAGTGTCAGTACTGAGACCTGAGAGTCAGACCTATTAGGTACTGAGTTCTGAAGGTCAGACCTATTAGGTACTGAGTTCTGAGTGTCAGACCTATTAGGTACTGAGTTCTGAGTGTCAGACCTATTAAGTACTGAGTTCTGAGTGTCAGACCTATTAAGTACTGAGTTCTGAGTGTCAGACCTATTAGGTACTGAGACCTGAGAGTCAGACCTATTAAGTACTGAGTTCTGAGAGTCAGACCTATTAGGTACTGAGTTCTGTCACTTTTTGAAGCAACTGGAATTTGTAATGTATAATTCAATCATCTTGTTATAATTAAGATACTAATTCCTGTTAGCGCATCCCAGAGCAGAGATTAAAGTTTGAGGTTGACAGCAATATGGTGCCGTGACATTTAGAATTCATCTTTTAAAACATCAGTTCACTTGGGTAACCACAGAACGTCTCAAAACACCAGTCGCATGTTCATATAACTAGATGAAAAGAAAAAAATAACGTCACCTGGAAATGTTTGTTTGCTTCGTGAATCAGCGCCACAAACAAAACAAACCTTACTCGTTGTGATAACAACTCCTGGCTTCATCTCACTAACCATGTGGCACAACGGCACTGCGTCTAACTCCAGGTCAGAAGGTTGTGTGTTCAAATCACGTCAGTCAGTCAGTCAGTCCCTGTCACTCTCTCCAGTGTACATTGCACCGTTCATGAAATGTCCACCATTTTGGGGCGGCAGTAGCTCAGTGGGTAGAGAGGGTGGACAGAGCGGGTCATCCACTAACCGTAGGGTCGGCGGTTCGATCCCCTTTATCCCCCTTCTCCAACAGGCTGAACCCCACGAATGTACTGAATGTAAGTCACTTTGGACAAAAGCATCTGCTAAATGCCCCCTTTACCCTTTACTAACCTGTGCAGCTCCACACAATCCCTGTTTGTATTAGCATTTTGTTCTAAAAAGTACATTTCATGATAACTGTTTATAGCACGTTAGAAACAGCACTTAAGAATGAGTGCTTTAAACATCTGTAACCTAATTTAAATATGCCTTAACTGGCACACTTTCTTTGGACCATGCCTTTTAATATTTCTATACATTTAATAAATGCATATACAAATGCATATTGAGTAGGTCTATGATATTCAAACACAATTCATATAGCACAATATTATTAGATCATGTTTATTAGTTGATTAATGGATCACCATTCTATATTCTATAAGATAACAACATAACGATCACCCTAAATAATTTGGGGGAATTTATGTTGTTGTCTCAAATGGCTATATCAAAGTCTATATTTAGCATATTCGCATAGCCCTGAGATAAATGAATGAGAAAACATATCTTATTTTACATGGCATCATCTTTGGTATTTTCTCAGAGGATATATCAATGTTCATCTTGTACAAAACATGTTTTAGGAGGTTTTGAATTGTGCTCAACATCAAAGAAGAGACTAAGCTGTAACACCACATACAAATACTTTTTTTGCCTGTTGTAAAGAGTTATGAATGTATCTTAACATTTCAACTATTTTGGACCAAAAGTGAATCATTATTACATCTGAATCTGAAAGTGACGATGCACTCCTGAGTGACCAGTGTCAATGCAAAAATGTTAGAAAAGCTTTCATAAATAACGGTTCCAAAAACAAAGTTCTAAATTATTGTCATAAAATGTTAAGCTGCCATATTTTAAATAACTTACATTATTGCTTGGCTTCAATTGAATCAAGCACATGTCTTAATGTGGTAGTAATTCATACACTTTAAACACACTTTAGTAAATGTATACAAAACAGACGTAAGATAAATACAATACAACAACTTTGTCTTGACTTACTATGTACTTTCTTGTCAGACACTGGTACTCCTGTGTAGAGCAGTTTCAGTCCTTCACTGTTGCACTTAACTGTCATCTACCAGAACAGGATGTGAATAGGTCACTTTACATTCTGTTGCATAACAAATAGCCTTTACTCAAAAATATGTATTTGTAAATCATAATTCTTTAAATGTGACAAGCACTCCAGTTTCTGAAACAAATTCTTCTAATTGTGCTCCTCCTACAACAAACTGCATACAAGTTTCACAATTTATATAGCACAGTGGGGTTGTTAAAGGCTTCCTTATTTTTAGCTACTTCCTTTTATTTTTCGTATAAACTTCCTCTTTTATCTGCAACAGTGACCACCATAAAATTGCTGTACAGAGAAAATGTTTTGAACGATAAAAATGTGTTTTGTCAGTTGGTTGAACGTTTCATTAACATTGTTAATGAGTGTTTGCAGCAAAATTACTCAAATATGATTGATTATGAATATAATTGTGTGATGTTCATAAGTAGGTTCATTTTATTAAGAAAATTAGCTATGTTTTAGATACAATTATTTTAAAAGTAATATTTCTGAATAACATAGACATTAGATTAAAAAAAATAATTAAAAAAAATGGCATGGATAAAGCATGTACATACAATTCATGAATATGTTGTTTATTTGTTTATTATTGACACTTCTATTTTTATTTTCTACTGACAACCTACTGTATATGTCCAAGTAGAGAGCAGGTAGAGTGGGTGGACAGAGCGGGTCATCCACTAACCGTAGGGTCGGCGGTTTGATCCCCTTGATCCCCCCTCCTCCAACTGTCCACATGTCGAACCCCACACATGTACTGATTGTAAGTCGCTTTGGAGAAAGGCGTCTGCTAAATGCCCCTTTATATGTTATGGTGCAACATCCTGATGTTGAAAAAGTAAAGGCTCCATAAAGGCGCACTTTGTGAGTACCACATTGTACAGCGGCCAACAGTCGTTCCTCAAATGCTTCCCTGCTCATAGATTATATGGTTTTAATGTTTTTAAAATAAACACTTTGAACACCCCAACCCTCCCACACTCCAGTGAATAGTAACCATGATGCCAGCAAATATTATGGATATTTGCAGGAAGCACAATTTTGGACTGAAAAGTAAAAACATCCCTGTTCCCTCCATTCCGAGCCATGTTTTGTGAGGCCAAACATTGCGAGGGTTCTGTGGGCAGAACCCGTCTGTATGATGAGTGAGTCAGAGGCTCTCACGTGAACCCAGTGAGGGCCACTGGGGCTCAGGCCAACCTTGCAGTGAAGGCTTGCATTGCGTTGTGTCCTCCTCAAACAGAACCGTGGCTGCTGTCATATCACTGCAGGGGCCACCCATGGTGGCGCTCGGGCAGATATACTGTGACCTCGACTCAAGCTAAATTAAAAGAATAAAGCACTTCTATTACAGTGTGTTTACATTTACATTCACATTTAGGGCATTTAGCAGACACTTTCGTCCAAAGCGACCTACAATGTTTACTGTGACAAGTAAATAGTCAGAAAGCACTCTGCTATTGAAGTATTTACTTCTGCTTAGAACAAATGCAAATGCGGTCCCTATGGTTCCCTAAAAAGCGTAATCCAACATGTAAGCTTAAAACATGCATTCTATTACTGCATTTCCTATGATGGCCGCCCGCACCCCCCAAGTCCCTCAGATGTCTTAAAGGTGCAGTGTGTAGGATTAAATGTTTTACACAAATCAAAATATACTTGGGTTTCCTCTCCCGTTGACGGTTATGTTCCATTATGTTATGTAAAAATGCACAGTGCACAGTTGTAATGGAGTTTGCATTAGATTGGATACAGGTAGATCGAAGAGTATTTTTCCACCAATAATTAAAATGTCCAGGTATAAGAGCAAACTCCCATGAATATTTTATGGCACATGCATTTACGAGAAGGAAACTACACCGTGCATTTTCCACTCTTTAGCAATCCTAGCAACAAAGCAGGGATACTGCAACAGTCCACATGGTAGGTATTCCCCAGGCCACCTCTCAGGCAACCAACTGCATGCTCATCTCTGACCCCTGCTGAACAATCAGCATTACAGCAGCCTCTCAAGTTGGCACATGCAGGGAGGTCTTGTCCCTCCATTGTCAGTGTGAGCATGCAGCTTTCTATGCTCCTCAACACGTAGTGTTAGATCTTCCACAGCCTTGCACCAGTCTTTATAATCATAGTAACACCAACAAGTAGCTGCAGGCTGGTCATATAAAAACACTTCCTTTAAACCAGGCTCTAGGTGAGCCTGGTTGAGGTAATTGATGCCACCAGTTGATTACCAAGGAATGAGGAAGCATTATCAATCTGCAAAGAACAATGAAATGCATCACTGCCTTTTAAACCCTCCAACTCAGGTTTGAAAGTGCTGGGTGGCAGACTTTACCATGAGTGTCACGCCAGATGGCTGTATTTCCTGTAGCCCTTCAGGGTATTTCCATATTGCAAAAGGTGAGTTCTCATCTTGTAATATCTGTAACCAAAGCAAACATTGGGTTTTAGTGGAATCATGGATACTTCTCATGTGTTCCCAACACAGCACGTTGTGCCATTCCCCATTTGGACTGAAAAGAACAGCAATATTTGTTGAACACCATTACATTTAAGAAATAAAAAACAGAAATCTATTGATCGGCTCCCAAGTGTCCATTTGGATGACGTGTTTGCTTCACTAAACACCACGTTCAAACATAAAATAAAAGTGTTCCCAAAAGGTTTTGGGGTAATGCCTTAATCAATGTCTGGATTCCTCCAAGTAGAGAGAAGTGACAATACGTCTTGGAAAGAGATGCTATTTCTGTCATTGAATTTGTATTTATTACCGTTTGACTTTTTTGTGGGTTAGGGTGTCTGGGTCTTCAACCCCCCTTCATTATGCTGATGTGTAAGATAAAAGGTGCATTAAGGTAATATAAGTTAATGAAAGAAATTCTAATGGACTTTTACTACTCACCTTTATATGGGTAGGCTGCAAGCATAATGTGGTCATAACCTGGCGATGACAAGTCCAATCTTTATTCATCTACATCAGGATCATAAATAAACAATGACTTGGGCCAAGAAACGAAAAATGCTCCGGAAAAGAAAAGCTGGGACAAAAATGCCCAGGAGTATCCGGGAGTGCCAACCTCTCATCAAAATCATGATCAGCATCATATCATAAGTATCATAATAATCATTATGATATGATAATAATGAGGTATTGGAGGTAAACAGTATTTAAAGTTTGAAAAGTAACTTTAGAGGCAACTCTAAAGAAATAAAGATTCTCAAAAGAATATTCAAATCAGAAACAGCCAGCGGGATGTTGACCAATTGGATGCAGAAGAGAATCCATCTGCGTGTGCTAATTTGAACCTCTATAAATACAGTAACTAAGTACAGTACACCACTGACTGAGCAATACAAATCTGGCTACTTAGCTTTCATGGTTTACCTAACCCAAATACAGTTTACGCAATAAGGGGGCGCAATATTTCTTACAAATTCTAGGTCATATTACTATAGTTAGCCAGCCCTACTCAGAAATGACGACAAATGCAAATTGTGATGCTTTAAAATGCGAGGAACTAAGTCTGTGCGTGCACCAATGTTGTTATGCTTCATTGGAAATATGTGTGTACAGGAATGGAATGAAGTAGTTAAGGATCGCAGGCATTTCATCATAACTCCGGTGCTGTGAAGCCCCGCCCTCTGGATGAGTCCTGAGGTCCGAAGTGACGCAGTCGTCCCGCTACTGACGCACCCCGCTGTGGAGGGTCGAGGTGGGCTCGCCCACTATCAACACCGTGCATTGGGATGGAATCTTATTTTGGTGCATGCTTACCATGTCTCGTAAAATATCAGGTGGAATACAAGGCTATGCACGTGATATATCTACGGATGCATGTTTACATTTGTAATAAAACATTCAATGCATTTTGTATTTTTTGTGGATGAATCCTTAAAAATCTACTCACCTTTGCTTTGCCAAGGCTGCAATTAGCCAACTGCTAGCCTGTCCCCTTCTTTCATCAGACTGTAGCTGAATAAATAAACTGTCATCGTAGCTCTCATGTGCCCCAAAACGCTTGAATTTAAGAATATTAAAGAGAACTTAACAGATAATGTGGAGTTCCGCGTTTCCAGCTCTTCTGTGTGAAGCTAGGGGAAATAAATAAATCTCCTCCACCCTTTCAAATTAAAAGCCACGCTGAATAACACGAATTCACAGCGTGATTAATCGTCTTGGCTAAATCCAATCCATAACCCACAATAGCCAATCACTTGCGTTCTTCCATTAAGCGTGGTGCAAACGAGTGAAACGGACCAACCATTGATGAATATGACAAGTCAAATTCCGTTTTATATTTAACATCTATTTTTTGATTGGCCTATATTAAATACATTAAATATTTATATCATATCATAATTGTCGATTTTTCCCTGAAATGTGAAGTTAAATTGGAAGCAGTGTTATCAAAACCTAAATAAAGCAGATTATTGACTTGCTTAAAAAACACTATTGAACATCGATTGACTGTCGATTGACTGTCTCTCGTGCAGTGGAGAACCAAATGATGGGCATGGCGTCACTACAGTCCTGTTTCCTAATGTGTTCTCACCATTTGAGGCCAACAAAATAGCAGAGCCTCTAGCAGTGACAGAGCCTGGAGTGGAGTTACAGCTGTGAACTCCAATGCCAAGTGTGTTTCTGCCTGACTGGACCTCGTCCACTATCTGTGGACGACATGAACTCGACAGACATGTGTGTACGACATATGGATTAGCATCTGAGTACTTTGCATGGCCTGCAAACCCTTTTCAGTATATTGTTTTGGACCAAATATGCAAGTCATCTGTCCAATTTAAAATTAATCTGATTGCTGCAGTGAGAACACAGGCTATGCTCCCATATTCTCTCATATTTTATTCATGATGCTTTTTACATTTACATTCAAATTTAGGGCATTTAGCAGACGCTTTTGTCCAAATCGACTTACAATACAATACTGACAAGCACATTTGTCATAAAAAGGTGAAACACTTCATTGCTGTTAATACAGGGAGCAAGTCACCAGAACAAGTTTCAAGCATTCCAATTGCTAGGTTAACTATTATACAACATCTCTGACCTATGATGCTAAGTGCTAAGATACAAAGAGCTAGTATAAAGTGCTAAGACAATATACAATATACAAGTGCTTGAGGGTAGGTTTTTTTTGTTCACCTGCGCCAACAAAACAATGCTTTTATGTACAGTACTTCATGACAATTTGTTAGTTTGTTAGCTTGCTCGAAAAACTGCTCTTGGCATTGGTATGAGAAATGGGTAGGGCTAAAAAGCAGGCAAGTTGGATTGGACATTTGCTGTGAGATTCTGGGCGGATGCTGTGGGCACCATACAGATAGGATGCCCTTGTTCGTTTTCATATGGTTTGTGAGCCCTTGAGCCAGCGCTGATGCAGTTAGCTGGGCTCACAACGCTTCCTATCTTCCTAACTGCAGCCAAGACACTCACTCAGTCACAACAGCCAGCGTGAGGAGGATCATCTGACCAGCCTTGTCATGTACACGTAAGCCTTAAGGAATGTCACACTTCACGTTGTCAATCACATAACACTGCTGAACTGTATGAGAAGGGCCAGAGCAGGTGGGCGGATCGATCCAAATATCGATAGTATCGATACCAAGTTGGGATCGGTATCGGATCGATACTACCCTGGTGAGATAGATTCTTTACTTTATGTTCCGCTCTTGTTTGCGATGCTGCGGTTTCGGCAAAGAGGAAACAGCCAGCAACAGATGACCGGACTCGCCGCTCCTGTGTCAGCACAGAGCAGGCACACGCTGCTCCCCCTCCACCCTCCTGTGTCAGCACAGAGCAGGCACATGCTGCTCCCCCTCCACCCTCCTGTGTTTGGATGTCGCGCCGTCACGTGAGACCTTTGGGGGTTGTTAAGTTGTTTACATATTATTTATATTTTCACCAGTTGTTGTTTTTGTTGTTTTTTTAAATGTACTTTTAATTACATTTTTGTATCATAGTTTCTGAAAAGTACTTCTTTGTTTTAATTTGTTTACTGGTTTGCGTGCAAACCAGTAAACAAATTAGAATTTTTTTTGATAATAAAGCATTTTGTATTTAATGATAAACTTTGTCCTGAATCTGTCCTGGTTTTTAACTATTTAATAATAAAAAAAGAAACATCGCAAAAAAACACTTAAGTTCATGAGAATTAATTGAGATTAAGCAATTCAATGACGCATCCACCTTATTTATTGAAAAGTATCGGTATCGGTACAGGCCAGTATTTATTTGTTATCGGATCGAAACCAAAATCTGCAGTATCGCAAACCACTAGGTGGTGGGAGAGAGGAGGGTGCTGGCTAAAGCTGTCATCACTGCTGGTGAAGGACTCCCTATGCTCCCACCCCCTGCAGGTCACTCATACATCTCTGGGCAGCTCCTTCAGTGGCAGACTGTTGCACCCCAAGTGTGTGAAGGAGAGGTAGGCCTACCGCAGGTCCTTCCTTCCTGCCGCAGTCAGACTCTTCAATCAGCACTGCTCACCATAAACAATCACACTGGACATTATACACTCATCCCATACATTTCATTCAGTACATTTCACTGTGCAATTTGTATATATATATAAAATATACCTCCTTGTTTTTTTTTCTCTTTATCTTATTCTGTATTCAAACTGTTTCTGTCTTCTTGTATCTAAACTGCTGTGACTGTACATGTCCCCGTTTGTGGGACAAATAAAGGGTTTTCATATCTATAAACACACACACTCAACATGTGCATACTCACCACCAGCAAGGGCAAAAGACAACGAAATCAGGGAGGATTGCACAGGGGCGGTAATAGCTTCATCGTTGTCCCTAGCAAGGTGATACGATAGCTTCCACTGGCATTTGGGCCACCAGCAGTGGCAAAGCTAGACCTCTTTTGAGTGGGCTCAAGCCCACCCAAAACTTGCCTTAGCCCACCCTATCGTTTCATCGTCAAATCTAATATTCTACCGTCTAGAGTCTAGATGGTAGAATACCAACACATTGTATATTTTCTATTCTACAGACTCTAGACTGTTAAAAAATACACAATGTGTTGGATTGATAGATAAATAGATAGCTTTACCCCCCCCCCCCCCGATTCCTGGGGGCTGAGTTTCCCCAAAAGTCAGAACCTAATCGCCCCTGGGCCCTGCGGCCACCAGCTTAGCTCACTTGACAAGTGGGAACGGCGGCCTATGGTCAGGCAGGCATACGGTTTTTTCCTCTTTCTTCGGCACAACAGCCCATTCCACACCGTTAACACTAACGCGTGTGCATCCGCAGTGGGAGGCCAGGCCGACAGAGCTGATATGGAGGTTTTTTCACCCTGGTGAACCAGGTGGGCCTGTCACCACTGGACTGAACGCCCACACAGCTCCCAGCTCGTAGCTCAGGGAGAACGTGTCACGCTGTGATCCATCGTAGCGGTTTGTCACGACCGCGGAGTCTCAAAAAAATGGACCTGTTCTGGTCTGTCTGTGTGAGATCGATGTTGTCTCCCGGATAATTGAGTAGGCGTGGCGCATCGGGATAGCAACACTAATTTTGAACAGCGTTGTGGAAAATGTGTAATTCCCTAAAATGTGAAAATGAGCAATTATTTGATCTTACCAGATTAGTCCTCAAACAAGGACAATAAAGACGTTTGCTGACCAGATTAGTCCTCAAACAAGGGCAATAAAGAAGTTTGCTGTCTTAAAATCAGACCAGAATTATCTGATTGAAAAGTCATAGTCAAATCATAGTCAAATCATATCAACTGCCAGATTTAGTTGGGGCAGCCAATACATTTTAACTGCCTGCGTGGAGGACACGCCCCCCTGTCTGAGACCAATTATCTAACATCAAACCAGATGGACCGTATCTCACTCAGTAGGAAATTCTGGTTCACCCCAGGAATGATAGTGGACCGAGAACTTTGTTCTATTAATTCTAGCCTTTGTTGTTTTATGCAGATCAAGCCTGTGTCAAGCTGGTTTGTCCACAATGACAACCACAAAGCAAATGTTCAGATCCCTTTTCAGCTGCGTCTTGTGTTGACATGCTATGCTGTAGGGATATCATGTGAGCTCTCACCACATCACCACCTTTTAGTTCGGGTTTCTTATCTGTGTAAAAGGAAGTGTTGTCAACAGGAATTAGAGGTGCTGAATATAGATCCCCGGTGCAGAGTGAGCTATTGGCGTTTTAACGTCTATTCATTGTGAAGGGTTTATTGCATTTGTATTGTTGTAGTTGTTGATAACCCAATGTACATGGAAGTGTGTGCTAGTTTGCTAATCATGTGGAAAGTAAACCTTTGAGTGACCCAGGTTCGAGTCCAGCCTTTGATCAAGCCATTCTCCCTCTTTTTCTATCCACTGTCTTGTTACAACTTCACAAGCAAAGCAGATGCAAAAATATTTTAATTGCAGATTTGCAGATATTTATTTTCAGCCAATAAAAATGCATGGCTGTGTCAGCTGCACATTCTGTTCATTTCTTTCGTTCTGATATCGTGTCCTCATTGTCTGTGTATAAAATGTCCATTGACCGCTAACATTGACTTTCAAGAAGCTGCTGAGAAATGTGTATTCGAGGTACATGGATATGCTTGCACCAGGGATTGAGGGAAACGGCATTTCGGTTCTTGTGTATGGCCTGTACATTCATGAAAACTGACAATAAAGTTTACTTGAATCTTGAATGCTTGACTATGTGCCCGTGAGCAACACACACCGTCTCACTCCCCCGTGAGACGCCAGATGGTGACGTATCACAGCCTTAAGGCTGGTTTATGCTAGAGTCCTATAGAATCTATAGAATCTATAGAAGTTTATGCTTCTACGTAGGGATTGCGTCGTGATCACGCAATGGCCACGCCGTTGCTCGGACGCCGTCATGAGCCCGTGCTGCGGAGGGATTGCGTGGAGTTTACGTCTCGAAATGCAATTCATTGCCACACCGGTAGAGGGACCAGAATGACCATTCTAGTCATACGGATTACTAGCCAGTTAAAAAAAGTTTACAGAAATGAAGGCAAAACTTATACTTATACTTATACTTATATATATATATATATATATATATATATATATATATATATATATATATATATATATATATATATATATATATATATATATATATATATATATAAGTATAAGTATAAGTATAAGTATAAGTTTTGCCTTCATTTCTGTAAACTTTTTTTAACTGGCTAGTAATTTGTCGCCAATCAGTCGAAACATTTATCAAGGCTTTTTCTACACCGTGGCGGGTTCGTGGACCAATCACAGCCAAAGCCAAAGCGTTGGGTTAGATTAGAACGGAGAAAGGACTATTTGGCGCCCCCTGACGGTTGGAATTAAGTGCGCTTCAAAACACAAGGAACAAGTAGGCCTAATATCTACAGCCAGGAAATGCAGTGAAACAATGAAAAAAGGTAGTTTGAAGCACAGGCCTGTGGAAATGTTTATACCTGTTAATAAACCTGTTCTTTCAGGGGGGGAATCATATAAGAAGATTAAGGTTTGGCAAGTGTGCATCACAGTTTGACTGCAAGATGCTAGATATATTATATAATAAAATGTATAGCACTCTTCCTTTGATAGTCCGCCATGTTTACAATCAGTGCAGTCTCACGCACAGAAGAAGGCTTTGCTGCATCAGGAAATGACCCTGTCCTTAATCTTGCAACATGTGACTCCCCAAATTGTGCCCTGTTTACATTACAAGTAGCACACCAGTAAGAACATTTATCATGTTAAAATATTTGTATGTACTAGCCCAGCATACATATTAGTCTAACAGGTTTATATGTGAATGGCGAGAGTGAGTTTAGCCAGATATCTATGGACATCACCAGTGGTTCATGAGATTAGATGCAATAAGCTGCTTTGAGTTGAAAATAGAATCGATAAGAAGTGGAGCAGACCCGGTCAGAGATAATGTGGTGTGGAGAAGAGGCAGCCTCCATTGATGAGGTCCACCAACGCTCTCAGTTGGACTTTCAACAATCGATGCTAACCAGGTGAGCTGCATTTTTTCATTTCTTTACCTGCTTTGGTCTGGTGCATTATTTCAGATTTCTAACGAAAGGTCAGGACATTCAAACGTAAACTCCTTGATTTACTCTTTCACAGAGAATACTGATTATTTACTTATTATTATAATTGGTGACAAAGCCCTACGTGGAGGTATACCTGTATTAGTTTACTTCTTATGCATTTTTGTATTTAATTATACGACTTTTAAAGAAATATAAAACACATAATGTAACAATAATCATGGTGAGGAAATAATCAAATGTATTATAATGTATATATTATAATAATAACCCCAGGCCTTAATGACATATGTAGACACAAAATGTGTGGCCTGAAATCCAAGCTTAATATACATTACTAACCATTAATATACATTATTAAAATTGTGTAAACCATCGACAATGGCAACCATATCATCCATCAAATACTATAACAAATATTTGGAGGTATATATATATATACCATGTATTTTCTGGCACTAATTACAGTTGCAATCACATAGACTATGATTGAATTCATACAGACGTATACAGCATGGTGCAGGTCACCTACATTCAAAAAATCTAAAAATAAACAAATGACAAAGATAGAATAGAAATACATGCTAGATATCAACAATTGCTTGCTCCCTGTTCAGAAAGTCTTTTATTTTGAGTCTGAAAAACAAAACAGTCTTCATTCACACCACTACCACAGATTCTTTCTGCCGGGGCCGCTCTAGAACCTTATGTGAGTAACAATAGAGGGGATGCTTCACCAAATGTGTCCTGTGCTTCGCAGAGCGGGAGAGCAGAGGGAGGCCTCGCTGCGCCGCAGAGTAGGATGAGCAGAAGAGGAAGGAGAAGGAGCAGCAGACGCAAGAGCTCCAGCAGCAGCAAACGTGAGCGGCTTTGTGGGGGTGACCCCTCTGGGCGCGGCACACCGCGGCTAATCAGGCCAGGGAGGTTGTTCAAGTTCAATCGATGGGACTGCTCCGCCCCCAAACGTCTGATTACACTCCCGATGCCGGGCACACAGCGGGTAGACCTAAAGCCTTGCGTAGCGTAACGTCGTTTTTTGTGTTTGTTGTTTTGCAGACAGCGGCAAAAGAAACTGTGTCCTTAAAAAGGACAAAGACAACTTCAACCAGTCGGGCGTGAACTTCTGTCAGGTCAATGTCTCGGCGGTGCCGGATGAGGAGGACACCCTGGACGGCCTCCCCAGCACGGAGAAGAGGCTCAAGCTAGATCATCCACGGACCTTCTGTGAGAACCTCGGGCCGCAGGACAGAAGGCCGGACGAGAAGAGGCTGAAGATTGTGACTTCTGTTGCCATCGATAACCTCAGAGACTCCTCCCCCAAAATAATATTTCAGCAAACGCAAGAGCCGGTCTTTGAAGACGCACAATGTTCAACGTTCGCGATCACCAACGTCATTAAGTTCAACTGCCTCGGCTCGAGCATAGAGAGTCAGGATCTTGGTGGGGACGATCGGAACACGAAACAAAACAACATCAATTACAACTTTAGCTTCGGCAACCTGCGCGCTCAGAAAGACGCAGTGTTTGGACTTCCGGCAAGATGTGAAAATCCCACCTGTTGCCAAGACTGTTACTGCAACGGCAACATTACGTTAGCAAGTCTGCCACCGAGCCCGCTGCCCACCTCGTACTTCTCCCTTCAAGGAACCACGGTGTCTAATCACACAGACTTCAGCGGTGACCTGTCCTGGGATATACCCCCACCTAATGAGTTCTCCGACATGATCCAAGATAACTCCCTGCAGGAGCTAACGGATGATCTGGCCTCTTTTAATATTGATATCGATGGTTCCACTTGCAAACAGCAAAGTAATTTCCACACAACAAGTGAAATGGAAATGTATGAACAAATATCTGGTGGCCTGGAGTACCTCGATGAAGGAGAAGACAATCACACGGCATCCCGTTGCTTTGACCAGTTCTCAGAGTCGGACAACTTTGAGCCGTCGTTCATGAGACCTTCCTTATCGATAAGCAGGTCTAGCTTCACCATGGATTTTGTCAGCAGACATGAGCAGAGCGCCTGCTTTCGAAACAACAGTGTCTCCACCTTTCAACACGCAGCGTGTCCTGTGAAGAGGAAGCGACGGCAGACCTATCCAGGAACCTCGGAGTCATTGTGCGCGATGCAAGATGAACTCCAGCCTTTTAGGGAATTCTGTTCCTCAGGGACCATCTCTTCTTTAACAATGCAATCCCTTACACTTCAAGCTGAAAAATTGGCAACTTTTTGTCAGGGAGATGGGAGTTTTTCGATCTTTGGAACAGATGTAAGACAAAACTCAATATACGAAGGATGTGCAAAATACCAGCAGGACGGGCAGCATGGTGTCAACCGGTTCGACACTGAAACGTCGGAGAAAACATCTGAGGTGGCCTTTGGGAACATTGAAAGTCAGCAACCAGCTAAGGACCCCAGTCAGACGCCAGACGGCGTGGAGGGTCTTTACACTCCAAGAACCCTGAAAGAAAAGGATCCCGGAGAACCAGCGGAACAGAGTGGCGTGGCAGAGAGTGGTTTGGAAGAAGAGCTGCCACAGCTTGGATGTCCCAGTGCAGGACCCGCTGCTGGTAAACACTCTTTGGTTATACAGGTGATCCCTCCATCCCCCTGTGGGTCCGACGACACGCGACCAGAAGGTCCGGCCAAATGTGCCCGAAGCTTAGCCTCTCGGAGCAAAGTCAAGCGAAAGCAATCGGGTCAGGGCAGCGGCATTTCTGCGCAGCCTAACTCGGCCTTGAGTGCCACAGTTGGATCTGACAGAAGCACCCTGCAGATCAATCCACAATCGGGAACACAAGTGAAGGAAAACCGAGACCTAACTTCCAAAGAAACAGATGTTTCCCCTGTAACAGAGAGAGGTGACCTTGGTTCCAGAGATGTGAAGGAAATCAAAAAGGTAGTTCGACCAAATTTAAGAATGTCCCTGTTCAAGCCTGCTCCATCACACTCTATTGATGAACCAATACAATCTTGTTCAGACAGAGAACGGATAGGCATTGAGGATCGAGAAAGTTGTGTAAACACCACACTGGGTCATGCGAAAGATTCAAGGGTGGATCAAGAAACAGAAGAAAGGGGAAAGCTGGTCTGCAAAACTGAAAAATCGGAAAAACCCAATCTTGTCAAAGGTAAGTGTGTCAAACTGTAAGTTGTAAAGTTCTTTGTTCGTTTAGTCATGTAAGTTAATTGCATGATATATTAAATATATATATGTATGCATGCTGCAGCTTCTTTTGAGTCAAAGGAGCATCTGAAACCCACCAGCCATAAAGACTCAGACAGCAGCGGCTCTGACCACTGGGCCATGAGGCGCAGACACTTCAAGGAGAGCAGGCAGTGGGGCTCTGCAGCAGGCGGTTCTGTCACGAGTGACATCACAGAGGAGTCAGGTACATCCATATCGATGTCCCGGTTATGTCCTCATGTACCCTGAGCCCAATTGTAGTGTTTGTTATTTCTCTGATTTTCTGAGACCAATACGATGATAATACCAAGGGGTACTAGGAATGATAAACATTGGAATAGCTATATTGCTACCTATTACCATGCCATTTCTGTTGCACTATCCTTGCATTATGAGAAGAGGAGAAGAGTAGAGAGGACCTTTCGGTCTTTATTGGTCATTCTCAGAAAGGATGTACTATATATCATGCCATCCTACCTTAAGCCGAGGCGTAATTGTCCATATGTACTATGTGAAACATAGGTCATATGTAAGTTATGTTATTTACTTGTTTGACACAGTGTCTGATGACGCTCACTCCATGGACACCACCGTGCGGGACATCGAGGAGCGAGGCTTCTACACGGCGACGTTTCACTACATTGCCTGGACGTACCGCGGGGACGAGGTCACTGCGGTCGCAGGCGCTGCTGGTTCGACTCCGAGGCCTCGGCCGGTCTCAAGTAAGACAAACGTGTTCTGCTAGGACTCTAACGTAATGAGCTGATGTATGTACTGAACGATTTAGCCAGGTGTCCACTCTAGGAAGCATGGTCATTACACATGGAATACATTTCCATGCTCTTCTTGTTTGTTTGCAATGTATTTATTTTACAGCTTTCTCTCAATTAGTATAACACATAATTAACTGTCTTGTTAAACTGGTCAAAAAACAGACCAAATGAATTTGACTAATTACGTTTTGTGACATAAGTTAGGTCATTTACATATCCCTTTCATACAACTGTTATATATTCAACCAGAAATACCAAGCGGTATCAATTACAACAGCACACTGTGCTCTTGATGCCTGTGGATAAAGTTTTGTATCTACGGCCTTTGAAACATAATGCTCTCTTTCAGTTCGTGAGAGAACGGTGAAGATCAGTAAGGGAATGGGAGAGTATCCATGGGGCTTTCGAATCCAGTTTTCAAAACCCATTGTGGTCACTGAAGTCGACACAAGTAAGTTAATAGTTGTCATTCTGTGTTTTCTTATTATGGCTTGGAAATTAGGAGTTTGTTTTGTGAAACTGAAACCTACTGACCCTTAACCCCTAACTCTAACCACACTATATAGTTGCATGCTGTTCCATAACGTTATTACATTACTTATTACACAGTAATTACCTGTAATCGCACCGAAACACCACAATGTCATGTAAAGTGTAATCCTGCAATTGAAACCAAAAAGGAGCCATTTTCCTCACAAACCCTTGTGCTTGTTGTTCAAGACGGTGCAGCTGAGGAGGCCGGCCTGATCGTGGGAGACTATCTGCTGGCCGTGAATGGAACTGATGTCACCAGTATTCCCCACTCTGAGGCGGCTGAGCTGGCCAGACAAGGTGAGTGTCCTGCTTACACAGGATGGACACAATAAGTCAGACACAGCAGAAGACCCCATCGGAGCACAGATCATGACTGGAATACTTTCCATTTACATTAACATCTACATTTAGGGCATTTAGCAGATGCTTTTATCCAAAGCAACTTACTTTCATTAAAAAAAAAGGCTAAATGTGGTCATCATATTGATAACTATTACGCAACCCTTTTGCCGCACATGAACTCAATGTCAGATGTATCACAGTGAGCTCATTCTACGATCAAAGTTGCATTTGTGGAATTGTGAAAAACTTCATAGAGAGTTCAAGCGCAACTGCATCCCTGTTCCGGCAGGCCCCGACATCCTGACCCTGACCATCGGGTCGGACATCGCCCGCAGCCCCAACACCCCGCGCCCGTCCTGCCGCGGCTACCTCCACAAGCGCACGCAGTCGGGCTTCATCAAGGGCTGGAGGAAGAGGTGGTTCGTCCTCACGCACGACTGCGGCCTGCACTACTTCAGACACAAACGGGTGAGCGGCGGACAGAAGGGTAAAAGGGTAAAGGTTAAAGGGGCATTTAGCAGACGCCTTTGTCCAAAGTGACTTACAAGCAGTACATTTGTGGGGTTCGACATGTGGACAGTTGGAGGAGGAGAGGGGGATGAAGGGGGTCGAACCGCCGACCCTACGGTTGGTAGACCTCCCGCTCTGTCCACCCGCTCTACCCACTGAGCTGCTGCCGCCCTGGACACACACGCGCACGTTGTTTCCGCGTGGAAGCCTTTTCCCGTTTCCACGGGGGGGACCTTTATGACTGGAATTATAACCCGTCTTCCCTGCGTTGGGCTTCAGGATGAGGGGAAGAAGGTGGCGCTGTCCACGGTGAAGCTGGAGGGGGCGGAGGTGGGCGCCGACGTGTCCCTGGGCAAGCCCTTTGTGATCCGCTGCAGCCCGCAGGCCGCCGGCCGCGTGTACTTCCTGTGTGCCACCTCCAACAAGGAGATGAAGAGGTGGGTGTGTGAATGTGGAGATGAAGAGGAGTGTGTGTGTGTGTGAACATGGAGATGAAGAGCTGTGTGTGTGTGTGTGTGTGTGTGTGTGTGTGTGTGTGTGTGTGTGTGTGTGTGAACAAGGAGATGAAGAGCTGTGTGTGTGTGTGAACGTGGAGATGAAGAGGTGTTTGTGTGTGTGTGTGTGTGAACAAGGAGATGAAGAGCTGTGTGTGTGAACGTGGAGATAAAGAGGAGTGTGTGTGACGTGAACGTCCCCCTGGGCAGTGGGGGGGGGGGATGTCGGCTGGGCTTCAGCGCCGCTCGCTTGTGAGACTTGGGATCTTCCTGCCGTGATTCACAGAGCTGTTTTTTCTTGTTGTTGTTGTTGAAGGTGGCTGGAAGCGATGGCGAATGCCACCCAACCAGTAACACAGGTAAAATAACTCATTTCCAGTTATTATTATTTATTTATTTTTTAGATAATTTATTATTTCTAGTTAACATTTCAAATGTTTACATTTTTTATTAAATTTAAACTGAATTATATATACTTTGGTATATACTTTGCTGGCTAAATTGTGCGTATTACTCTAAACTCTTCCACATGAAATGTACACATATAGATAGATACATGTACTTACAGTAGCCTACGCCTGCTTACACTGCACGGGCGGATTAGCATGGATTTCAAACCTAGCCCACACAAAGTAACCTACTCTATATTGAGTCTGGAGTCTTTGACGCTAATCCCTTAATGAACCCTCGTGTCTCAGAACCACGTGTGGGTGGACGTGACGAGGCACAACTCCAACTTACCTCCGCTGGCTGTCAAGAGCCCAGACTGTCTCGGATTGCTCTATGAAATCGACAAAAACAAGGACATGTCACGGCAGCTGTACTGCATTCTCAAAGACGGCTGTCTGTACTTCTACAATAGCATCCGCTCAACCCACGCGCTCGGTATGTTGGCTTACGTCAACCCCACATGCAGCGATAAAGGCGTTTGAAGATATGAAAAGGTTTGGGGAGGAGTCAGCCTCTAATGACAGTGTGTCTGCCTGCAGGTGGGATGTATCTTCACGGGTATGTTGTCAGGGAGCAGCCCATGGGATCCAAGAAGTCCACCATTGAGCTGAAGCCTCCGTCAGACGAGTTCAAGACATTTTACCTTTGCGCCGAAAACCCCAATGAAAATAAACGGTGAGGGGTTAGGGAGTGGTTATGATGTGACATAACATAACATGTGACATAGCGATAACATTAACGTGATTTGTATTCATGATTGTTTGGGTGTTGTTACAGATGGATTGAAGCGATGAAGGTTTCAATAACCAAGTGGAAACCTTTGCATTGTGAAATGCAGAGCTACACAACTCAACCACCAGAGGAGACCAAAATGTGAGGAGGCTCAGAAGGGCCTGTTGCGTTTCTTATTGTCAGACTGCTGAGGTGTGGCATTTGAATTAATTCTGTTTATACACAGACTTTAAACCAAGATTGGTTTTAATTTATGATCTGTCCTGACAGATAACTGTTTATCTGACAGACTTTTTATTGATTTTTGATAAACAAATAATAACATTTAAGATTTTGCACATTCTTAATTAATAGGAAAAATGGAACAAGAAACTAAACTTGTAGTAAGCCTGTAATGCTAAAAGTAAAATATGTTTTGTTTGCTTTGAGTGGATTTCAAACATTTACTATGTACAGTTTTCACTGTGGCTTTTTGCACTTTTGTGTTTCCTTCCAGAAGAATACATTATTAGAATCAAATATTGTTGAACCAAAATGTATAGTTGCAGTGAAAAGTTACAAATAATTTTGTTGAAGTTCAAACATGTTCTTCGCTTCTAATGTACACAAAACATATGTAATGCCCGTTTGTACATTGTAATTTGCTGTATTTTTTTCTAATATAATTGACAATTGTTGAGAAATATCACAATCACGTTGCCTTTGTACAATGTTTCATACTTGTAATGCTACTCCAAATAGTTTTTCAGTTTTCACTCCTACGATGTGATGTCATTGGCATGCAGTGGTGATGCAGATTGTTACAACAACAAAAACAACAACAGCAAATATCAATCGATTAGGTGATTGAATTACTAGAAATGAAGATGCACGCATTAGGTGAATAAATAAGGTGATTCTCAAATCTATATATGCTGTGTTGTCACCTGGGCAGCAATAAGCAGAAGCAAATATGTATCTTAACAGACCTGGGAGGCCCAGACGTAGAGCTTTTAAAGTCGTACGCAAGTTTCACCTCATCAAAGTCTACTGACCTTTTGTTAGCTCACATGAGTAACAGCAAGACAGACAGTTTTAGTGGCAGCGGGTCACCGACACGAAAATTCTGGATTGAATGTAGGAAAGTGCTTTTTGGCTGAACATAAAACAGGATTTTTAATATTGTGTTTTTGTTATTTTCATTCTGTGTGTGTGTGTGTTTGTGTGTGTGTCTCCTCATCCAGACATACATATAGAAAAGGACAGAGGTCATAAGTCATATTTTCAACATTTTCTGTAAACCTTTTACTCCACATCCCACACAAAATAAGATGGGAAGCCCTACCCCCAAATGAAGACATAACCATAACAATCTCCAGGTGTGTAGATGAAGGTAATGTTCCAGAACTGGTACCAGATCTTGTACATTTGCAGCCAAAACAAGCACATCACTTACTTTGCACTTCCAGGGCAAATCTCTCAAAATCTTCTGTGATGACCTGGTCATCATCATACACCATCATACACGTGATGAAAGTTTAAACTCATAAAACGAAGAAAAAAAAAAAAATCATATTTTTTAGCTCAGAAATGATGAAAACCATTGCTGTTTGGACTCTGCTGGTCTTAAAATGTCAAACGAAGCTGTAATCTGAGTGGCTGCGCTTCGAGAGGTCAGCGTCAAGGTTGAACATGTCTGAAGTCGGAGAGCAGCAGGAAGAGAGAAAATCAGAGAGGTCCTCTATTGCCCAGGGAAGCTTCAATGCTCGGTGGGGCTGGATGCTCTGTTGGAAGAGATCATCAACGCTCCAAACCCTGCACCAGCAGGCCCATTGCCATGACCAGCTTCCAGATCATTCCAGTCGTAAAGCAATGAATTCTTCCTGCCTCGATAACGCATCCCTGGGGCCCATCGCTGATGCAGATGCGTGGGTTGGCATCCACAATCTCCACAGTTTCCTTCAGGAGTTGTGAGATTGGTTCCCGATGAGGTGACGACCATCGACTGTCTCGACACGTGAAAACAATGAGCAGAAGTTCTGCGTTGCTACGCTTTCAGAAGGTATCACAATTCCTTTTAATAACCTGACTGTAAGGTTTCTGAATATGTAAGAGTACTGAAAATGTTCATCAACAGGGCTTGGGGAAATACAAAGTCTAGCCGTGCAGCTAGACACCATACCAAGCCTCGGTCAGACAGATTTAATGTCCGCTAAGCAGGAGTCGTCGGCCTTCACGCGCACTTCTCATTGGAGCTGTGGTAAAAGGGATGCATGGGGTTGGGAATAAATGTCAGCTACTTATATATACACATTTTTCAATGGAAAAAGCAGCCCTGACAATCCTGACAGTGGGTGATTAATAAATGAATGACTAATATAGTTTGAAGGAATATACTTAGAGGAATCGTTATGTGTGGGGGAGACTGCTGAGTCAGGTTTTAATTCATGAACGTACGAGCAACTGCTGAACAAATGACGTCATTTGGGGGTAAATCTCAGACGGCAAAACGTTTTGTTGTTGTCTTCATTTTTCACGACGCAGCATAATCCCAGAAGATTGGGCTGAGTCAGGTCCCGAACGAGCAGAGGCCTGTCGAGTGGTCATGAGCGCCAGTCGGAATACACACCCACGCGCGCAGAGGCCCATTTTAAAGCGCGATGAACGACTCCTTAAAAGCCGACCAGTCACTCACAGTGACGGCATGCATTGAGAACCACGGCGCGTGCGGCGGCCGCACCTGACTGGCCCTGCATTAACCTCACCTCCGTGAGAAGGTGCACAGCAGGAGCATCTGGTGGAAATGGCTCTCCTGGACGTGCTGCAGCCCCTCACGCAGGGGAGCAGGACAAAGCGAGTTGCGGAACCTCTCTTTTACGCAACCCGCCACTTGTGGTGGTAACGTCTTCGGCTGGGCGATGGGACATCTGCCGGAAGCAGAGCAGCCACAGTGGGGATGTGCACTCAATGTCTCAGGCCTCGACACGGCGCGAAGCCACAACGGCCTACAAACAGCCGAAAGCCACAGGGCAGGCATGCCACTGGCTCCTTGTGGAGGCCTCCAACAGTCGGGGGTGCGGGCAGACAGACAGACAGACAGACAGACAGACAGAAAGGCAGGCAGGCTCGCACGTTGGAGATTTTGAAAGCAGGCGTGTAACGACTTTGGTGCTTCTTGCAGGAGGTTGGACTGTGTCGGTAAACCACCTGTTAGTGGGGGCTATTTTTATATCCATCGGTTAGGAGATAAACTCCTCCACATTGGCTAGGTGGTCTAACTGCTGCTTTTGTATGCACGCAGCCCTCCAGGAAATACGAAGAGGGAGAAGATTTGAGAAGATCTGTATGGGTTCAGGATTTCGATTAGCAGCGGTTGTTTCAGTGTTTAATCTTTCATTTGAAGCATGATACAAACATAATCAGGGTTGGATTTCCCCGATTTTCATAGATTAAATGAAAGATGAAACGTTAAGCCTTCAATGTTAATCAAACTCCTACGCTAATATAAATTCATACAGGGATGTGTTGCCGTGACAACAAAAATAGCCGGATATCCAAAGCGCTTTTTGTCTTCTCCAAAACGTGCACACTAATTCCAAAACGTGTTAACAATGTGCCCAAAGCTTGACATGGAAAGTAATACAGTCAACCTAGAACAGATTAAGTCTGGTTCACACTGTCTTGAAAAGCATACCCAAAGATGTCTTAAAGGGTGAAGCAGTACCAAAATATTTTAGAAGTTGTCATGTTGGAATGACATGTTGTCAGGTCATGATGAGTATCAGCACTTAGCCTGTACATAGCCTGGGAATTTGTAGTGAAAGAGCAGGAGAAAGGAAATTACGAGTTGTGAAAATGATTTAATGCAGAAGTTGATGAACTGATGTTGATAATGTTTCAAAATGATGGTTGATTTTGCTGTTCTGAAGATCTGAGCATTGTTATCAGTTACGCCAGATATGTGCACAGTAAGTGCTTACATATCATGGATATATAAATCTATCTATTGCTACAAAAACAAATAAAGAAGTAAAAATGATAACCTTCAAATAATGTATGTTGCTGTTATTATGGGACTTTTTAGTCTTAGCTCGTACCAAAAACAAACTAATATCCTTCATGGTTTCTTAATGATTCTCCTAAGGGGCCCCAAGCCCAACTGGATAACGTGATTGTTTTTCATTCTGCAGCAGCTGTCCTAACTCACTCATTCATGCCAAAGTCTGGGGTCACTGTAGCTCACTGAAATATATTCATAGGGATTCATTCACGCTTTTTTTTACTCATATTATTGATTTGGATCGCTAACTGATGTGTTTGTTCATATGGAACTGGTGTTCAATTTTATCTTATCTTGAACAACTTTCCTGAATTAAGTGTTATCTTATCAGTGGTTCAAATAATTTCTTCAACATCAATGTCAATTAGGGCTACGACGATTAGTTGATCAACAGAAATGTATCAAACCTAATTTTGATAATCGAGAAATCATTTAAGTAATTTATCAAGTAATTTCTCCTCGACCTGCCTGTGGTGTTCGACACCGTGAACCACCAGACCCTCCTCACCACCCTCGCTGAACTCGGTACTGACACTGCGCTAGCCTGGTTCACATCTTACCTTATGGATCACACTTATCAGGTCACATGGAACGGCTCCCTGTCCAAACCCCGCTCACTAAACATTGGTGTCCCTCAAGGCTCAGTACTAGGACTGCTTCTGTTCTCCCTATATACCAAATCTCTAGGCTCTGTAATCACATCAAACGGCTTCTGCTATCACTGTTATGCGGACGACACTCAACTGTTCTTCTCCTTCCCCCCCTCAGACAAAGATTGCAACACACATCTCAGAATGTTTGGCAGACATCAACTCAAGCTCAATCTCGCAAAGACTGAGTTTTTCTTCATACCGGGGAAAGACTGCCCTAACAGGGACCTACTGGTCTCAGTCGAGGCCATCACAGTATGTGCCTCACCGACCCCAAGGAACCTGGGTGTAATACTTGACAAGCAACTGTCCTGCACTGCAAACATCACTGCAGTGACCCGATCCTGTAGATCTGCTCTCTACAACATCCGCAGGATCCGGCCATTCCTCATGAGGGAAGCGACACAGGTCCTGACCCAAGCACTTTTCATCTCCCGTCTCGACTACTGCAACTCGCTCTTAGCTGGACTCCCTGCAACCGTGATAAAAACCTTTGCAGCGGATCCAGAATGCTGCAGCGCGCTTTGTGTTCAACCTACACAAATTCTCCCAAGTGACCCCACTCTTCCATGACCACTGGCTCCCTGTAGAGGCTCGCATCAAATTCAAGACGATGCTACTGGCCTACAAAGCCATTAATGGAACAGCCCCTACCTACCTCCAATTAGTGAAACCCCATGCCCCTGCTCGAGCACTCTGCTCAACTACCTCGGCTGGTCGACTGGTACCTCCATCACCAAGAGGAAAAGTGAAGGATGGCGAAATCACAACTCTTCTCCATTTTGGCACCGCAGTGGTGGAACGAGCTCTTTGCCAATGTCAGGACTGCAGAGTCACTCCCCATCTTCCGGAACTCAAGACTCAAGACTCACTTGTTCAGAGTTCACTTGAACCCTGCATAACATCCATCCTCTTAAAAAAACTAAACAAAAAAAAACTATCCTCACGCTCTTATACTGTATGGTTTACGTCTTTGCGCTTTAATCGCTCTTTGTAACTTGGTACATACATCAGAGATGTTGTATACTAGCAAAGGTTGAAACTTGTTCTGGTGACTTTCTTACTGTATTAGCAGCAATGAAATGTTTCACCTTCTTATGACAAATGTACTCTTTGTAAGTCGCTTTGGGTAAAAGTGTCTGCTAAATGCCCTAAATGTAAATGTAAGTAGAAATTATCATGAAATGAATCTACGATGACAAAATTTGTATAAAAATAATAATTTACTTGAACTTACATACAAAGTGAGTTGGAAAGACAGCTGTCAAAAGCAAAATAACAGCTTATGACAAAAGGCCAATAACCTGTTGTGCATGCATGAGCTACATTGGCAATAGTTAGTTTTATATTGAACTATTCTCCTGTGGCCACTAACATTCTGATACCTCCAAGACATTCGAACAGAATTAAAAAAAAAACTGGACATAAAAATTTCTGTACATTAGAATATATTTAATATACATCATTGGAAATAACAAAGTCAACCATCCATACGGTATGTTTTGGTTACTGGGTAGGATGAGGACTACAAGTACATGCTGTTTGTTGTATCAGTGGTGATGTCAGCGTTGAGTTTGAAAGGGGCCCCCACTTCACCACCAGGTGTCATGTCGAGCAGCAACCGCCAGCCCAACACTCCATCCCATTGTGAGGTCACGCGTGGACGTGTCCGCTCTGATGTCATAATGTGCAGATTACTCTGGCCCACCGCCTTCCTACAGTCCCATCAGTCACCTCCGTACGGCCGGTCACACATGTGTGACCTCACAACAGGAAACAAGTGGTTGTCATAGTGGGCCCCTAAAACTGTCCCGACTGTCTGGAATTACTTGGACTGTATGATAATCACATTTGTTTCAAAACCAGTTAGCGTTAGTAGTAAGTAAAAAGAAAAAAAAATCTGAAAAATGGGGAAGCATTACAATGTAATATGTATATCTTCATTTACTAAGAAAGTGATGGTGCCTTACATGAATTATTAGTAGAGTTAATTTTTTTGGAAACCCAAATTAAATATAAAGAAAAATTATTAAATTTCTAGTTCTAGTTAACTGATTGACATTAAGCAATATAAAAGTCAAATGAAATTGCAAAGAATATCATCATACTGTATGTATATCTAATGGGCAGGTTTCCAAATAATATTTACTATGCCCCCGATTTGGCTGTGTGTAGTCCGCAGTATTTTCACAACATATCACCAAGATGATTCATATTGTTTTCCAGCAACCGTTGCTGTGGTCCACACAATAATCGGCATGATTATTATTATTATTATTATGCCCGAGGCTTGTTATAGGTACTCCCTAGGTTGTTAATTCAAAATGACCTTGATAATTGTATTCACATTCGCAGATCGCACTGAACACGTGGGCAGCCTTTCCCCATGGCGGAGGCAGTCGTGGGACAGCTGGACAGCTGGACAGCTGCACAGCGCTGAAGGCTGTGGTTGCTTCATTCCCCCTTGAAGCGAGGGGCTCGCTTCTCCTTGAAGGCAGCAAGACCTTCCAGTCTGTCCTTTGTGGGGATCACCTTGGAAAAACAACATGGATAATTCAGCGCCAAGTTGGGTTAAGAGTCAAGTTATTCCACCATCTATTCATGGTAGAGTAATATTAGGTGGAGTTGATTAGCGGAAACAGCGTGACATTACGATGGATTACGTGCAATTGCACATTGTTTATGTGTTAGTGGATCTACTGGCTTTGAAAGGTGCAATGTCCATTAAAAAGCAGAGTGGATAATTGGAGGGTTTTATCTCAATCTTAGCTTTTCACTGTCATGCCCTCCAGCAGATCATTTAATATGTAATATGTGTATTCATTCAGACCTTGGGAATAATACATATAACAGTATTACTATGTATTACTATACAATGGGGTAGTAAATCAACACAGAAAAATAACTAAATGCCAATACCTGGGAATAGCATGCCTCTTCAATGGCCAGTCCTGTAGCTAAATCCACCTAGTTAGAGAGAGACAACGAGAGTTCAATCCAAACTGTTGAGGGGAGCAACAGGATCCGCATCGTGTTGTTCCCGTGTGCAGAAGGCGTGAGGCAGACTGCGGTGCAATGGCAGGTGGTGTCTGTGTGCATGTGCAGTGTTTGGTCTCCTTCCCCGTCTCACTACACTGCTCGTCATTATAACACCGGCGCTATCAGAAGACATACGATCGGCCCAAATCAATGACTGCTACTACTTCAAAAACAAATCGCCGGTGCAGCTTGTGTGACCCGTAGGACCGCTCTGGACCGTCTGATTACGGACGTCGGCGACAACGGCGAAAGTAATATTGCAGCTCGAGTCACCCTTGTGTTGGAAGAAGTGAGCGCGTAATGTCAGGAATCGCACACAAAATGAGAACATTGTGTGATGATGACTTCTAGTTTTCAGACAGAAATGCAGACAGCAAAGTAGTATTTCCTGCATCATTAAATTGCAATCTTCCCCGACGTTCCAAGTAAACAGTTATAAAAGTTATTTTTCATAGTTTTTTTTTTTTTTTTACAAAGAAATTAATTCTTTTGTTATTTCTGTTTTTATAAAGAACAAAAAGAAAATTTGTCCACATGTCGAAACACTTTTCTTTGCTATAACATTGAATACGTAACCATGCAAAAAATTAAAACAAACCCAGAGAATTACAAAAACTAGACAAATCAAATGATTTGACTATGACTTTTTCAAAGCACTCAATGACACTACATCGATAAGTCAAAACAGAGAACTCATCGTACAAAACAAATAAAAATGCACATTTGACCTCTAAGAAGACGATAAACTTTGTGATAAGGATGTGCAGCTGAGGTGAGATAATGCAGAGCTCTGGGAGCTGTACTCACCTCGATACCCTGGTTAATAGCCAACTTTGCCATCCTGATTGCAACTGGCCCCTTTGAGGAGGACAAAAAAACATCAGTTAACCTTGTCAGGGAATACATGAACATATTTGCTGATCAAATCTGTAAAGGATCATGATTACAATTCAATACACTGCAAAATAATACCCATGACTTTGAAAAGCGTTGAAACATGTTGTTGCTGTAAAATTCTGAAATTTAGCCCCAAATTAGAAATTAGTATTTCTAAAAACAGTTGCTTGGCTACAGAACATTAGGAGCATAGAGGTTACCAATTGCTTATTTTGCTATTGGGGTGCTATGCTACATTACCATGCTTGGTGGTTGGGGGGCGATATTCCTGGCGAACTGCATGCTAACGTCAATAGCGCCAATGCTAGTTGTTATTACACCTTTGAGCTGTTCCTTGTAGAGTTCTCAGGCATTCGAGCGCCAGCACAGAGGCGAACGTACCTGGGGGTTGAACTCCCGGGCCAGCTCAAGGGCCCGCAGGTAGGCCGCGTCGCCGCTGGCGTTCTGCTCCACGGAGTGGCTCACCAGGCCGAGGCGGGCCGCCTCCACCCCGTCCACCACCCGCGCCGCGAAAATCAGCTCCTTGGCCAGCGACACGCCGATGCACCGGGGCAGACGCTGCGTCCCGCCTGAGGAAACGGGCGGATCAGCCACCAAAAACGGTTCATGTTGGTTGGTGCTTCTGCAGCCTAGCTTGTGTCTACGTTCAAAAAGGTCGCGGCGCGAAAGGCTGCGACCTCGCTCACATTGACATTTACATTCAGGGCATTTAGCAGACGCTTCTATTCAAATCGAAAGAGTACATTTGTCAGAAGAAAGTGAAACATTTGATTGCTGCTAATACAGTAAGAAAGTCACCAGAACAAGTTTCAAGCATTTCAAATGCTAGCACACATCCGCCTCAGCCTCAGTTGATATGTGGTTGACAAGAGATCCCCCGCAAGACATTCACGTAAAACAGGGCCAGAGAGAAGTATCATTCTTCCCGTCGTGATACGACACGGGATGTAATTGGCTGAAACTTAAGAGGGGATCGGGGAGGTATATGCGGTGATACTTGAGGCTTTGCTTTGTGAACGAATGACTTGCACTTATGAACACGGTGACAAATGTGCAAACTAATGCATAGTGACACAGACCATCACACAAATAATAGTGACAAACCCGATGACGCATAGCGATATACACTAGGCCTTGTGCAACATAATGGCTCAGACACCACTTCACATAATTGTGTCTGCCCAAGCGCAAAGCGCCCTTGTGCTTAGAAGGAGATGCACCACAACGTCCTTAAAACAGAGAACAACAGCATTACCTGCTCCAGGAATGATGGCCAGTTTGGCCTCCACCAGACCCATTTTTGCATCATTGGCTGCAGAAATTCCAAAAAAAAAGTCAAGAATTAAAGTCTGCTGTGCAATCAGCTTAACATCACAGCCTCTCTATAATTCACAAAAGCTCAAGGAGTACAATGAGACACTACACAAATGTGTAGTGACAATACAATACAAATAAGTGTATATTACATAAAACAACATCCATCAAACAGCAATGGTGATATGACATACTATTATCATGGTAAACTCATTGTAGTGAACACTGCTACCTGCTCTGTCAAGGAAGTTCAAATCAAACTCTTACAAAAGGATTTGGGTTCATCAACGCATCAACAGCCTCCACTCAAATGTGACGCTGTTGCTTTAAGAGCCACTTACAGGAAACTCTGATGTCGCAGGACAGGGCCATCTCCAGGCCCCCGCCCAACGCAGCTCCATCGATCGCAGCAATGGTCGGCATTGGCAGGTTGCCTACACAAGAAATATAATAAAGGTAAACAAGTCCAAAAAAGGAGTAGAGTTTCCACTGCAGTGTGTATGACGATGGTATGGACAAACATGAGTACAGTCCTCCATTTAGAAACCTTGCCTGCATTGTGTAGTACAACTATACAGACAGACAGAAATCTGAGTCTGTCTGTACATATACTGAAGGTACATATACTTATGTACGTTTCAGTATGATAAGGGCCTTTTAAACAAGTGAATGAGCTTATTCTCCATTTAAACACAACAGCATCATATAGTTGTATCGGGAACCAACTCCTGAATAAACCCACCCACCAAGTTCTGTAATCAGTGCTCTTCCCTTGGACACAAATGGGCCGACTTCACTTTGATGCATTTTGGCCCTTTCTTTTAGGTCTGCACCTGTTGGGAAATGAAACAAGTCTCTGTGTTGGCAAAGGCATGTTATAACTGTTCATCATATCTATGTTGTACAAGTACATGTAGTTCTTAAGACTTGTTGATTCATTGTCAGAAATAACCAATATGAAATGTCAAATGCGTCTTCACCTGCACAGAATATTCCAGGGACTACACTGCATATAATGACACTTCGTACTTTATTATTCTTTTTGACATCGTCGACAGCCTCAGACAACTGAAAAAAATACAAGTATTGAAGGTGGTGAAGTCACAAATCGAAAACAATTGCAACATTTTCTAAAAGGGTATCAGTGATTATTTGAAATGCAAATTATTTATCTAGTTTAGTATAGTATTCATACTAAAGTATAGTATGAATCCCAAATGAATAATTACTAGTATCTTTATAGATATGATTTTAACTTAATTAAAAACAATAAAACACCTACCAGTTTGACCAGGTTTTTGCTAATAGCATTTTTAGATTTTGGTCGGTTGATTCCAAATACAACAATACCTGAAAGATAAGAAATGAAAAACACAGCTTTAACACAGCAACTAAATATTTCCCAAAATCCTAACCCGATTAATAGACCACCTTCTATTAATCCTCCTCACTCCCATAAGAGCATACCCATGAAATGCAATGCTTGAACTGACAAATAGAATGAGTGTCCCATAAAAGGCCTCATTGCCATTGAGATTATGTAGACCAAAGGTCAACCCATTTGCATCTGATAGTAATGCAGTAGGTCTATGTCAAATGTAAACGGAAACTGTACATCGGTTTGAATAATGACAAATATCTTGAACAGCAACAACAACAAAAGCACATTTCCCTTGGGTTCCATTTTGAATTAGAACCACAAAGTGAAGTTTAAGTTCAAGGCTGTGAGCGCGGATGCACTTTGTGGTGCTTTACATTGGAGAGGTGCAAGGCAATGCGACATGCCATTGCGGCACCAACGCATAAAAGTTATGAAGGCTGCCAATCTAGATGCAAGACGTCAACCGTGCACGCAACACACGCACGCACACACACGCGCACACACACACACACACACACACACACACACACACACACACACACACACACACACACACACACACACACACACACACACACACACACACACACACACACACACACACACACACACACACACACACAAAACCTTGCTTTACCTGAATCGTTTCCATCTAAATATCTGACACGTAGATCATCTTTTGCATCAGAGCTGTAATTACGCGTGAATCGCCGGCCGTCCGGACGACCGCACGATGCTTTAGTTGCAACAGCAACATGGAACCAGTTTGAATAAGCCGCTGTCCTACGAAGAGATCCCAAATCCCCCGTTTGGAAGCGTAATGCTTGCAAAACAAGTCTACTTCTCCCGAGCAGCGCCATACTGTCACAATGCAGTGCTGCTTTGACTTTCAACTTTGAACCGAGTGACGCGTTCTGGGTCACGTGACACACTGTTCATTTTTTAAGTCTTTTATTCTGGCCAGAGCCATTCGTCTTCATTCGCTGCAAAACTGCTGCTCAAACCAATGAGGCGAACAAAACTTAAATATTCGATTTGTCTAACTTTGCAGTAAACTGTATATACACGTGATATTATTTGTACCCCGTTTTCAGACATGGTGTTGGGCTGGGGAACCAATGCAATGCAGCAGGCCTACATGTCTGCAACAACAGCAGTGCAACTGTCAACTTAATTTTATAACTATAACTTCCATAACTATGTAGAATAAAAAAAAAGGTTGTTTTTTTGCTTTAGTTTTTTTTTTTTTTTTTTTTTTTCCCAGTTACAGGCCAGATTTCACATCATTCATTGCAATAAATGTCATGTTGGCAAACTTATCCCGGACATGTCAAATTATAGGGCACACACACACACACACACACATACACACAGACTTTAAGACTTTTTTACTTTAAGGCTCCTATTTTACCACGAGGTGTGAATGTGATTAGCCAATACAAGCTATTTCAAAATCTGCCCTGGTCTGTTGCATCACAGGTGGGTGTGTCCACCCAGATATATCTGTCTAGCAGCTTCCCCCTGTGGGCTTTACCTGTTGGGCTTGTGAATGTTTTGCTTGTGAATCCACCAAATATTTAGGCACACTAAACTTGTGATGTCACCATGTCATAGGGTTGGGCCAATTCTGGAGCAACTTGTGATGACTAATCACTGTCACACATGGTATAAAAGCACATTTCACAAGGATTTGATAACATCCGCTGAACATGCGTGAGTCTTCGGTCTACCACCCTAAACTGGATTCTGAATGCAAAAGATGGCAGAAGAATCTAAAAATTACCCTGCTGTAAATGCTTCATTGATCTATGTGTATTACCTGCATTGTTTTGTGTAGTTACTGTAAAGTAGCTGGGCCGTTCTGTCAATTAATCTTAATCTCTTTATATCAGGTCTATAAAGCGCTCTCATGTATGCTCTTATGTAGCCTGGGTGTTCAAATCACACACATCAATGGTTTTGTGAAAACATTTATTTCCTAACAAAAAAAAACCCTTTACAAACAAACTTTGAGAAAAGCATGACTGCTAGGCTACAAACTCACTTATCCAGAAAAGATATGTCTATTTACATGAGCAACGGCTCAACAACCCAAATGATTTCCAAACGCAAATGTCTTCACAATTACCCAGCAAACCCTGCAGCGGTGAGCACAGTGTGCCTGTGGAGGACACGCGGAGCTCAATCAGAGGAGAGTCCACCGGCAGCAGAAGACGTCGGAGCCGTCTCTATCACTGAGACTTGACCCTTTGTCGCAACTAGTCTTTTTAGGGAGGCAAAATTCACAGACAGGTCTGAAAATCCCTGCTTAGAAAACACGTTTTCTGCGTCAAGGGGGGCATGGGCAGAACTGGTGACGTTCACAATAACTTGACTGGAGATTTGGTTACGATTGATCCCGTCGTCCTCTTTGGGCCTCTCGCACAGCCTCTCTTTGCCGCGCTGAGGCCATTCCTCTGATCCCAGCGGCCAGTCCTGAATGCTATTCACTTGCACAGACAAAGGACTCAAAGAAGACTGACTGTACTCTAACGCGGAACCCTGAGTGGCTTCACAGGACTCCCGGTTCAAAATGGCGGCGCGGAGGGACGCTTTGGCCGGGGCCTCCGGGTACTCGTGATCGGTGGCCTCCACCTTGATCTGGACGCTCCGGGCCTTGAGCCGCAGTTTGTGCGGCAGGGCCGAGGAGCCGCCGTGGTCCGGCACTTTGAGGGTGGAGACGATGACGCCCCGCGGGTCGCCGGGGGCCTGCGCCGGCCCTTTGGGCACCTGCTGCTCGTCCTCCACGTCCGACGACTTGCTGGGCGCCCCGTCGTCGGAGCTGCGCGGCGAGCTGCTGGAGGACATGTTCATCTGCGCCAGGGACGGGGACTGGGCGTACCCGCCGGCCAGGGGACTGGCCGCGCAGCTGCGGTACAGCTCATAGGGGTTGTCCCGCTCGGCCGCGTAGCCCACGCCGTCCGCCGGCTCCTTCTTGATGGCCTCCGTCGTCCGACAGACGCCGGCGAAGCCGCCGCGGCTGGTCGGGTCGGCCAGCGCCACGAGCGGCGAGTGTTTGATGACCGAGATGCAGCTGCTGCCCAGGTGCAGCGGCTCCTCCGCGTGCTGGCCGCCGGAGCCCGGGCCCAGGCTGGGCGTGACGAAGTCCCGGTACAGCACGGCCGTAGACTGGGACACCTTGTGCATTTCCTGAGTGTACGCCTCCGAGCTCAGGAGGCCAAACTTCAGCTTCAGGGACAGCAGCTCCGCCTTCAGGGAGGCGTTCTCCTCGCCGAGCGCCATCAGCTTGGTCTCCAGTACCATGTCGTTCATGCGCCGCTTCTCCCGCGAGCGCTTGGCCGCCTCGTTGTTCTTGCGGCGTCTCTCCCAGTAGACGGTGTCCTTCTTCTCGTCCGGGATGAACTCCCGCTTCCGGCGGCAGGCCGCCTGCGTCTTGAACTGCGAGCCCGGGGCGCCGTGGCCCATCGGGTCCCTGCTGGCGCCCGGCAACGCCACGCCCAGGAACAGGGCGTCGTCGCCGCCGTACGGCCCGCTGGAGCCCGGTTCTTGCTTGACGGTTTGCATGGTGTTAACGCTGTTGTTACTGCCGATGAGCGCGGATCATGTCACTGGTCGTCTCTTAGTGGCGGCACATGGCGGGGAGCGGTAACTACCACAGCTGAGAAGTGCGATCAAGTTCAAAACCTGTGAGACACAAAATAAAAAGGGAAACGCATGAATGTTTTAGTTCAACATTGTTAAATCAATGTATCATGTAGTAAGGATGTCATTCACATCAGTGGTGGTATTTCTGTGAATTATATTTTGGGGGATTTGGGATTTGTTTTGTTTTTTATGAATCTTACCATCTCTTCCTGCTTGGGATGAGCTATGTAATTATTGCCACATCAAGGTATTTTGGTGTCGTTATCAAAAAAAGGTGCTGATGGTGAGATTTAAGAGCTACTGTTTGAGTGTAATTTGCAAGTAATGGCACGGCCTTCTGCTTTAAGTGCAGGAAATGCACCGTGGGAACTTGTGTTTACAGTTCACTGCACCGCCTCCCAGTGAGCCAACTCAGCTCATTTCTGACCAATCGTTCGTGCCGTCCAGCTCTGTAAATTGGAGGTGCGTGAAACGTCTCAGTGGCAGAGAAACAGAGAGAGAGGAAGGGGAGGGAGAGGACGTTTCTTTGGTTTAACTTCAAAATCTTGTTCTCTCACTTTACATCTCTTGAATCTAACCTACAGCAACTATGAATAAAAAAAAACACATTTTCATTCATTTGATGCCATGCTGTTTGAATGATTTTACCATTTCCCCATGTACATCATCATATAATCCAGCTAGAAATTAATAATGTGTCATAATATTATCCACAAATCAAAGACAGTGCGCAGTAATATTAATAATCTTTGTAATTAGCGAGCATATGGAGCTGAGTATTACTGTGGTTTTAAATATTTTGCATGCAAATAACCTAAATCAAATCAGGAAGTTCATGAATACTTTTTCTCAGAAATGCAGCAGTGGAAACGTTATTGAATGTGGAAATCGATTTCTGGAATTGTTTGCATTTTATGCATTTTCTTCTTATTTCTAATAGTCTTTTAATTATGTATTTTTGCTTTGAACAAGAGGTTAAGAAGTGTGTAGTAAGGATGTGGTCGGGAAACTGTCGCTTATTATCTTGTTGTGAAACACAGAGGTCTCCTATTATTTAACAGGCAGGCCGTGGTAACTCAATCCCTGGGCTATTTTTAATTCATTCAAATACCACACTATTAAAAGGAACCGTATTTCTTAACTTGTTTTAATCTATGGTTTAGTCCAGAAATATGCTCAACGTTTAACACATTATGGGCCATTAAGCAGGCCCGGGACAAAGTAACAATACGATTATAATTACATAAATAGGATTTAACTATTTAATACAGCCTACTGGTTAAATATTATACTACATGGCTGTGCTATGTAATGACAACAGCATATTTGTATAGGATTATGTAAACAAAGTTAGGGAACCAGACTGGCCCCAACTTTATCCAACACAAATCCAACATGATGTAGATTTGAAAGATTGTAATAGTAATTGTAGTTTAGTTATACTAATATATAGCCTACTTCAACACATAATAGAAAGCCCCACTAAGTATGAATCAGACTGGTCATATAAAATTAAAACCTGGAACCGTCACATCCTCCTATTTGGTCTCCTTTTGGCCACTGAAGCTAATGTCTTATGTTTCTTTCAAATTCAGCTCTACAACACTGCCAAGAAACAATGTCCTGGCGGCGCCGGCGGAGTTGGAAAATGAGTCAAGCTGTATGCCAAAATGGCAGTCCTAGTTTGCAGATCCCATTTCTCCAGACAACGAGGGAACAAAGGAATAGTCATAATCATACATAACACGTGGCCGTGAACAAGTATCACCAGAGTCACATTTATACCGGACCGGCAATGCCACAAGAACCACATACACCGTATATATTTGCGCCACATTTAAGACGTTTTAACGCGCGTTGAATAGGGGCTTTGGGGCACATATTAGTGTGAGTCCATGTCGATAAAACATTGCCCGTTGCTATATCACAGCGTACAACATCATCCAGCCTAGATCGGAACCGTGTGCCATGTGGATCTAACGTTAGTTTAAAAAAAAAAAGAAAAAGGTCCGACGAGCCGCAGACGCAACACTTCTAAACCGAACCCAGACGAGGAGAGTTCAACTGGTCCGAGGAAAGACAGCTTGTTGGCCCATGCAGCCCGACCACTGGCCCCCTTCGTCTCCGTCATGTCATACTGCCCGAAATTCCTGCATTGTGTCAGGATTACACGACATTCCCCGGTCTCCCCCAGCCAGTCCGCCCCCCAAAAAAGACTGTGGCACGGATGGCGTAATACCAAGTGTGATATAGCTCGCTAAATGACAACGACATCTGAAAATACTCTGAACGTGGGGGCTAGTTTGGAAACGGCATTACGCGTATGTGCATCACAAGTGCCCTTTTTTGTTTCTCTCAGCATTGTATTGTAACTAACGTAAGAGGACGCGGAGGCTCATAAAAAAAAACGAATATGTATAGTGAATATTATGACACGGTACAGTAGTGAATGCATGTTACGTCTATCGATGCATGTCGTCGATACGCCCATTAATCCCGGCCGTGTGTCATAACAGCGCGTCCCTCAATCCAGCAGAACGTCACATTGTTTCAAGAACAAATGTCTACATTACACAATCGGCCCCCTTATGTCTTAACGCAAAGCTCCGGCCCCAACGCACACAATAACTTTGAAAAAAACAACCGGTGTCGGTTCTTGTGTACTTTTAAATATCCAACAACCCAAATTCAACCCAAATAAACCAATAGGATAGAAGTACATTTCAACTAGGGTGAATCCGAAGGAAAGGTCTGTGTACATAGTTTAGACGCGTATACGCGTAATATTACCAGGAGACTGTCGGTGGTTAGCATCGCATGGCACACATTTTGACCCTACTACGAAATAAAAAAGTACCTTTATTGGCATCTGCCCGGAGATTGTGTGTCTTCTTTGGCGCCTCGTGTTATGCGTGAATAAGCAGCATATTCCCATTAAGAAGGCAACAATGCTCACCGTATTTCCCTATAAATGATGGACTCACTTCCTTGTCTCCCTTGCCTCATCCAGTCGAAGGGCACGTAGATTTGTGTTAGTAGGTCAGTGGTTAAGTGCGTTCGACAGCGCGCTTACTGACAGGCTCCGCAGCCAATTAAAACGCACCATAGGAAAATAGGGTTGGTGTGTGCGTGCGTGCGTGTGTGTGTGTGTGTGTGTGTGTGTGTGTGTGTGTGTGTGTGTGTGTGTGTGTGTGTGTGTGTGTGTGTGTGTGTGGTACATACTGACGATGTGACATTTAAACAAAATCTAATTGATTCCATTCATTAATTCCAAAAGTGAATACATAACCTTGAGTGCTGTGCCACCCAAAAAAAATCTGCTGTGCTATATGTTACGGTATTGTGTTAGTTCCAGTAGGTCAACAATGAATTATAAACAGTTCCTAAAGAAAGGTAGTTGTGATATTTGGAATCCCCCGGACGAAATGAGCCTACGATGATGCATTAAACGTGTCGTTATGAGCACTTACACCACCTGCTGCACTTTTGGGGAATTGCGTACAATATTAGCCTTCTTTGAAATTGCACAATACGGGCATCATGTTCTCGGGTTAAAATGCATGAAACACATGAGACATGAAAACCGTAGGCCTATACACGAACTGTTGCTTTTTCCAAAACTGCATACTCACCGAAAGAACAAACGCCCCCAATTCAACGAGGTGGAGCGAAATCCCAACATACATTAACACAGGGTATAGAGTTGGTCCTGATGCAAATGGGATTTCAATTAACGATCTACACCAACCGGTGTTCGATGTTTCCGCCTCCCCGACACACAGTGCAGCTGCACTAATAGAACCCGTGTGACTCGCATGGTATGTCGTCATTTTTCCATTCCCAAGGACTCCAGAAACCAGTCAGCAAACAGTCAGCAAATGTTTGGTGGTGGTCAGTGTTGTTTTGTTGTCTGTACTTTGGCTCGGGTGTTTTATTCGAAAATCCTACAACACAATGGCCGTGGGGTGATGAGTAGAGTGAAAAGAATCTCAGCCTACTCCCAGCATTGTGCTGTGTGTTTTCTTTGGAAATGTCCATTGATATGCCATTCATCTTAAGCAGCTTACATAAACTGTGTGCACAAAGTCCTGATATGGCAAGTATTCAGAGAGGGAGGAATTTCCATTCTGGCCGCCTAAACAAAATGAAAGCCCGGAGTAAAAGCCCAGGACCCGAATGACATGATAAGGTGGGGTCCTGTCTACAGAGAAGACTGCCTTTGAGGACACAAGAGTGTCCTCATGACAGTGCACACTTGACTGAGGCCAACAGTAAAAAGAAAGAAAGAAAGAAAGAAAAGAAAAGAAAAGAACAGGTGAGAGACATTCCTGGGGTGCAGGGGACTGTGAAGGTATCGTTGGGGCTGAAGTTAATTCCATAAGCCTATCCACAAGCAGCTAGAAGAGGAGCATTCCACAGATTGTGAGATAATGAAGAAAGAATTCCCCCCGCCAGGTTCAAACGACCACCAATAGCATCCCTCAACTCGGTGTTTCCCCAGGGTCAGGACCTGGCATGGATTGACCCGATACCAAGAGGGATTTGTGGGAAGCGAGGGTTCTGAATGTCTTGTATGATGCCTATAATGATCAATATGGCTACATATCATTTACACATAGTTCCCAGTTGAAATCGTAAACACCATGTGTGTGAGAGCCACTATCCTAACACAAAATAACACCCAGACACATTGACAAGGCACCATAGAAAGGTAAGTGCATGTTCTAGTATTGCAATAGGTATATAGGTATATAGGTATAGTATTGCAATATTTGACCAGATAGGTCAAATATATGTAATCACAGAGGCAATAGCTCAGTGGATAGAGCGGGTGGACAGAGCGGGTCGTCAACTAACCGTAGGGTCAGCGGCTCGATCCCCTTGATCCCCCTCCTCCTCCAACTGGACAAAAGCGTCTGCTAAATGCCCCCTTTACCCTTTTAATCATCAAAGGGAAAAGGCCACATGCAATCAACGGCATGAAAGATAGGCATTTGCTGCAAATATATGGCGCAGTTCCAGCTAGTATAGTCCACATGGCGTATTCAAAATATGAAAAAACAATAATCATTATGCAATGGTGGGGCATCAGACAAATCACAACATAATTCAAGGATAGGAATTACATTGTCGTTAGCTGTATTTAGTAAAAGTAATTGAAAGTAATGAAACACAAATTATATCTGGTAATGTTGTACAATTTATTCCTTCATAAGAAAACACATCGTTGTCTTTTAAGAATTTTATTGTATACCCCATGGTTGAATATAGAGTATGTTATTTTAGGCTAATATCTGGTGGCAATGACATCATAATAGAACAAGGATAGGGTATCTTAAGCAACAGAGCTCCAAAAACTACTTACATAAATTACAAATGTGTACAATAGGACATGAAACCTGATTGTAAAAAAAACAAAAAAACTCTCCCTACTACTCCTAGTAGAAAATAAGTCAGATAATGGAATAAATCAATGGCAATTTTACAAAACACAATCTTACTACCATTATTATCTGGTTTATAAATGTTATACTGAGGTATATTCAGAGATAACGTAAATTAAGCAAGTAAACTCCAAATAATAACAAATAATAATACAATGTGAAGTTGTGCACCCTTACAAAACCTCTATATGCAATACATTCTATCACATGTTAACTTAATGTTGGCTACCTTTATTTTTATCAGACCGTTTAAACAAAACCAACACAACAGTACAACAAAAACACTGTAAAATTGTCAGAGAACCCAAACATCTTAAGTCCTAATTTGATTGTTTAATATTACACAGCTGTGCAAAATATTGAATAAAAAGGTCCATGTTTGTCTCCACAAGGAATCTCAATTTCTTTCCTCTTCTCTTTATGGGAAAGACCATTGAGATTCATTCTGCAATGTTTAACACTGGTATTTCAGAGATTCACACCTGAGACACAATTTGCATTAAATACATCAGTGACAGCAAACGGGTATCTCCAAAACATTCAAAAAGCACGACTTTGTATATATCTTCAGTTCATTTAGACATGTCCCCAGCGCTAGTTCTGCTCCTCTGTTTGTACAGCCTCGTTGTCGCCAAGCAACTCAGTCTCAGGCACCGGCTGAAAGTCCGCACTCTGCTCCCCCTCTTTCTGAGACGCCCCGTCCGCCATGTCTTCATCGCTGGCCTTGGAGTCGTTGAACGCCGCCGCCCGCTCCGCCCCGGTGCTGTTGGAGGGCAGCGTGGTGACGTAGCCCGTGGACGTGGACCCACTGCCGCTGTGGTGGGAGCCGGCCTTGGCCACCATGGGCGTGGGGTGGTGCATTTGTTGATGGGCCATCGGCATGGGAATCTGCATGGGGTAGAAGTTTTGCAGATACGGATAGGCCGGCATGGGCTGATACCCGTTCACGGGGATGTAGATCTGCTGAGGCATCATGGGCCGATGCATCTGACCCTTCATGGGCAAAAACTGGGAGTGGGGGTACGGCGGCAAGCTCTTCTTGGGGCTGGCGTAGCGCGACGTGTTCGCCGCGCTCATGCTAATGTTGCTGACGGGGCTGGTGCTGAGGGAGCTGGTCTGCGTGGTGTTGCTGGTGCTGGCCGTCTGCGCCGAGCTGTTGTAGCCGGACGTGTTCTCCCAGGCGCGGAGGCGCGCGTGGATGTCCTTGAAGCGGGGCCTCCTGGTGGGGAACTCGCTCCAGCAGTCCAGCATGAGGGTGTAGGTCCACGCCGGGCAGTCGTCCGGACAGGACAGCACCTGGCGGCCCTGCACCATCTCGATGACGTCCTGGTTGGCGTAGCCGCAGTACGGCTGCAGGCCGTAGCTGAAGATCTCCCACAGCACCACGCCGTAGGACCAGATGTCCGAGTCGGTGGAGAACTTCCCGTACATGATGGCCTCCGGGGACATCCAGCGGATGGGGAAGGAGTTGGAGCCGAACAGGTTGTAGTAGTCGGCGGAGTACACGTCCCGGGACAGGCCCAGGTCCTGGATCTTGACGGTGAGCTTGTCGCAGACCAGTATGTTCCGGGCGGCCAGGTCCTTGTGGACCACCTGGTGGTCGGAGAGGTATTCCATGCCCGCGGCGATCTGGGTCACCATGTGGAGGAAGTCGGCCTGCTCCAGGTTCGACTTGAGCGTGCCGCCGTCGTCGGAGCCGCCCACGTCCGAGTGCGGCGAGTGCACCACCAGGAACTCGTGCAGGTCTCCCCGGCCCGAGTAGGTGAACACCATGCTCATGGGCTGCTCCTTGGTGACCACGGCCAGCAGACACATGATGTTGTGGTGCTGCAGGCGGGAGCGCAGCGCGGCCTCCTGGCGGAACTCCTCGCGGAGCGCGGCGTCCGCCTTGTCCTTCACCGTCTTGATGGCCACCACCTGGCTCTGCTCCCCGTGGGCCGGCCCGTACAGGTGGCCCTTGTAGACCTTGCCGTAGCGGTCCTCGCCCAGCTCCTCCATGAAGTGCAGCGCCGACACGCTGATCTCCCGCGGCGCCCCCTGCCGTCGGACAACAAACACACAGGTGTCGTGAGCCTTTGACCTCACCGAGCGGCCATGTTTTCCTTCAACAACCATTGGTTGAGATCATCACTGATCGACCGAGAGAGCTAGAGATATAATCCGGTGGCAGGCAGAGAGCAAAGAGAGAGAGAGACAGACAGAGACAGAGAGCGAGAGAGAGAGAGAGAGAGAGAGAGAGAGAGAGAGAGAGAGAGAGAGAGAGAGAGAGAGAGAGAGAGACAGACAGAGACAGAGAGAGAGAGAGAGAGACAGACAGAGACAGAGACAGAGAGCGAGAGAGAGAGAGAGAGAGAGAGAGAGAGACAGACAGAGACAGAGAGCGCGAGAGAGAGAGAGAGACAGACAGACAGACAGACAGACAGAGACAGAGAGCGAGAGAGAGAGAGAGCGAGAGCGAGAGAGAGACAGACAGAGACAGAGACAGAGAGCGAGAGAGAGAGACAGACAGACAGAGACAGAGAGCGAGAGAGAGAGACAGACAGACAGAGACAGAGAGCGAGAGAGAGAGAGAGAGAGAGAGACAGACAAGAGAGCGAGAGAGAGAGACAGACAGACAGAGACAGAGAGCGAGAGCGAGAGAGAGAGAGAGAGAGAGACAGACAAGAGAGCGAGAGAGAGAGAGAGAGAGAGAGACAGACAAGAGAGCGAGAGAGAGAGATTCGCCGCGGATCACAGAGACGACTCACATGGTGCTTCTGCTGGTTGAGCAGAGGGAGCTCCATCTCGTGGCTGGGGGAGGCGGCGAGCTGGCGGCGAGGGGGCGTGTCCGTGGACACCTTCTGCTTGTTGCGGCACATGCAGACCAGGAAGAACAGGCAGGCGATCACCAGGGGAATGGCGATGCTGGGGATCAGGATGTACAGGATCTCCTTCTTCAGGTTCACCGGAGGCTCTGTGGGGATGGAGATGAAGTGTTGGATCTCTCAAGGAGACAGAATGCGTCGGGATCTCTCCCAGACCCGTGCTAAGAGAGTAGAACAAGTAAGGGAGTGGTCGACTCCGCTAAACACCACGGTTACCAACAATGATCGGACACAGGTTAGGTTCTACAGTACAAGTGTTTTTGATCAACTTAGTCAGTGGAAAATACTCTTCGACCGCACATTGTTCTTTGTGTTGTCAAGCAAACATCTGGTCGGCGGTTCTTTTTGACAGGCAGCAGTGTCAATTTACCTTGGAACGCGTTTTGACCAATCAGGTATTCAACAATGTTGTGGTACAATGCGATAAAAATCTGAAGCTCATAAATCATTATTGACCTGGTCATGTTTCTTCAAAAATGCCCTTTTAAAACCACAAACTAAATACAGTTTAAGTGACCTGATGATTTGAATTTGCTTTCCCTCAAATGAGTTCCAAGCGTTAAAGAGGAACGCATCCCCAAGCTACACATGTTCAAGACAATATCACAAACAGACATTACGCACGCACAGCAAATTCCCGTTCGCTCGTCCCAGCTTCCCCACACGACTCAAACCATATCCTCACACTGGGACTCCTGCTACCCAGCTATAACATCTGCACCTTTCAAACTCAGACGTGTGAAGACAACTCTGGCCCACGCTGGTCCCATCACCACAAGTATGTCTCAACTTGGAGACGACATCGTGTTTGGATTAGACATTTTTTTAAATATGGGAACGAAGGTAATTCTCAGCATTTGACCCATCCTATGGTACATAGGAGCAGTGGGGCTGCTAGGTTCAGCGCCCGGGGAGCAAGTTGGGGGTTCAGTGTCTTGCTCAAGGACACTTCGACATGCGGACAGTTGGAGAAGGAGGGAATCGAGGGAATCGAACCGCCGACCCTACGGTTGGTGGACGACCCGCTCTGTCCACCCGCTCTCCCCACTGAGCCGCCACCGTCGTCGTCGTCGTCGTCGGGGCGACAGTGGCTCAGGACGACGGTGGCTCAGTGGTTTGAGCCACTGGTCTTGTAGCGGATTCCGATAGGGGTAATGCTAATGCTTGGCGGGCTACGCTAGCCGGCGCGGGCTCACGGGCGCGCGGCCAGACTTACTGCAGGGGCTGACGTCACACAGGTCCATGCGAACCTGGGGGTCCAGCGTGAAGCACCAGGGTCCCTGCATCTGGCCCCCGGGGTTGCGGCAGAAGTTGTGCCCCCCCCGGAGTTCGGGGTACTCTGTGGGCGACAGGTGGTGCTTGTGGGGGTACTGGGTGCCCCACGGCTGGCACACGTAGCCCAGCTTGCTGATGCTGACCATGCCCTTGTAGTTGGCCCCGCTGCCGTTGTAGCAGCTGTGGTCCGGGGGAGAATCTGGAACACAAGAGAGCGACTGAGTTCAATAAACAGCAGAACCGAAAACAACGCACGCACTCCAGGGAAAAAAGAAAGAAAAGACAGACACTCTACGTATAGTAGAGTATTAGAATATATAAATATATAATATAAACCTATGTAAAATATAAACCTATGTAATAAAATATACAAAAAATATACATAAAGAAATATAGAAATATACATAAATGTACATACATCCAGGCATACACTAGGAGGTGACAGCATACACAATGATGTAGCATGTCGGATTCTATGTGGTAAAAAAAAGACCAGTTGTGCATAGAGATGACCAGTTATGTAGTGAAATTAAATGAAATTACCAGTTTTGCAATATGAATGAATAACCTGTCATGCAGCAGAAACTACGATGAAAGTGACAAATTAATTCCCAAATCTTCACAAATGAACAGAGCGAGAGAGAGAGAGAGAGATATATTGACGGTTGTTGTAAACAGGGGCCCGGCGGCAAGGCGCCCAACCTACAGGGGTTCATCTTGTCGGCCGGCACGCCGATCCTCATGCAGGAGGCGGCGTCGGGGGAGCCGGGCGGGGGCAGCAGGTGACAGCTGGGCAGCTCCAGCTGCATGAGGATCATGGGGTGGGAGCGGGCGACGGAGTACTCGGCGTGGCACAGGTCGTCCTCCAGCGCCTCGCACTCGTCGCGGCATAGCTGCCGCCGCCGGGGGAACCGCGCCTCCTCGTCGCACAGGGGGAATACGTAGTGGCAGAAGGACGGGATGGCGAACTGGGAGCACTCGTCCGACAGGTGGGTGGACGTGCCGATCATGGTCAAGGCCGCTGGATGGGGGGAAAAACGGAACGGAAGGATTTCGGGGAGTCCGGTTGGCGTCACGTAACGTTGAAAGGAACATCTTGGTGTGCGTTTTTTCCCCTTACAGCTGTGATAACATCATCGCAGTGTGACCGAATATTTTCCTTGAAGTCGTTAAAGCCACCGAAGCGTGGAGCTCACACACTAACATTAGCATGGAGGAGCTGCCGCAATGGCGATCGATCAAAAGTACACACTGGTGAGGCGAGTTGGTGTTCTCGTACATTTTTAAGTTGTCACGTTAGGATTAATAAAATGTTTCATTTTTAAGGATACTTTGGGTATGCCATACGATGTTTTTTTTTGTTTTTAAGTCAAACAACTAACAGTGCAACTAAGCAGCATTAAAGTGCTGCTAGGACAGCAAAGTAAAACCCAGGCTTGAGGCGTCTTACCTGTGATGCGGTTCTCGCTCTCCCCCTGCATCTGCAGAGACTCCACATAGATGCTCTGGTTCCCGATGAAGCGAGCACAAGCGATCCCACGGTACGGCTGACAGAAGCCCTTTTCACGCGTCCTGAAAACAAACGTGCAATGCCAATGTCTCATGGGTGGACTATAAAAGGACATTGAGATTTCTCCCCCCCATAGTTTTCACAATGAGACAGCTGGCCAACCACCGGTGCTTTGTGATTAACTGAGTCAACCTTTCTCGAATGCTTGAATCGCTGGTGTAACTTATTTGCTTAAAGCGCGTTTTTGTTGCAATAACTGCTTGGCATCACTAGAACAGTAATATACGTGTAATGTGTCACGTGTGTATCAGCCTGAGACTGGTATCATTTATGTGATTTGCGCTTTACATTTATTTATTTCTAAACTGTACAGATTATTAAAGAAGTGGCATTGAACTAGGCTCAATATAATTACCATAGAATTCAGGGAGTTGTGACATAACACTATTGAAGCTTAGAACGAATTGGTTAATGACACTGCTTCCCATAGGCCTATAGAAATGATGTAACATCTATGTGTAGATATCGTTAACGTTTACTTTTGGTGTAGGCCTACTATTCTAACAAGATTTGTGGTTATTCACACAGCAGCCCTTTTCCCTATCTGTGTCTCACAGGCGCCCCCTTCTGGTGCGAGACACCATTACAAGCAGTGATGAGCGTGAGATGACTGCTCCATGCAACATAGCCGTAACTTTAACACAGCAGTCGGACTTGTCCAACTCTTGGTGAGCCCCCGCTAGCGGTCCAAAGCAAGGTTATACCAGGGCTTTTTAGACTGCGACGCTTTCAGACATAATAAAGCCAGGCACACAGCATAATAGACCATTCTTTTAAATGGGTGATTTAGCTGCGCTTTGCTACACTGTTGCAGGGCCCCGACTGACCTTCCGTGCCTTGAAACGTTAAGATGTACTGCACAACGTAAACCAAATTAAACTTCAATCTCCTCCAACGACACCGCCGCATGTAGCAAGTGGTGGAGGTGACTGCACAGGCTTCACAGACTGTGCGGGAGGTCTGGTTAAGAGAAACATTTGTATGATTATGTTTGAAAGATTTATGTTGTGTTTACAGGCACTTGGAACTGGTTCACATGTGATATCACTGGAATCTAAACAGGCCTCAGACACAAACCCTGTGTAGTCCCTTACTTTTATTAGGGCTACTCATCATTAATACTTCAAAGAAGCGTTTCTGTTCAAAATTAGATTTGGTGTCCCACGAAACTGCACATACAACATTAGTAATTGTTAGAGCAGCCCCCCCCCCCCAAAGTCTCTCATGCCTGATACCGAAATCTCATATCTTACAAAAAAATATGTGGACTTGATGTTACTGACCAGTTTAAGATTAAAATCACTTGTGGAAAACTTCAAACGGGCAATTAGAGGAAAGTATCCTCGCGGGACACTGAATAGAGGCCCCGTCTCGCCCAGAATGGAAAAACGTCACCGAAAAAAAACATTGAAGCCGTACGTGAGAAGAACAAATCAAGCGTGCCACTCCGACGACCGTCGGCTGGACCAATTGATTGATGGCTAAACGAGGAGCCTCACGCCGGTAATACACACCGTGGCCTGTTCTCCTTGTACTACGGGGAGCACACACAGTGCATCCCATACGCTGCGGCTGAGCGGTGCACATTCTGCCGGGATGTTGTCGAAGACAGCTGTCAATGCTTAAGTCCCACAGTCCCCCCACACAGGCCGTAATAACATCTGGTAATGCTTTGGCCCCGGCTCAGATTTGTCATAGGGAGAATTTCACCCAAGATAAGATTTGACGAAAGGGAAATTACACCGGTGAAGCGGCGTTTAATGAACGCCGTTAACAAATGGCAGCGACGTGGAGTTTGAGCAACACAGGCGCAAAGGAAGAGAGAGTGACAGAGTCAGTGGCAAAGTTTTGGGGAGTTTGGGGGTGAAGTCACACAGAAGCCTGGTTATAGCTAGCTAACTAATGTAGCAGACTTTTGTCAATTGTAATAGGTGGGAGGGTCGGCGATGGAGTTGTTTAGGGATATGTGGCGGCACTAATAATAGAGGAGGGAAAAGAGGAATTTTCCAGTAAATTTGACAAATTGCAATGCATTTTGTTCCCTACCTTCATTTTTTGACCAATACCAGAGTTTGAAAAGGGGAACGGAGGGTTGGGATGATTGAATGTTATTGGAAAATGAAATATTACAAGTTAATCACAGTTTAGATCATGCTATCTGTGCCAAAATGGAATCCACCCATAAAAGGCTCGAGATGTATGAGTCTGTCTACTTTTGTGAAGCTGGACGAACAAAGAACAAAAAGAGGACAGAGAAGTAACAGAATGCTGCATACCTAACAGTTTCAGAGAAATAAGGGGAAAAAACATGAATGGAAATACAAACAGAGTAAGTAACCTCACACGGCACGCTTTCCAATACAGTGTCAACCACAACCTCAGCACATCATGGGATCTCCTGCACACACTTAAATGTGAATCTGAAGACAAGCTCAAATAACTCCAAAACTAAAAAGGGAGAGTTTTTTTAGATTCAACGTTCATTTCGTTTTTTGATTTACATATTCACTTTAAACATATACGCATTCAATTTCCCAGATGTAAAGGGTCATACAGCAGGAATGGGAGAATGGCAGCCAACGTTTTGGAACACTTTCAGCATTAAATCAAGCCATGAAATCAACAGCTTGTAAATGTGTCCCACGGTTCAAGTCCTGTCTCCATAAAACGCCGGACGGAACAATGGACACAGAGTGGCGGTTTCGCTGGACAAGCAGCGCTATAACGATAAACGCTAACTGCCGCCAGGAGAATTCCACCGCTGCAAACGCCATGCGCGGCTTTCGCCGAGCGCAGGGAGCGGAGCGGGGGCTAATGATCGGAGACAGCGTGTGTACAGTGACGGTGAGATACAGCAGAGACAACAGCAGCGGTGCAGGGAGACCAGGCCAGCGCCGGGCCACGGCTGCAGCCGCAACACCGCCTGACAGACGGAGTCCAGTCCCGCCAGTGCAAACACTCGGCGCGATTACCCAAAGCGCCCCTCCATTTCCCCCCACTGCATGACGGTACAAGGCAAGGGCTGCACACGCACCACAGCCGTCGGTCTGCGCTGCTGTATGTCAATGACCTGTCGACTGGTTTGGAGCCGGGAGCAACATGTTAAGACTTAACACGGGGTTTGAGCGACAATAAAGTCCTCCAGTTATGGATCATTCTGAACGGATACAGGGATGGCTACGTCATTTATTTACATCTGTTGCGGTTTAGAAACTTATCTCAAGATGCAAAAACATTGTGAAGCAAAGACTGGGCGCTGATGTTGTCCATTTGTGGGACTGGTCTATCCCGAACAAACAAATAGTTCAAGAAACTACTTACAATTCAAAACTTCAAACTTAAATGTCTAAAACATGGGTATGTTCGGGTTTTTGGGAAGCTTCAAGCTGTTTTAACAATGATGAAATCGCGCCACAGTCTCACTAAAGTCAGAGCAAAGCAGTCTGTTGTCTTGAGGCTGTTAGTCAACCCCAAACCATCCACGCTGCTCTTTGGGTCATTGTCTGGTTTAAGAATGTGATGAATTTGCCATAAACAGTGAGGCAGACTCCTATCCACTTCTAGAACTTACCTAGCTAAACAACCTAGCTAAATTAGCAACTCTAACAACTCACTTTCCTATTACTATTGACACCTACGTCATCATTTTATATCAAATGGTTGAAGCTACATTTTAACTGCAAGAGTGCCTCTTCAAGACCCAACCCAGAATAGGGCTTTTGTTTGTAAAACAGTTACTTTTCTGTGTGTGTGTGTGTGTGTGCCTGCCTGCGTGCGTGCGTGTGTGGCCAGGCCAATGAGCTCTCTATGAGAAATATGTAGACCATTATTGCCAAGTAATCACACCAAGTCACAAACACACAAATGAATAGCTAAAATTATAGTCAGCGTATTTGTAACTCTATGCTCTTGTGCTTTCTTTGTATGTGTGAGAGTGTGTGTGTGTGTGTGTGAGAGAGTTAGAGTGAGAGTGTGTGTGTGTGTGTGTGTGTGTGTGTGTTATTCGGATTCTATGCGGGAAACAGTAAAGACCATTGAAGCTGCCCTCCTTTAGAAAATAAACGGTGCGCTGCATTGGCTGAAGCTGTGTTATGTCAGACACAACATTGATGGCAGTGCTGCTGCTGCTGCTGGTGCTGCTGCTGGTGCATGTGGCAGGTTATGAATGAGGGGTAACATAAAGGTGAATTACGGGAGGCGCTACAGCTTAGAAACACATGCGTGAGAGGAGCCAGGGTAGGATATCTAGCCAACACAAGAGCGAGCCGTCGTGTACACTCTCTCTATCTACGGTGGTCTCCCACAAGATGCCTCAGTGATGGATAGTCATAATGTTAGTACGCTGGTGAGAACACCCCCCCCCCCCCACCCCCCATAAGAGGGCCTCTAAGGCCAGTGAATCAGCATTCCTTCCAGGTCAGAGGGGTCCTGTCCAAACCACCGCTAGTCCTCTGACGGCTAAGGGAAGGAATCTGTCCTGAGGTCTGTGTCTGTGACTGCATCTCGCGGGAGCGGGCCTGTGAGTGTTGCATGAGAGATTTGTCAAGCTACAGCCGAAGTAGCATTGGGAATGCGACGACCTTTATCTGATACTAGTGGTGCAAAATGCGGCATTAGTCCACGGTTGAAGGCAAGATACATCGCAGGCATGTCTATGCAAGCCGATTTAGACGCCTCCGGCATGCTTTCCACACACACACACACACACACACACGTACACACATACATGCGCGTGCACACACACACACACGCACACATATGCGCACGTGTACACACACACACACAAATGTGCACATGCGCACACACACACGCACACGCACACACAGATATGCGCATGTGCACACACAGAAATGCACACGTGCGCACACACACATACACAAATGCGCACGTGCGCACACGCACACACACAAATGCGCACACACACACACATATTGACATGCGTATGTACACACATACACACACACGCGCACAAACACACATAATCACTTACGTTTCATCCGGGCCATGTGTTGGTATCTGTCCTGTGGAGCAGAGAGAGGCAGAGGGGGTAAACAAAATGATCTCTACCAGCATTCAGCAACAAACACACAGTCAAACGCTCCCCCCCCCCCCCCCCAGGCCCGGGGCGCCGGTCTGTGTGGACCTCAAACCGGAGCACTACA
>JAXIVH010000025.1:0-47500 GCA_036785325.1 Urophycis tenuis | reverse complement strand
AAAAAAAAAATCAAACCTTGTAAAAACCCTGTTTTCCCTCTATTCCACACAGAGAACGTAAAAAAAGTAGACCTTTCTACTTTGCAGAGCTATCAGAACTAAAAGGAAGCCCTCCTAACAATACACCAATCAAACCCATTCAGTCAAAGAAAACCCGAGTTTAAGAGCCCGCTATCGCCAGTGTGTCTGAACAAAAGACTGCAGCAGAAAGTAAAGTCTGAAGACAGAGATGCACACTTAACACAGCCAGCCAGGTCTCTGAGAGAGCCAGACTTTCTAAGGCTGCAGTTATCTTAGTAACTGAGGAGGCCTTGTCTGAATCCCAGGGTGGAAGGCAAAGCAGTTAACTGAGTCCAAATCGGCAAAGCGGACACAATGTCGCCGGTAATGGATACCTATGGTCTAGAGGGTGCAAGAAATTTATTTAGACAGAAGAGATAATAATGGGTGTCTCTAACACGCTGTGACTAATGTCTTTGTGTTTTAAACGGCTGCTGCTCACGTGCTGGCTGGCCAATGTGAAGTGAATAACTCTGTTGGTGACCTTAAACACAAAAGTTACATAGAAGAATATATTTTCTTAATGCAGGCTAGCCTCATGATGACATTATATCACAATTATAACCGTACAGACGGTCTTTGGATCACTGTAGTTTGGGGGGGGGGGGGGGGGGGCTACTCGAGCATGTGTTTTGTATCATAGTTATAGTAATAAATAGTTAATAAATAGTAATATCATAGTTATCATAACATACCTTTGCATCAAAACTTCCAAAACTACAAGCATTAATTTTCTGACTTTATTAAGGCAATCGTATTTTTGGTGTCACCTCAACCGAGCACAGAAGACACTAATTATACAAACCAGATGTATGCGTTTCGCTCGCATTACAACGTGTAGACTCACATGGGACGGTGAAGGGGGGGGGAGGGGTTGTGTAACTCTCTGAAGTAGACCTCATGTTATCATCCTCCCTTGCACTTTATCTCCGCGGCTCGCATTACCCCATTGTCTTTTATCGAGACCCTTCCTGGCTCCGGCTCAAGATGGAGATTGTTTACTACGACAAATTGTTTTGACAATTGCCCACACGGTGATAGAGCGGAGCCCAGGTCTGGGTCATTCCCATCGCCGCAGGCCGTTAACTCTTCAGGCTTCAAACACTGGAATGTTCTATGGAGTGTCCCCACATACCATTATCAGAAGCAGATGTGTTTACATTCTTTGTTCCGAGATGAACAGATGGCCATTACACCAAATAGGATGACACTTCATCAGCCCTGTTCCGCTGTGGCTCGGTCCACATTGAGAGACTGATGTGTTTCACAAGCGCAGAACCAAATTAGATCAATTTTAAATAACACAGTGAATAAGTCATTGTGTAACCATTTTGGTAGAAGATTTTCTTTTTGCTAATTGGCTGAACTCAACTGATTTCAGACATGATCTGTGCTTGTATAAGGCTATTTGACTGACGCGTGAACGCATTGCGGAATGACAGGGTTTGATTATTATTTGGAGCGGCCATTTTGGAGGTACTCCTCTGCTCATTTAAAAAAGGAAAGCTCAAGTGAAACAACATGGATGTGTATTGTAGCTCTGTGTTCTTCGGTGGGGGAGGTGGAGGTGGAGAGGGAGGCTGGCAGAGAGAGAGGAAACGTAGAACTGTTTTGAATTCAAGTAAATTATGTGAGGCAATTGCAAGTTACGTTTGGGAATTTGAAAGGCAATTTAGATGATATAATGCCTTTACAAAGTTCCCGAATGCCGGTGTGTCTGGGCTTTGGCCTCTTGTCTTTTCTTATCTCGTTTGTCAGGTAACCTCAGTGTAATAAACGCAATTTCTTGCGCAAATTATACCGCCACATTTAAATTGCCGACAGCACAAAAGACCTGTATATACTTGAAACTAAACAAACAATGTGGTCCTCCCACAAACAAAATGGCCAGTTTTTGACCAAAATTCTCTGTGTATTTCGACTGAACTAGTTTGAAGCAGCGCTGCCTGAGACTGCGAGGAGGTTCTGCACAGTCGGATGAAGCCGGGACTAAAAGGGACACGGTCGGACACACACAACCCACGCTGGCTGCATTTGCCAAACAGCACATCTTTTTATGTGTCATGTGATCACAATTTCACGTCAGATTTTTTCTCTCCGCCAGCATCAGGGTCTGATTGTCAAGGCAGATTACAGTAAAAGTAATTCCAAACCACCGACTGGGTTAAAAACATCAGTCTCATAAAATCAGCCAATTCCCTTCAAAGACAATAAATAAGGAAACAATTGAGAGCTGTATTAGGGATCTCTCTCGCTCCGTCAACACGGTTGCGTAACATGTTATTAGCCCACTACTATGTGAGTAGATGCTTTACTTCATCGATAACTTGACCCATGAAACAACACCTAAACTTTGGTGAGGTTTATCCAATGAACACACTCTGTGAATGGTTCAAAGCAAGTCCTATATCATTGTTCATATCTGTATTATGATATAGATTACATTAGACCGGTTCACTGCATTTCACCGACACATTCAACTTGTGCCTATTGCCACACTGCTGTGCATGCTGTTAACTGTCTTATCTTATTATCACTAATGTAGCCACACTGGCAATGTTCTGCGGGGCTGTTTTCGTCTAAACATGCACACATGTTCATCCCCGCGTATCATTCTCCAAGTATGTGTGGTACATGTTATTAAAAGCCCTGCAACATGGAAATGATTGTTTGCCGGATGAAGTCGTAAGCTTTGAAGATCACGCAGCGTGGCCAACAGCTTGTTTGTAATCAACGTTGAAAGCGTGGCGCATACCAAGAACAGAGTGGAGGGCTGAATGTGCTTTCAGTTCATATTCATCAAAACGGACGATACATGTTCAAATTAGAGTACCAACTACTTGTTTTTTTTTGTTTTTTTAAATAGTACTCAAAGTAGCTATACTTAGCTCCGCTATAAATAGCCAGATAAAGAGGCCATTATATAAACAACACAGTGCAAATTGGGACACCGAGTTCCTTGGTTTAAATTAAGATTGAACGACTCAAGCGTAAGACGCAGATAGTAAAGCAGTTAACTTTAAACTAAGTTACACAGTGAGGAAAGTATGTTCCCTAACACAACATCCTGTTACTGTTTATGAGGTTGATTAGAAACATATTGGGGGAGCGGAGACTAGTGCTTTATTGTAGCCTGACCAGCCTACAAATCCAAACAGATGTTTCCCATGCATAAGTTAAAAGATTTTCCTCCTTTTATGTGAAACCAAATCGAAAAGAGAATAGAAATGGTTGTGGCAACGGCTTCTCGGAAAACTTTCAGATTTCTGTCATGAAGAATCACTTCTGATAGGAACTGTCATAAAGCGCCATGCTTACAGCCAGTACAAACATCCACTCTATTATATGCACCCGGGGAAACCAGGGAGAACAGAGCCTGTGTATTCTTCGTATTTCTACCTACTTGGTGGGTGCCCTCCTCCGGTCTGCGCTGTGACCGTCTTGACCCCAGCCATGTTTGTTACTGCACTTAGTGTTCGTCTGTTGGTGCACAAGACACTAAACGCACACCGCCAGCTCCATGTGTGAATGATGAAGATCCACAAACGCATTATGGAAGTCATTCTCTACCGTGCGGCTGTGCTTTTTTGTGTATTTCATGTGGCAACGGTAAGAACACTGAACCCCACTAATGAGACATGGGCCTTCGTCTGGGTTTTTTTTTCTGTGAAAGCAATCATTAGCTGCTTAAAAAAAACTTGATTGACCTGATTTTTTATTCCTTGAATGAATAATAATCACAGGACTGCTAATCCCAGCACTTCCCGGCGTCTCAAGATAAACATGGTTGAACTACCGAGACCTTCTCAGCCAGGGAGTAAACTAAAATGAAGGACAAATGTTTGCTAACTGCTAATTGCCCCCAACATACATGTGTTTGGTGTGTTCGGAAGCCGCCACAAACCAGAGTAACCAGGGGGGGAGGAAACCCATGGGAACAGAGGAAGAACATGCTGAATCCACACCCTGATGGACCACAGCCACGGGCAGAACCGGGCTTCTATCGCCACAGTGTGCGGCAGGGTGCTCAGACAGACAAAAAGACAGACAGACAGACAGACAGACAGACACACAGACACACAGACAGAAGTCAGCCGAAGCAGTCCAACTTTTGCCACAGCATCACGTGAGCAATCACGTCAAGATTTGTAAATATTTGGCATTTGTAAAAAAGAAAAAAAAAAAAAAAAAAGAAGAGAGCAGAGCTACTGCGTCCTGCTCTGTTTATCTCAGGATGGACCGGTTGGAAGCGAGGCATGCTGAGAGTGAGAGGGAGAGTGTGCAGCACATTAAGTGTGAGCACTCCAGCAGGCCCTACCAAGGACACAGCGCTGGCTAGTAAACTCCGGGCCGCCATTAAACAAACAAGCCGCACATTGCAGTGACTATATTGTATCCTGTCAACGGCACATCAGTGGCGTACGGCCCCCCGTGGGCTCTGAACTGAGCACCGTCTCTCTCTCTCTGTGAGGCAGCCAGGCCCACCGTTAAAACCCTCACTGAGTCACTGTGCTGCTAAACCATAGAAAGTCTGTCCCTACAAACGAAAACTATTGCTAGTTACAACTCACATGTAAGTGCCTATGTAGATCTAGCTGTCCAACAACAACAAAAATTAAACAAATCCTGAATCACATACCTCTACACAGTTTATTTATCTCACATTAAGTGGGCGATTCATCCCGGGTCCAGCGGTCCTGCTTACGTGACGGCAGAACTTCTGGGGTCGTCGGTTGTCGCGAACGCCGAAGTGAAAGTGAAACGCAGCGTTCTCCCCCCAGAGTCGAGCCCCCCTCCGGAGCCACCGCCAGACTCGGTCTGCGTGGCGAGGCCAGCGGTCCGTCCAGTCTGACCCCGAGACACACTATGAAAACCCCATCGCCCTCACGGCACGCACTCACGTGTTTATTGCTTTTTCCCCCCCTCGCCCTTTTGGAAATGTTCTCGCCACCAAATCCAAGCTAAATGCGGGCCGTTGGGACCGTTCTGGAGGCGGCTACATCAACAAACTCGACTCCCAGCGGTTATTAACCGTGACACAATATGAAACATAATCTCAGTGGTTCGGCGCGGCGAGAGACCGTTAACAATGTGATGTCAGTTGTTTTCTTTTTTGCTTTAATGCCCTCGCCGCACAGTGCCCGCACCCCCAGCGCCTTCCCGACCGGGCGTTAGCTCGCTGACAAGTCGAAGCACAAACACACAGGAGAACACACTGGAGAGAGAGAGAGAGAGAGAGCGTTTTTTCTCCTCCGAGGTGTTGCGCGATGTGCGAGTGTGAGACTGCGATGTGTTTTACTTCTATTACTGCTCCTATCCATTTGACACCTTTTCCATCTGTTTCCTCCACTCCTCGTGTGTGCCTCATTGACCTTTCGACCCCTCTTGCTAGAATGGAATGATACGCGATTATTTGCACTATAAAAACCCAAAAACACAACGATATTGCCCGCATAGGTTTCCTGTGTGGGCCTGTTTCATTCATGCTCGCCCCAAAATGGGTGCACCCAAATATAATCCAGTTTAAGGATTAGCATGGTATTAAGAGGAGTAGTTCATTTAAGAATGAAATATTATTTATAAATGACTTAAGTACTTCAGACTTTGTCGACCAGGCCTAATCTTTGTATTCATTTTCAAGTGATCCAGAAAATCTGTCCTCCACCAAACACATTTAAGGGTGCAATAGGGAGATGGAGATTCGCCAAACAAATAATTTAAAATTACATATTTGTCGAATTGGCCCTTTAACAGATCCCTGTGTATAGCTTGTGATGCAATAATCTTCAATTGATGTCAGTTTTTGTATATTTTGGACTCTGAAATGTTTTTGTGTTTTTGACTGTAGTGTTTTGAGTTACTGCAACATTGTACGGTATTCGTGAAGGAAGATCCAGGTGTGCAGCACCTTTTCATAAAAGGCTGCAGTCTGTGGATCTTCATAAAAGCTTGAGAGAGCAGAACTTCTCTCACGGTCTGCCTTTTAATCGAAACAGTGTAAACTCTCCTGAGCCTTGTCGAGGAACATGAGGCCTTGTTTCACCTCACATGGAAGGAGGGGGGGGGGGGGGGAAGTGATGAGAAGTGGACAGGAGTGTGAGAATGTAGATAGTGGGTGTCGTAAAATGTAAATCAAAGAAGACGTTGTTACCCAGGTTGAGTTTCCCTTCAATGATTTACTTCAAAAAAATCCAGTGCATGAAATCAGAGGATCCATGAAATCCTGCTTGATTTATGTCACACAAACGCACTCATTCTAAAGTTAGATGTAGCAGAATAACAGTCAAAGAAAAGGAACATTAATCACAACATGCATGGGGAACGGTGGTCGGGCCCCGGGGGCAAGTGAATAACCAAGCCAAGGCATTCACATGGAAGGAATCAATTCCTCCCTCTGAAAAGAATGTGTCTTTGTTTGACTACAAGACAAAGTGCCGTGTAGGTTCAACTGCCATTATTAGCAAGTGAATCAATTACTGTGTTAGTGGCCCGGCTTTATAACACCCCCATCCACTTTTGGCTGGATGGGAGCATTTGGCAAAAGAGGACTCCTGTGGCTGCCTGCTGCTCACACCCCCTTTGCAAACTCCCCTGGGGCCACGCCGCTGCTTAACTTGCATTGAAATTGCAGCCATCGAAACCATTTTTTAGATTTTCCAGAGTTGTCCCAGAGGCTGTGATTTTCATGCACTTCTCTAATGGCTTTGCAACTCATTGATTCAGTGTGCACACCAAGTTGCCTTGTGGGGATTAGGTGTTTTGGAATTGTTGTTGATTTTTAATCACTTCTTGACTAGACATTATCAAATATTGACCCCCTCCCCCCCTGTACCTGATCAACAACTGGTGGGAGTCGAGGTGAGGGACATGGTACATCGAGAAGTGCAGTGATTTGCATCACTAACAAACCAGAGAGGCCATCTCGTTGGACATCTCATTAACATGTCTACACACGGGCGCCCAGAGACACCGCAAGCATTCTGATAACCGCTTCCAGCATTGGGGAGGGTTGGCGAATTATCCACCCAGGAGTTTGTGCGTTTCTTTTAGCACACTTTCAACTGATGAACGCAGCGCCAAGCAGCCGTGAAGTGTTTTTTTTTTTTCCTCATTCGGATGTACTTTGAACAGAGCAGAACTACATGAGCGAATGAAAGTCGAATAAAGTAACAAAACGCGTAGATCAAATTAATGGGAGGCATCTCAGCGCTTCTCCCAGGGTTTGGCGAGAGATCGAGGGCTATTGGCCGTTCTTTTACTTGGTGGCTTAAAAACTTAAGTGATGTGTGCCCGGGTTCATTCGTCGCCAACTTACCTTCGCATCTCTGGTGTGAAGCCAAGGCAACCATCATAAGCAAACTTCGGACAAAGACGACATGAGAGTCGCGATCAGTCGTGCCCATAGTTCCACAAAGCCTGCGTAATTCGGAATCAGATTGGAAAAAAGTCGCATGCGATTCTTCTCCAAGTTTTAAGGAATCACAGCTTCGGTTTGTCTACAGCCGTCTCTCGGGGGAAAAAAAGAAAATCGGGAATAAAGTGTTTCACCACAAGTGAAACGGGAAGAAATGTGGAAACTACGATGTTTTAATTTCCGTATTGTACTGCTTTTGCAAAAGAAAAGAAAAAAAGCCCACGATGCTCATTCCGTAAAACCCAAATCCAACATCCTAAACACCAAACCGCTGCACCGAAGGCTGCTTCTTGCAATATGAGAATTTGCCACACACTCACACACACACTCACACACACGCTCTCTCTCTCACACACACACACACACACACACTCACACGCACACACTCACACAAAGCGGTGGGCCAATCTGGCGGGGCGGTCTGAAGACGTGCCCCATCTAGGGACAGGACAGGGTATGGTGGTCAGCTCACCAGCATTTCTACAACAAAAAAAACCCATCACGGTTGAATACTTGGGTCGTGTTGGTGTCAACCATGTAAACAAATAAAAACCCAACTAATAACTTTCTCCATGCCTACAGCTAATGTCCCTCGATGTGCTGGAGTTAGGAACATCAAAAAAATGTAAAAGATCAGTAAACTGTAAAGGAAGCACACGATTGCATTGACTGACCGGTTCAGTGGCGGTGAAATAGTCAAATGTAGGCCTAACATTCACATTGCCTCACTGGTGTTGCTTTCATCACTCTGTGATTCAATTTCTTTTAAGTTAAAGCCTACCCTATATTTCATATAATTCAAATATATAGCCCAAAAATGGTAGACATTAGTAGTCCTACAAATACGCAACAAAACAACATTGACACTGTCAAATAATCCCAAACCATTGCACACAGATAGATGCAGTCATGAGAGGCAGGAGTGAGCTGACTGCTACTGCTAACTGTTATAATTACTGGTTGAGGCCCAGCAGACTATTAGGCTACAATGTTTTCCATAGGCTCGAGTTACATTTATAGGCTGCACCACTACTTCTAATATTCTCTTCTGCGTGGTCTGGGCCCTTGTCATCTGACTGAAAACAACATCTACACTTCTAAAATAGAACATTTTCGCCCACCATTTGTATTCAAACACCTTCAGTATCCTATAGGCCACATTGTTAGTTTAGTGTCATTTGATTATTTACTTATGTATTCATTTTTTACCAATATAATGGCAAATGGCGATGCTCCCTGTTTACAGCAAACACATTAAATGAAGCGTGTGTGTGTGTGTGTGTGTGTGTGTGTGTGTGTGTGTGTGTGTGTGTGTGTGTGTGTGTGTGTGTTTGTGTGTGTGTGTGTGTGTGTGTGTGTGTTTGTGTGTGTGTGTGTGTGTGTGTGTGTGTGTGTGCGTGTGTGTGTGTGTGTGTGTGTGTGTGGGAGGGGGGGGGGGGTATTTTGGGAAAGAAAACATGACAAACTCACCCTGGCCCCCTGAAACTATTAACAATGACTAAATCTCTGACTAGTCAATTGGCATGTGAGGCAATCTGAGGGCAAATGAAAGACATGCGGCAGTTGGTAACAAATAGATGAAGTGATAATAAATATGAATGATATCAATATTAATAGATTAAAAAGATTACGAGGAAATGTTATCCTTAGTGTAAGGAAAGTAATTTTGGGCCACTGGTTTACCTAACTAGTAGGGATATGTTTTACATGTTTATGGTGATCTTGAGGTTCAGATTTCAGCTCCCTTTCAAGAAGGCTTAATGATTGGTTACGGTGGGATTTGTCCTAAAGAGGGTGAGTACTTGTACAAAGTACTTAGTATTTATAGCCATTCCGAGGCTGAGGGCATCTTGAGAATCAGTCAGGCTGTTTTGTAGGTTATGACAACTTTCTGTTTATACACTCAAGTTAGCAGTTATCAACAACTAGAGAAATAAGACCTTTAGCCTCCCCACCAAATAATTAGGCTAAAGGTTCAATGGATATATTTTTTTTTTTAATCAACTCCAATTTAAATACATAGAAATATAAATATTAAAACTTATCCTCCTGTATAAACTTGAACTTTACTGTGTAGGCCTATGTGTGTTTGGGTGTAACTGTTCACGTCTCTATCTTAACCACAGTTTCAGCAGCAGATATGAGAAGCTCTGAGGAACCATGTAAAAGAAAATCCAAAACATGGTGCTAGAAAGACATTTATGATCACATTCAAACCAGTTTAAGGATCTGAGTATGCTTAAACGAGGACAGGCTAGCCTAATAAATAAAGTCAACTTCCTGCAGTAGCCAAAGGATGGGAGGAAGCTCCTATTGCAACCACATATCTCCGTCTGCTTATCCTCCACTACTGTTGGACAATGGAGCACAGCGTAATGGGTCAAACAATCAGTTGTGATGTTACACATTAGCCTTTTTGGTTTGCAGGCTTGTGTTTGTAAAGCTTGTGTTGCGGGTAAAACCATTTGTGTAGTTTTGTTGAGAATATGTTGAGAACAGGCTTGAAATAAGACTTTTCAATTGTAATGCTGAATTGACAATTTGTACATTGCATACTTTGTAGCTAGAAGGTCAATTGTTTTGCATGGTCTCATCATTTTCCTTGTAAACCTAATGTTTACAACCAGAAACTAGAGAGGCCTACACCTGAAGTATAAAGGAGTGTTTGACGCCAAGTCTTAGCCCTAACTACCACATTAAAAAAGACATTGTGATTGTTGCCCCAGGTACGTTTCCTGGGTAACTACTCGTTTGTTGCGTAAGTTTTGTGCGTATTGCTGCTTAACTTTAAGGCAGGCTTCCCATCTTTGGTGTTTTCATTCACACACACTCGCACATGTGCCGTACCACCGTTCTGCTCAGGATTGTATGTAGCATACACAATGGGTTGAGATGTCTATGGTACCTCAAGGGGGATCGTGTGCATTGGTATGTCGTCTCTGACATCTGCACATCGTGCTTTCATACCTTAAATCCCACAGAAAGGAGCACCCTACAAGAATGGACCCATACCTCCAAACCAAAGTGTATGAATAAATGGTCAAATCTATGGCATGAGCAATTTCACACAGAGTTGGGTTTTAATGGCTTGGATCTCAAAAGGAAAATTTTATTCACAAAATATATGAACACATCAGAAGTAAAAATGTTTTGGGTGTCGGAGAATGTTCACTTGTGACAATAAATGACGAGGAGCCCCTTTGAAATAAACCATCTCCACACAGGCATTATTAAATACAAGTACATAATGCACACGCATACTTTTAAACAAGCAAATAATACAGTGTAATCAGAGCATATGTAATGTGAGTTGCGGTAAAGCTTTGTTTTACACATAGCTAACTACTTGTTCTTGTACTGGATGACTTTATCTGGATGTGTATGCAAATGATGCCAGCAACACATTAGCAGTAGAATTACTAAATGCTGTAAAGCTGAGTGGATCACTGAACAGCACTAACCTTACACTTATACTACCTGGCAATTTCATATTGAATATCTTGTAAAATAAAAATAAAAAATAAAAATAAAATAAAAGGCTTTACCAAACATGTATGACCCACATAATCTTTCATACATACAGTTTAGTATTCATCAAGAACTTTGGTCAACATATTTACACCTAACATTTGAAGGCGCTGAGAATTACCCAAGAGCAGGAAGAAGAAAAAAAAGACTTAATAAGGAACTAGGAACATGTTGTTGAGAGACATTGGTTTTGGTAGGAGAGCGAGATTGGTAGAACATTGGGAACCCTTTCATACTACACTATTTGAAACCACAAGGACAAGACCGGGCTTTGTGACATCACAAAGTGGGCCTGTGATGGAACAAGGCACAAGGTGTAGGGGTGACAGATAGATAAATAAATTGAATATTTTCTTACTTTTTAGTCACATAAATATTATTCCCCCCACCCCCAGATAAAATGTTATATTCTGATGATACTATTTTCTCCCACCCCCTTTCCCAAGTCAGTAGTCAGGCTAGCTTATAGGAGTGCACTTATTGTGTTGTCTGTGTCACCAATGCAAGATGCTATTGGCATAAAGCTATACACATACTATACTACTATACATGCTTGCTGCCAAAACGTAGAAATCAACAGTGTTGGTCAATGGTGTTTAGTCAAAGATCCAGCTAGTGTCAGTGATGGGACTAATGTCAACTTGAATCTCCACGTTACAGGAATTTTCTTTGACTTTGCATGTCATTGTGTTGTCCATTACTTAAGGCATTAGTCAAATGTAGACATTTAAACAGGATGGAATGTAAATGTTCTCCGGTACCAAAATATTCACAATCATAGAATACATTTAATTTTTGTGCAAAAAAAGAGGAAATATAATTAAAGCGATAAATACAACAATGAGTGAAAAAAAAGGTAATTTAATGTAAAAGAAAATCCCTCAACTTGTTGAGAAAAAAAGTGGTCGTGTCTGTGGATATAGTTTTTCGGCTTTGTCTTCAGTAGAAACCAGGTAGGACGCTGGTCGGTTGGTTATGCAGAGCGACTACGATATTACAGTCAGGGCTGCCTCTTTAATGCAAGACACAGCCTTCTGGATTTCATCCTCTGTCTGTTCAACGGTGACCACCACTCTGATACTGGAAACACAAGTGGGAAGCAACGCTTAGAACAAAATCTGACAGCCTAATACGCATGAAAACATATTGTTTTAGCTGGGGAGGAATTGTGGAAAAGTGGAATTGAGTTTACGACACAAAGAGTTAGGACCACAAAGCTGGCATCAACAAAGTAGACGTAAACTCACGTTGGCGGGGGGAGGAAGCGCTCCTCCTTCTCCAGGTATCGTGCGATGGTCAGAGCCACCTCTCGCTCCAAACACTAGCAAAGGAGAGAGAGCAACACATGCTGCAGGTGAGAAGAGCTGAACACGGACCACATATCCTTCAGCTCCTGACATCTCCAGGACGCCTTGGTCACAAATCAATTCTCTGTGTACGAGGCTGGCCTCAACTATTGCAGTCAAACTTATTATTTGTAGTCAAACAGATTTGGTTCTGGCTACTTGTTTTTAGTTGTCATTTGACCCGAGGTCCATATTCGTATGGTTTCTGCACCCTCACCTTATATATGCGTTTCTGCACCCTCACCTTTTGTCATGGTATTCGCGAGAGTTGAATAATTGTTTGTGTATTTAGAGTAGTTTCAGCTCTGCTCTACCAGACACAGCTCACTATGCTCGGCAACACAGCCTCAGTGGCCTTGTACTCAACAGGGACGGGGGTAAGAGGTAAAGGTACATGCATCTCGCCCGTGTTGCCTCACTGTGTTCAATTGTATCCAGCGGGGCTATGACACATTTCACTCATGATCATATTATCTAAATATGTATTCCATATCCTTCCAAAGCAAACACATGATGAATCTAATCATTCATTTTGCGACCGCGACCGTAACACGCGCGCACACGCACGCGCACACGCACACGCACACACACACACACACACACACACACACACACACACACACACACACACACGGTTTTTCTGCCGTATGTGTGTGTGTGTTGATACGGAGCACCAGACTCACATAATCCACGATGCTCCGTAGCGTCCTCAGGTCCGTGTCCCTGGAGCCAGAACTTTTCTCCAGCTGCAGGTGGAAGGCCGGGGAGACGGGCTCGCCCACCAGCTTCAGGCCTGGGGTTCTGGAGAGAGGAGCACAGCAAGACATTGATGACTGCACAATCATTTGGTCGTTATTGACCAGCAGCTTTCACATGAACAATTGCACATTTTGGGACATTACATAAGGTTCATATTCATCATAATGCAAAAAAAAAGAGTGGCAAATTTTCTGGGTGTTTGTAGACAGACTACTTGTCAACAAACTATCTTGTTGTGTTCTTTCTGGCGTTTAATCAAAAGTGTATTGCCCTCACATGAACAAGAGCTAAGCTACTGTAACTCTGCCAGTCAATGGATGTGGCTAACAGAAATCAAACACTAACATAGGGAACTCCGCGCACAATGTGTTAAAACGACCCGTATCGCACGCTGCATTCTTGCCTCGAAAGAATCTCTTGCGGAAGCATATTGTGAAGTCACATGCTTAGTGCATGCTTACCCATGCAAAGCAAGGGGGCGTGTCATGTGCACATTTTCTCTGAAACATCCCTGTGCTCTGAAAGGATTCCTACCACTGGAGACATTCCCGCCACATGACCCAAAGTAAACGTAAACCGTTCCCACCACGGTCACCGTGTCTCTGCCCGTTTTCAGAGACCAAACGATGGACGTGGTTCCAACGTGACACTGGTACGCGCACATCAGGCAGGTCCAGCCAGAACTTTTTTCACAAACCGCCCCCAAGTCTCAACAGACGGAGACGATCGTGATCGCATGGCCTCCTTCATGTAAACAGAAGCTTTCGTTACTCACTCACTCATCTTCTACCGCTTATCCGGGGTCGGGTCGCGGGGGCAACAGCCCGAGCAAGGAACCCCACACTTCCCTTTCCCGGGCCACATCAGCCAGCTCTGACTGGGGGATCCCGAGGCGTTCCCAGGCCAGTGTGAAGATATAATCTCTCCACCTCGTCCTGGGTCTTCCCCGTGGTCTCCTCCCAGCTGGTTGTGCCCGGAACACCTCCATAGGGAGGCGCCCGGGGGGCATCCTTATCAGATGCCCGAACCACCTCAACTGGCTCCTTTCCACGCAAAGGAGCAGCGGCTCTACTCCGAGTCTCTCCCGGATGACTGAGCTCCTCACCCTATCTCTAAGGGAGACGCCCGCCACCCTCCTGAGAAAACCCATTTCGGCCGCTTGTACCTGCGATCTCGTTCTTTCGGTCATGACCCAACCTTCATGACCATAGGTGAGAGTAGGAACAAAGATAGACCGGAAGATCGAGAGCTTCGCCTTCTGGCTCAGCTCCCTCTTCGTCACAACGGTGCGGTAGAGCGAATGCAAAACCGCCCCCGCTGCTCCGATTCTCCGGCCCATCTCTTGCTCCATCCTCCCCTCACTCGTGAACAAGACCCCGAGGTACTTAAACTCCTTCACTTGGGGTAAGGACTCATTCCCTACCCGGAGTAGGCAATCCACCGGTTTCCTGCTGAGAGCCATGGCCTCAGATTTAGAGGTGCTGATCCTCATTCCAACCGCTTCACACTCGGCTGCGAACCGATCCAGTGAGTGCTGAAGGTCACAGGCCGATGATGCCATCAGGACCACATCATCTGCAAAAAGCAGCGATGAGATCCCTAGCCCACCGACCTGCAACCTCTCCTCCCCCCGACTACGCCTCGATATCCTGTCCATGAAGACCACAAACAGGATTGGTGATAAAGCGCAGCCCTGGCGGAGGCCAACCCCCACCGGAAACGAGTCCGACTTACTGCCGAGAACCCGGACACAACTCTCGCTTTGGGTGTACAGAGATTGGATGGCCCTGAGAAGTGCCCGCCTCACTCCATACTCCTGTAGCACCTCCCACAATATCTCCCGGGGAACCCGGTCATACGCCTTCTCCAGATCTACAAAACACATGTAGACCAGATGGGCATACTCCCAGGCCCCCTCCAGGATTCTTGCAAGAGTGAAGAGCTGGTCCGTTGTTCCACGACCAGAACGGAATCCGCATTGTTCCTCTTCAATCTGAGGTTCGACTATCGGCCGAACCCTCCTTTCCAGCACCTTGGAGTAGACTTTACCAGGGAGGCTGAGAAGTGTGATGCCCCTGTAATTGGCACACACTCTCTGGTCCCCCTTTTTAAACAGGGGGACCACCACCCCCGTCTGCCACTCCCTCGGCACTGTTCCCGACCTCCACGCGATGTTGAAGAGCCGTGTCATCCAGGACAGGCCCTCCACACCCAAAGCCTTCAACATTTCAGGACGGATCTCATCAACCCCCGGGGCTTTGCCACTGCGGAGTTGTTTGACTACCTCAGTGACTTCCACCAGGGAAATTGACGATGATCCCCCATCAGCTTCCAGCTCTGCCTCTACCAAAGAGGGCGCGTTAGTCGGGTTCAGGAGTTCCTCAAAATGCTCCTTCCACCGCCCGATTACCTCCTCAGTTGAGGTCAACAGCGTTCCATCCTTGCTGTAAACAGCTTGGATGGTTCCCCGTTTCCCCCTCCTGAGGTGTCGGACAGTACGCCAGAAGCACTTTGGCGCCGACCGAAAGTCCTTCTCCATGGCTTCTCCGAACTCCTCCCACACCCGCTGCTTTGCCTCTGCCACAGCAGAGGCCGCCGCCCTCCGGGCACTTCGGTACACTGCAACTGCCTCCGGAGTCCCCCGGGATAACATATCCCGGAAGGACTCCTTCTTCAGTCGGACGGCTTCCCTGACCACCGCTGTCCACCACGGTGTTCGAGGGTTACCGCCCCTTGATGCACCCAAGACCTTGAGGCCGCAGCCTCCCACTGCAGCTTCAGCAATGGAGGCTTTGAACATCGACCACTCAGGTTCAATGTCCCCAACCTCCACAGGGATGCCAGAAAAGCTCCGCCGGAGGTGTGAGTTGAAGGTCTCTCGGACAGGGGCCTCCTCCAGACGTTCCCAGTTCACCCGCACTACCCGTTTGGGCTTACCAGGTCTGTCCCGAGTCTTCCCCCACCCCCTGACCCAACTCACCACCAGATGGTGATCGGTGGACAGCTCCGCCCCACTCTTCACCCGAGTGTCCGAAACATGCGGCCTCAGATCTGATGATACGAATACAAAATCGATCATCGACCTTTGACCTAAGGTACTCTGGTACCATGTACACTTATGAGCAACCTTATGTTCGAACATGGTGTTTGTTATGGACAATCCATGACTAGCACAGAAGTCCAATAACAGACGACCACTCGGGTTTAGATCCGGGAGGCCGTTCCTCCCAATCACGCCTCTCCAGGTGTCTCCATCATTGCCCACGTGCGCGTTGAAGTCCCCCAGCAGAACTATGGAGTCCCCTACTGGAGCCCCCTGCAGGACTCCATTCAGGGTCTCCAAGAAGGCCGAATACTCCGAGCTGCTGTTCGGTGCATACGCACAAACAACAGTCAGAGTTTTCCCCCCCATAACCCGTAGGCGTAGGGAGGCGACCCTCTCGTCCACCGGGGTAAACTCCAACATAGCGGCGCTCAGCCGGGGGCTTGTGAGTATCCCCACACCCGCCCGGCGCCTCGCACCTTGGGCAACTCCAGAGAAGAATAGCGTCCAACCCCTATCCAGGAGTACGGTTCCAGAACCGAGACTGTGCGTAGAGGAGAGCCCCACCAGATCTAACTGGTAGCGCTCCGCCTCCCGCACCACCTCCGGCTCTTTCCCCCACAGAGAGGTGACGTTCCACGTCCCCAGAGCCAGCCTTTGCTGCCCAGGTCTGGTCCGTCGAGGTCCCTGACCTTCACTGCCACCCATCTGACAATGCACCCGACCCCAACGGTTCTTCCTGTGAGTGGTGGGCCCACAGAATAGAGAGGGGGGGGGGTGCCACGTTGCTTTTTCGGGCTATGCCCGGCCGGGCTCCGTGGCAAACCCGGCCACCAGGCGCTCGCTGACGGGCCCCCCTTCTGGGCCTGGCTCCAGATGGGGGCCCCGGGCTTCCTCCGGGCAGGGTCTCTCCTCCTCTTAATTGTTCTTCCATTTGAGTCTTTTTTGAACCATTCTTTGTCTGGCCCTTCGCCTGAGACCAATTTGCCATGGGAGACCCTACCAGGAGCACAAGGCTCCCGACAACACAGCCCTCAGGTTCATAAGGACACCCAAACCCCTCCACCACGGTAAGGTGATGGTTCTCGGAGGAGCTTTCGTTACTCTAGATACAATCTCACATTTTCTCAATCTAGACATGAACTAGATGAAAAAAATAAGTCATGTTGATTGATTGATTGATTGAATGTTGATATTTTCACCTTCAGCTTCAAACAATTTCACAGTTACTCTGTTGGTTTAGAGGTTTTTTTCCATTCTCTTGGGCATACCTTTGCCTTCATGAATATGACGGTGAAGAGACACTAAATGGGTCAACACAGGCCAGAGACGACGTTAAGCAAAGCCCCTCGGGTCGCATTCAAACCAAGAAGCAAAGCAAGATATGAGCAATCTAGCTGGTTGAACCACCCCGACTAGATTCACTCCAGCTCGTGTTCATCAAATGACTTGCTTCTTTGCTGGGACATAGAGTGGACCCTGGAAAACACAGTGTCAGGCCATAATGCCACTTACCCCTGTAATGCATGGTAAACACTTCTGCACTTCTCTCTCAGTACAGTGAAGATATCTGGAAACAGTACAAAGAAAATGTTAGTGAGTTTCTTGTGTGGACTGCATTGAACTACCATTTACACTTTACAGTAAAGACGTCTAAAAACCTCTATCCCCCAACAACCAATATTCTATAAGCACATCACAGTTAGTGTATGTAGTTATATATACTGGCTGTTTCGTGTGTCATAAAAGGGTAATTTAGCAGACACTTTTGTCCAAAGCGACTTACAATCAGTACATTTGTGGGGTTCGACATGTGGACAGTTGGGAGGAGGGGAATCAAGGGGATCGAACCACCGATCCTACAGTTAATGGACAACCCGCTCTGTCCACCCGCTCTCTACCCACTGAGCTACTGCCGCCCCATTATGTAGGGAAAAGATTTAGACCAAAGCACAGAAGGGTTTAAAGAAATCTAAGTAATAATAATCATCATCATGTGTACCTGGATCCTCCTCCATGATGTCCAGAGCCTCTATGGCAGCAGCAGCCAGCATCGGGGGCAGGGAGGCTGAGAAGCAGTAGCCCTGGCCCGACAACCGCTGTCCGGAAAAACACATCCAAACGTGTCACGCTTTTATTTTGTAGACCGTCTTTTACCCTGCAGTAAGCCAGACGCAGAAACTCTAGGCAGGTCAGGCAGGGGGTGTTTTCCAACGGCTCTAGACCAGCGCTCCCCAACCTGAGGTTCAGTGTTACACTAAATTGTCACACAATTGTGGACCACCTCATATGCAAACGGTACAAAATAGAAGTTTAAAAGTATTACATGTACAGAATGCCAGCGCGCCCTTAATACAAAATTCTGACCGCAAGAAGACCAGAAACAGAGGTAAGAAATGGTCAGCAATAGATAGATAGCTATACTTTATTGATCCCAGGCTGGGAAATTACAATGCAGGGAACGCACAAAATGAGACTATTTTTGAAATAATAAGCCATAATTGTACATCTACGAAACAATATGTATTTTCAATTATGTGTTACTCTATTTTTTCTATTAATGGAAACGCATCCGATTCTAGAATAAAATCCCACCCATGCGCACCACGTGGTACACTCAGCCCAGCATGAAAAAACCCTGCTCTCGATGCACCGTTCCCTCGGTAACACGAGTTCTGCACAATCTGCTCTGCGACAACGCAACCATCATGTGTGACGGGGCAGCGAACATTATCGCTAGGCTAAAAACTAAAACCTTACCTGATGGTCGATGACAAACGACCGGCCACAACAGAAACCGCCAATGGAGGCGATGGCGTTCTCCATGTTGGCACTGATCAGGTCAATGTCATCGATCTGGAGGCATTAAAATCAGGCAGTCAGGGGATCTGCCCTCCTCAAATACATCCTCTACGTTGCATTCACATGAACGCGATATCAATGTGAAAAAAAAAGTAGACAGTCAATATGGGAGTCTTGTACAACCAGATATAAAGAGAGGAAAGCTTATCCTTAGTCATTGAAAGATAAAATTTCATAATTTCAAAACTTTATACTTTTATCTTGGCAAAATAAAACGTGGACCTGAAACCGAAAAAACACTGAGAACTTGCTTTTTGATCTTTGCAGCCATGTTGGCATTCCTTAATACAATACTTAATACTTAATGCAATATGTCCGACATAAACACTCACGTTGACCCCAAAGTGTTCGGTGACCCCTCGACCGTGCTCCCCCAGGACCCCGAAGGACAGACTCTCCTCCAGGAAAATACGCACTTTGTACTTGTACTTCATCTTCACCTGGCGGGGAAACATTGAACCGAAAGGGGACTCACACTTTGTACCGCAATCAGTCTTTCAGAACATGCTGTCTCACACAAACAGTGAAACGAGGACGTTGCATGAAATGGCTCGATCTATAGGCGACCACGGCCCTCTTACCAATTCTGGGAGAGGGCAGATATCAGCAGTGTTCATGTACAGTCCTTCCACCACGATGAATCTCCTCGTTACCTTGGCCTTGCGTGGATTCTACGGCAAGAACAACACAAAACAATCTAATTTCCTTTTTTCTCTCGCCACAATGGCCCCATAGTCCTAACAGTGCTGTTGATGGCTTTTTTATTTTTATTTTTTTTACAAATAAACAATATAGTCACAATCATTAGGTCCAAAGCACATATATGGTCAGTATGTCCTTCTGGGTTCTGTCCCCCCCCCCCCCCCCCTGCAATATTTCTCCAATTTCTCCAAAAAGGAAAATAAACGGAAAACTTCTTGCAGACTGCCTGACTGACTAATGATGGCTCTAAGCCATAGCAAACGCAGTAGAAAAACACAGCAGGCCAACAACACACACTCAACTATCAACAACAGTACGCTGACCTTGTGGTCCTCCAGCTGCTGTTCCTTCAGCAGTCTGTCCAGGTCCTCCATGTCATTGTGCTTGAAGTACTTGAGGACACTGCGTGACGCTTGAAGGCCTTTCTGGATGGAGAAGCAGGCCGCTTCGTCCCTGGGTCACGGAACAAAGCCAGACACAATTGAAGTCACAACACGAGAGAACATGAGATAAATGGATAGAAATAAATAACCCACAGTGATACAGTACATTACGTTTACATTTAGGGCATTTAGCAGACGCTTTTGTCACCAGAACAAGTTTCAAGCATTCCAATTGCTAGGTTATAGTTATATTATATCTTTAAACTATTATAGCCATAAACTTACACAAAAACAATGTCCCCCCTCTTGGAATAGGCTGGTATTGCACTCGCAATGGTGGCGAAGCCATAGGAATAGATGATGGCCTCTTCCGTTTTCATGAACTTGGCCAGTCGATTTTCCAACTCAAGATGGACATCTGTTGTTGGAGTGCACACAATCACACACACACACACAGGTCAGTCCCATGATGACATCACAACACTATTGTAATGTAATACATGTGATACATTTCTCACTCACCAAAAGTTCCATAAAACCCTCTTGGACCACACGTTCCAACACCGTATTTCTTGAGCGATGCTAAAGCCTTTTGCTGCAAAGATGAAATAAAGCTTTTAGCGCTTATATTTCAGTCATTATCAAAAACACAATAGTGTGGCCAATAGAAATAATGTAATTGTCATAATAGTAATAATATAACCATCAGAATTAGAGGGAGACCAACCTTCACTCGCTCGTTATCCAACAGACCCAGGAAGTTAAATGACGCAAAATTGATGCACTCTTTTCCATTGATGATGATTTTGTGGCTCGGTGGGCTGCAAGGGGAAAAAGGTGTTCTTTTAGTTTAAACTGTCGACGGCACAAAGCAACATCCGTTACATACAAGTAACTGCCTGTAAAGGGTGAAGGGGCATTGAGCAGACGCTTTGGTCCAAAGCGACTTACACTCAGCATGTACACACTGTACATATATTCTATTGAAACATTGTGAAATGGAGTTTGGATTTTGCATTGCAGTCACTCCTTGATTCGCCGACTCAGCTTTAGGCCCAGACGTTTAACATACGGTGAATGAATGAGCTGAAGAGGCTACATGCGCGGGTGAGTCGCTCACCCCGTCACAATGTCGTAGCTGTGGGACGGGTGGTCTTTGGACACCGCCGGAACGAGAGGGTCTGGCTGCCATTCTTCAATCAGGTCCTCCTTTTCCTGCGACACGCAACCACAAACACCAACGGTGATGACCGAAGAACGTTTTAGAAAAACGATCTATACTTTTACTATTTCAGTCTCCAATCGTACCTTCTCTGTTAGTTTATAGGTCTCCTGGAGTTTATAAGTCTTGGAAAACAGAAGTCTGATGATCCATAGTATGAGGATACCTTCCAAGATCAAGTGATATGCAGGTGCCTGTTACAGAGAGAAAGATATTATAAGGATTGTATCAATTTTCCGATAAGTACAGCATATCATTTTGTCCTTATCTTGGTTGCCTCAAAATGTCAGCCAGCGCTTTCAATATAGAGCTGTCTCCAAGTACATTTGACAGTCACAATCTTTACTGTGAATGTAAAATAAACCATACTGAAAATCATTATGTACATTGTATTCCCCACAATGCTGCTATACAGAACTGAGATCAACATGTCAAATGACCCTGCAGGCAAGATACTTTACATTGACAATTGAGCCTCTCACACATTCATTCATGGGTTTATCGTGAGTCTCAAAAGCTCAGGCAAATCACATCTACAATGTTATATTGAGTGGAATTGTGGAGTAATATTAAAATGTTGTCTATGGAATAGGCTCAGGTGTAACAATGGATACATATTTTTAGATGATGCCATTTTATCTAGTGACCAAAGATGACAAGAACAACAGTATTTAAGTAAAGGCCACGGTCGAAATCTTCACTATGGAAATGTCAAGCCAGTTAGCTTCCTCCATGTGGTAGAGCATTTCTTCACAACTTGACAACTTGGTTGGATTCTTACACAATTAATACAATAATATACAATTATAAATACAAATAACATTCAAGCCTTTAGCAAGTTCCGACTCGTCGCTGACAATTTGTGGAGTGAAAAAACACACATTTTGAGCTTTAACAAGCAAAATATAACTTGAACTTCCTGGATCTCAAGAAACGCCCTATTAGAAATGCTGACCCGTGATACGTTATGTAGGCTCATAGCGTTCACCTAAACAACAGGTGATTGGCTACCCAAGTTTGTCAATCAACGTTACTAAGGAGTAGTACTTTTTAACAGCCAAGTTTGTTTTGTGTTACGAATTTGACAAAAGGCACTCAATCGCAAGAAAATAGTGGCATTGTTCCCGTAGATAGCAAAACGATACACTTGATATCTAACCTAAAAAATGTATATAATTACCTCGTAAAATGCCTGAACCATTTCAACCAACACCCACTGCTGTCCAGACGCCATCTTTGTTTTCCTCTGCTGGAAACGTCATCAGGAATTTAATGACGCGAGTGTCTTATGAGAGCAGACTCGTCTTGTCAACTGGATAACTGTTGATTAAGACCGTTTATTAAAATACGTTACCCGATTTAAACATCCACGTTCTGTACAACATATACGCAGCTTTCGGCGATTTTTATTTGCAATTGTTTTTTTGGTAACGACCTAAATGAATCCATTAACCATATATTACTTAATGCATTTCAATTGAAGTAACATTTTTACTTGCATTTTGAATGTCATTCTGAGCCTGAGCTGATAAGTATTAATAAAGTATGAATATTAAATATTAATCTCATTCTTAGCCTGATCTGATAAGCTTTAAGTATCAATAAAGTATTAATATTAAAATATACACCTGCAGAGTGTGAAATATTTGTATGAAAAGTATTAATAAATACAACAAATAAAGCGTTGAATAATAATGCGTATTGTTGTCCACATCTCTTCACATCCCTTAATTTGGGATCTACATCCATGATCTGAATAGAATCGTAGGCCAGTAGTAGTAGTAATGTGATGAAATGAAAATGGCAGACCACCTTACAAAGTGTATTTGCACTGAGTTAGTGTGTTTAGAACAATATCATTGTCTTTTACACGACCAAGGACAAGATCTCCAGTCTGGGCCTCAATGAGAAGATTAGATAACTACAACAGAAGGATATCATGACATAAACACATAAACACTCGTACCACACACAGAGATACACCACAAACCCAAATTAACCGGTTTTAACCTAATTAAACACAATTGAAGAAGACATTAGACTAGATATAAATGTTAATTTATAACACATTGTCATGTATACAGTATTCCCCTTTAATCCAGAAATAGGGAAAACATTGTGCGCAATTGATTTGTTAAATGATGGAATTATGACAAAGAATCCTCACCTTTGCACAGAAATTTTTATTCTTATTGTTACATTTTCCATCCTGACATCCTTCAGTTTCAGCACATAACAATTCTACCCTTTGCTCTGTGATTAAAAGGCATTAGTCTCCGGCATTCTTCTCTTGCTGTACATCCATACTGTCCACAATGTGAGTCATTTCTGTTAAGCACCGGATGTCAAGATGGCAGCTCTATAATTATGGGGGAAACCAGAGCTTGCTAAAACACAAGGCCTCTGTTTTTACCCTGGATTGTTCCTGGCTGATTTGTACCTGTGGTGTCTCTGCTCTGATCTCCTGCATGTCAACGAGTGCGGCCAACTCAATTACAGAGACTAACATATGAAATGCTATTCCAGCCAAACTAATCTTCCTATTGGAGTGTTGAACTGGAAACTAATAACTATAGAATTAACACACACACACCCTTCAGGTATAATTGTGTGACTATAAACATTTCTTATCCACTGAGTAATTTCTTTTTTATTGATACAAAGTTTTAATGAATAAGAACATAACACATTGAAACTAAATTCCAAAGATTCTGACTTCATAACATAGGTTTTTTTTTTAAACAAAAACATTTGAAACTAATTTCTGTTTGCAATTACAATTGGCACCGTTATGGCAACAATGATTACACATGTCAACAAAATTACAGAGGTGAATATTTTGCAGAGTTTTCTTCGTCTATATTCAGCTTCTTTCTTTTTTAACAGGGAATCAAACCCAGGTGTGTAGAGATCTTCCAGCCAATAATCCAAATCCTTGGCAGTCTTTTCATCACCCTGTAAGACATACACATGTTTAGAGATGGACTGGCTTTCAAGGATGTTCACTGAAAGTGAAGGAATAAATTACACAAAAGGAGTTTTTTTTTTTTTTCTCCATTACGTTCATATCTTCCTGGAGAAGGAAGTCTCTGGAAAGACTTTGAATTCATTTAAAAACAGATTGGACAATGCTTGGCACTATTTAGCTCACACATGATGACGACTCTAAGTGAATCTGGAAATGTGGTATTTCAAATGAGGCTCCTGGGAACCGGTTAAATGATCAAATGAAATGTAATTAAATGTACTTTTATGCAATGCTGTTTCTGGTTTGGGCCATGCATCAATCAACCAACAGCCCCCAGGTTCCGTACATCATCATCGACTGAGTTGAATCCAACCAATCACGGACACATTCAAGTTCTCCCTCACGTTACCATCATGGAGCCTGCCAGGTGGCCATGGATGGAGCGCTGGTCGTACTCTTGTATGGTCCACGAGGGCTTGTATTGCTCAGGGTCGCCCCTGTCTGGGCTTCTGGTGTCTGTGTAAAGTGGGTTTCGTTTGACATTGGGATTAAAGGTGACAGGAGTGATGTGTTTCTCCATGTATCTGTCAGCAAACATCACAGGGGTTCCCTCTGGCGAAGGAGATGACCGTTCATGATGACCGAAGACCGTTGCTTGCTCCGTCTGTGGTGGAAATTGAGTTTCAGTAGGCTATAACAGTTCTATTTTATAGTTAGTGAAAAACAGGACGCGTAGCAGTTATTATCATATATAACTGATCGTGGCAGTTTTCTTGAAGAGAGGTGTAACTTTTGCATTTGTTTTTGATATTTACAATTACATTTAGGGCATTTAGCTGATAGCTTTGCCCAAAGCGACTTACAATAAGTAGGCCTACATTCGTCAGAAGAACGTGAAACACGTCATTGCTGTTAGTATAGTAAGCAAGTCACCAGAACAAGTTTCAAGCATTTCAATTGCTAGGTAAACCATTGCTAGGATATCAACCCTATCATATCATGTAAAGACATTGCATGTACAAATTATCCTAGGAACACGCTCTCCTTACTCATGTTATGTGTAGGCCTAAATTGCCTTTAGGGTTAGGTATGTATGGCAGAGTAAGAAGCTTCAAAACTATTGTACATTTAGCAAGCTGCAAAGATTACAATATGTAGAATGAAATATTTTCCATTTGACTGAACTCTAATACATGGCTAAAGGTGTGATGAAGCTACGTGCTACTAGTATGGTCTTGAAGCTGTATGTAACTGTACAGTGAGGTTTTTTTTACGCAATTATCTTCAAAATCTACATTTCTCAAAAGAAAGGACCTCCATTCTACATGTGTTCGTACAATATTTTGCATTGAAATCATCACTCAGTCATCACAACGCTTACCTGAGCGTATAACCTATTTTGCCAATGTCTCTGGCTGGTAATCGCAGCCCCAACCTGAAATAATCCATGGGTAATGGGCAGCTTCCTAACATCAAGCTGCAGAAACCTCTCTGGGTGGTTGCTGTTGGGCAGAACGGATATATCCATCCTCCATTTCACACCGCTCGGGCTGATTGTTGTACGTGTGGCATGTCTGACTCTACACCTGCGGAGTGTGAGCTGTGCTGGTTGTGGAATAATTCATGGGAGCGTTCGGTATTTGTAGCAGAGGTATAGCTTACAAGTAGTGTGTGTGTGTGTGTGTGTGTCAGTGTCTGAATGTAACCCAAGCTGACTCCTTACACCCTGCCGTTAGAAAGCAACGGCGTCACGCAGGGACGTCAGGCAGGGGGGACAGAAAGAGGAGTCGTTAGAGGTGACATAACGCACGGTTGCCCCGTCATTTGCCCCGCGTCGGTCGGTGAGCGCGAGGATTTCAAACGTGGCAACGCAGCCCGTAAACCCTCAGCGTTGGGGAACATGTTCTAACAGAAGATAGATTCAAGATGGATGGAGTCGTTCCCCAAAACACATCTAACCTCAACACCAATGAGGCCTGATGAGTGTAGCATCTCATCTTACACAGCCGTAGCGCACAACACCAAACGTCACTTTAGAAAGTCTTTATTTCATGAAAGCACCCTGCAGTGATATCATTTACAAAATGAATATGTTTCCTGGTGCCACGATCACCGCTCAATATGCGATGGCTCAAACTTGGAGTGTATGGGAATCATTACCGTAATACATTAATTACCGTAATACATTATATTGTTGAATTGTGCACCACCCTCCGCCCTGTTGCACCGTGTTGGTTTTGTTGTACCACTCGGTACAGTCACTGAACCAGCAGTACGTGTTACACACTCATCAACAGCCCGGTCTCCGGAGCGCTGGCCTTGATGATGCTCTGGAGGGCTTTGAACTGGGGATGCTCCTTGTCTGCCACCAGCTGCAGGAGCACAGACTCACTGGTGCTGATGATGACGCCGAGCTGGGCCATTCTCTGAGGAAAAGACACGTGTTTAGAAAAGACATTCACATTTAGGGCATTTAGAAGACGCTTTGGTCCAAAGCGACTTACAGTAAGTACATTTGTCAGAAGAAGGTGAAACTTCATTGCTTACAGTGAGCAAGTCACCAGAACACGTTTCAAGCATTCAAGCATTCCAATTGCTAGGTTAACCATTGCTAGTAGGCAACATCTCTGGCCTATGATGCTAAGAGCTACGATACAAAGAGCAATTATAAAGTGCTAAGATGTACAACATACAAGTTTCAAGTTTTCAAGTTTCAAGTTTCATGTTTGCTGTCACATGCTAGATAACAATGTACATCATTACCAGCAGTAAAATTCTTGTTGCTCAGGTGTGCTCGACTTTGCTATATATGATAAAATAAAATGAAAAAAGAAACAATATAAAAAAGAAAAAGAAAACAAAATAATACAAGTGCATGAGGGGAGGGGTTCTTTGTTTGTTTTGTTTTTAAGGCGATGAGTGTGGCTGTAAATGGAAGACCGTTATACTACTTATTTTAGATGAAAGGTGATGTAGTAAGTTAGTATGTCTCTAGCACTAATACGTAGTGTATGGATTGATCCTGGTTCAAAGGCACAACAGTTTAAATTAAAAAAGAACGATGCACATGTGGACTCAAATAGCCCTCTATTGGTAAAACGATAGTATTGCATGCATTGTCTGTTATTGCCAGTTTGGGGTTACAATTACCTTTACATTTAACAATTGCTTTTGTCCAAAGTGACTTACAATCAGTCCAATAAACCAGGCAACGTCAACCAAACAATTGAGTAAAATGCAAAACATTCTTCACGCTCAAACTGTATGTTTGGTTTCCTGTAACGAGAGGTGTTTTTGAACCGCTGAATCTGCTGATGCAAATCCAAATGGGCAAAAGCCCTACCTTCAAAGCAAACATCCTGTCCACCATGCTGCGCGAGGAGGTGGAGTCTGCCACCACGTGCACCTCGTATCCCCGGCCAATCAGATCCAGCGCTGTTTGCTGGATACACACATGGGTCTACATGGAAGAAACAAAATGGAATGGAATTCTCCTCTACTATGGACGTACATGACGGATGTCTGGAAGGGGGGGGGGGGGTCTATAGGCATTGACAGGTCTGTCGCCTATCAATGCCTATAGACCCACCGATGGTACTGAGAAAGGCTCCGACCTTACCTCCACCCCAAACAAGACGACGGCGCGAACACGTGGGAGTTCCGCCAAGACCGTTTCCACCTCAGGAAGGACCATGGAGAATTTGGTCTTAGGGAAAACCAGTGTGGCAGCAGAGATGTCCAGCTCTGGGACCGTACTCCCCAGACCCTTGGGGTACTGCTCCGATACGATGAGAGGGCTGCCCAGAAGCTGAGCTCCCTGGATCTGAGAAACACAGAGATGCAAAGAAGAGAGATGAGACATGGGGAGAGACAAAGTGCCGAAACATAAACATAATTTAGAAGTAAATACATCATGTGACACACGAAGGTGTATCACATCATGAATACAACATTCACAGACAAGATGATTATTTGTGAAATGTCCCCACAGTTTCTCCGCGCAAAGAACATACCAGTCTCTGTCCCACAGTGACGATGTCATCAAAATATTTGATTGCAGGACGAAATCTTTCCTGCATATCACAACAGAAAAACGCTGTGGTGTCTGGAGCAAGGTTACCCAGCGCTGTCCTCTGTGAAGGAAGACACAATAGATTGTTCCAAGAGTGACAAACATTTTCCTTTGGAATTAATAATGTGGCCACCTTGAGCATTGTTTACATGTTCTTTATGATCATCTTACTAAATGGTTCTTCGACATCCTGCAAATTGGTAGAATGAAGCCATTGGTTTAATGCATGAAACCATGTATAATGCATAGGATCGAGGTCTAATCTCTTGTTTCATACTCATGGACGACTGTGCGCAGGCTAGCTACTTGTTCTCGTTCATCACGCTTTCATTCATCATTCTTGCTACTCATGAGATTCATTCGCCAGCCAATAAAGAATAAACATCATGAAAAGCTCGGGTCCTAGTAGAGCCTAGTAGCAGCCCTAGGACTGCAGTCCTGCACTTGCAGCCTCCGGTAGTGCAGGAAGATGCTATTTTGGGAAGTGGTCCCTACTATAAAAACTGTGGATACTTTGTGTCAACTATGTTAAATGCAACATATTCCAAAATGACTTGGCTTCAAGAGGTTGACGTGTTCCTGTATTTGATGGGATATGGTTTTTTGATATGTTAATACAAACCACGTCAGTTGAACGTCTTCTTACCTCTGACTGTAAAGGCACTAGTCGTAGCTTGCATTTATTCAGGATGGTAAACCCTTTTGGAAAATCAATGTATTGTTCCCATTCATCAGAATAAATCTGAATGATGAATTTGCGAAAGACATCGATATGGTGTCCATAAACTGACAAAAACGTTTCATTAAGCACTTCGTATCCTGAACCTGAAGGGACTGTGGTGGGACGGGAAAACTTAGAAAACGATAACAAAACTTGAACTTCGCTGCAGGAGTCGTCGTGAGGAGCCATGACGGAAATGAAATGTTGTGCTGCGTTCAAAGTACAATAGGAAGTTCCCCAGCCGTTGGTGTAGTAATGAAAACCTGTTATAATAATATACTTCCAGAGAAAGTTATTAAATTTATATATATACATATATTCTTCATAAACATGGTGGATGTCTTCGTACTGCTATTTAGTGATTTAGTTTGATTAAAACTAAGGGATTTCTCAGGGTTTGGACGTTGTTGCAAAAACATTTGGAATTAATGTCAGGACAAATCAAGAAAATATGTACAGTGAAACCTTCGCACTCAAACACTTCTCATGTCGAACAAATCGCTTCTCGAACAAATAATTCGACCGACTTCTGTCCCAGAACTCGAACAAAATTTCAGAACTCGTACGCGTTGGTCACGTGGGGACGCCGCGCATCAGTGCGCCGTTGAGTCTGTACGGAGTACTAGACGCATGCTCGAACGGTCTTTGTTCTGTGCATCATTATTTGCTATTGTGTGCCTATTTTTTCTCAATTTTAACATACATGTTCTGTATAGCTAAGCCCTCCATAATGCCTCCAAATAAGGGAAGGAGTGCTGGTGCTAAGGAAAAGAGGAAAATAGTGCGGACAACGATCGAGTTGAAGAAGGAAATCATCTCGAAGCATGAAAACGGGATGCGCGTGTCTGACATTGCATCGCTTTACAGCATGCCCAAATCGACAATATGTACGATTTTAAAGAATAAAGAAGTAATAAAGATGTTATTGTTATTTTAGTATATTTTATCAAGGTTAAATGTAAGATTGCATACATTAAATACTATGTGTGAAGCTCTAAACATGCAATTATCTGAGAAAAATACTTTCAGTTTTCGAACAATTCACAACTCGAACAGCATTTTGGAAAGTACAGAGGTTTCACTGTGTATTGGTCTTGTCGTTTCTATGTATTTGAAGGCAGAAATATTCCATATTTTAACTTGAACTTGATGCGCCTTTCCCTTTAAATTCCAATGGGAGATTGGAGGCGGTGTCCGCTGTAGGCCAATCACCGCTAAGGATATTCAGACATCCACTTTGCCCTGGTGCTGCGGTCGTTGCAGGCCATTCATAACTCTCCTCTTTCAACCATGCAGCGCTACCTCACGGCCACCATTGCATTGCACGGGGCTCTTCGACAGAAAACTTTTTCTATCCATCGCAAGCACACCGCAGCCATGTCCACGCTACTGATTAATCAGCCCAAATACGCCTGGCTGAAAGAGCTCGGTCTGGCGGAGGATAATAACGGTGTTTATCATGGGACGTGGGGAGGGAAAGGAGAGGTGAGTCAAAGAGTTGAGCTTTCCAAATATAGATTAGCCAAAGCTAGCCGTGCACAGGTGGCTGCATTTGTCATGCAACAACGTGTATTATAGAATATACCACCAAAAAACAACAACGTCGTTTGTGCATTGGATGTCTCAAAGTATTTTCATGTGACAGCTGTCCCATACGAATATCAAGGGAACTAGGTAACAGTACCTACCATAGTTGTGTCGTGGCATTTTTTAAAGTAGTTTGTAGAGTATTGCTTGGTGTTGTCAAAAGTAAAGTTAATAGTGTACCACTTGAGAGCTAAAGTCTTTTTGTAAATGCATTTTTGCATACATTTTGTATTTGTACTGAACATTAAAAATAAGCGTTTCAACTGTTTGGAACTTTTCACTGTACTTGGTTGTAAAGTCTGTAGGTTAATGTCTAATGTTAAGTATTTTGTTTTCTCCTTCAAGGTCATCACATCATACTGCCCAGCCAACAATGAGCCCATTGCCAGAGTACGGCAGGTAAGTCTCACCATTAAAATGTTAATGTGTAAAGGGAAACCGTGCGCTTTACTCATGACCACGCAACAATTCCAAAAGTAACTTTTTTTTTTTAAGTATCAAACTAAACCTAAAGAACTAAAGAATGTACCTAAGAATCTGTAAACACTGCAACATTGCAATCATCCAAACCATGGTTTAGGTATTATTTCTTGTGGTTGTCACACAATCCACAAATTCTAAAATGCCCAAAATATGTAGATTTTTAACATGGCTGAGCACACTCATTTAAACACCTTTTCTGTTTGTGTAGGCAACCCTCAGTGAATACGAAGAAACTGTTCAGAAGTCCAAGGAAGCTTGGAAAGTGTGGGCAGATGTAAGTTTTGTGTGTGTGTGTGCATGAATGAATATGAATAATATTGCTATCTATATGTAATCTGAAATCTATACTTTTCTCTGTAGATTCCAGCTCCCAAAAGAGGGGAGATTGTAAGACAAATTGGTGATGCTCTCAGGAAGAAGATTGATGTTCTTGGGCGCCTGGTATGTTTTCTTCTGTTCTTTTTTCCACAGTTCATGATGAAGACCTGTTCTTTTAAAAGCATGAAGTTGTACAGTTATAAAAGGGGTCTGCTTTCTGACAGTGGTTATTATGCTATTGTATCCTTTTGGTTTTTCAGTTCAAGGACATGATCCTAAATAATTTTGTTTTTTACACATTTGGATCACTGAAAAAACAAACATGATATATTTTTTTCTGGATAGGTTTCCTTGGAAATGGGAAAGATCTACGTTGAGGGCGTGGGGGAGGTGCAGGAATACGTAGACGTCTGTGATTACGCGGTCGGACTGTCGAGGATGATCGGTGGACCCATCCTCCCATCAGAAAGTACGTTCCTGACCCATTGTGTGTGTGTGTGGGTGTGGGTGTGGGTGTGGGTGTGTGTGTGTGTGTGTGTGTGTGGTGGCCAGCCTGCCCAGTCCTGTTGAATTTGGTCCAATGTTACTATCTATCTATTTTATATATTGTCTCTTTGCCTTGTTCTGTTATTTTACTTAACACTTTTAAAAAAAACAAAAAAACTTCTTTTATACTACTTTTCTATGTACTGTTCCATCAACCTGCCCAGGGACTAGAGGTGGAAAATAGCAATTTGCTACAACCTGGCACAATGCATATTCTCTTGTTGTACAAGATTAATGTTTTATTGTGCGCTGTCCCTGTCTTGAAATAAATAAAATTACAATTACAATTACAATTTGGTGCAATATGAAATAAAAAAAAAAGTTTTTGTTGTGGTTGGATCATCCTCGTTTATCAATCACTAAGTGAGCTCCAATATAAATTAGCAACGCATCTGGGTTGCTTTCCCAATACATTCTTCTTGGAGGTGTGCTGTTCAGCATCCTCTTGAGACCGTGCCTGTCAAACCTGTCAAACCTAACCGCTGTTACTGCTGTAACGGGTGTTACCGCAAAGAGGAAACCTTTACTCAATCCCTTTATAAGAACACTAGGAAAGTAATACTTTTTTTTTCTCACAGTGGCCCAAACACATTCACAAACATTGAAGAATCCCAAGGTCATCATGTTGACTACTGTGACGCGGCCGTCACCATAGAACACTCTAAAACCCTTTGTATGTGGTTCTCCCCCTCAGGACCAGGCCACGCTCTGCTGGAGCAGTGGAACCCGGTGGGCCTGGTCGGCATCATCACCGCCTTCAACTTCCCTGTGGCCGTTTACGGCTGGAACAACGCTCTGGCCCTCATCTGTGGAAACGTCTGTCTGTGGTGAGACCTGTAGTTCGATTCCCTTCGCCGTAGGCAGACCATAGACTAGTTTGGTTGGGGCATAATAAACAACCCCCCCTCCTGTATTGGCTATGGCCAAACCTGTGTTATGTTTGTGATAACTGAGTGTTTTTCCTTTTTTTTTTTTTTTAGGAAAGGAGCCCCATCCACACCTCTCACTAGTGTGGCTGTAACCAAGTAAGTATACCTTCTTTATCTATACATATATCGGGTACATAATTGCATTATATTTCACATTATCTTGAAGATTGAAATCGCTTGTGATTTGCCATCGGTTTAGTAGGCCTGTGTCTTTGTGTCCCACAGTGTAACGTCCTTAAACTCTCGTCTCCTTATCTGTTGTTCCCCAGGATCGTGGCGGAGGTGCTGGAGCACAACAGCCTCCCCGGGGCCATCTGCTCCATGACGTGTGGCGGGGCTGATGTCGGGTGAGTCCGGGCGCCGTCAATATGCCAGCATATTGCCAGAATGCCGGCACATTACCAGATTGCCAGCACATTGCCAGATTGCCAGCACATTACCAGAATGCCAGCACGTGATCTCGTCCCCTAGCTGGACTCGTCACAGAGACCACGGCGCTACGTCTCTTACAGCAGACGTGTTTTAAGCAACCCCACCCCCAAGAGCGATTTCATTCAGCCGATGTTTTCTGGGTTTGATAAGCGTACGGTTTTCGCTTCCACGTGAACCAAACTCCCGTTGTTCCCCGCAGCACCGCCATGGCGAAGGACGAGCGTGTCAACCTGCTGTCGTTTACGGGCAGCACGCATGTCGGCAAGATGGTGGGCATGATGGTGCAGGAGAGGTTTGGTGAGTTTTCAGATTTGTATTTTTTTGTTATTATTTTTCATTAGATAAGAAACCCTAGGTTATTGCAGTTTTTCAACTCCCATTTCTGTCTGATTTGTAGGTCGTCAGTTGCTGGAGCTGGGTGGGAACAATGCCATCATAGGTAAGAGCTTTAGAATATTTTATGATCATTTACAATAACGATTAAGAATTGAGTTTACTTGATCTTCAGATGGCAAATCTGATAGAAACACAGTTTTATGAACTGTTAGTGCTGCATCTGTTGAGGAGAAATCTAAGGCTAATTGAGATTTAGGTCAGACTTAGGTCAGACAACATGGATCAACAGATGAATTCAATCAGATATGTTATGTTCAGTTACAAAAACACAATCGATCGCATGACGATTGGATCGGATCATCAATTGTCATCACACTCATTTCTATCCTTGCTGTAATTCGACTGATAAACCGGCCCATGTTCAATTGACATTTGATAAGTCGGTCTTATTTGTCTCATTAAAAAGTAACATGTGTGTTCCAGTATTTGAGGACGCTGACCTCGATCTGGTGGTGCCCTCTGCTGTGTTTGCATCGGTTGGAACGGCCGGCCAGCGCTGCACCACAACCAGAAGACTGGCAAGTGGCTTCTGTGACTGTTGAAGGAGACCGCGCCGACTGTGGCGGTTGCTTATTGTGCACATTTTCTGTTTCTCTCTCTTTCGTGGCGATCACAAAGAGCTCTGTCCTGTTCTCTACACACAGTGTGGTCGTGTTGCGTTAGCTCTCCCATACCCACTCGAGCAGAACGACCACTGCTGGGCGATGGAAAACATGCCCCTAACTATGTGCCGCTTGTGATTACAATGCGGGGTGGGATTGTCCCCATGACGCCCAGTTCATAACATAATATTGACGCAAGGGCGTAAATCAATAGGCTCGATCACCCTTGTGTTCCCTCATTTGGCAATGGATTAAGAGTGGCTTAAATGACATTTTTGTAAATTTAAGATATTTTGTGATTACCACTTAAACTTCCAACCCCTTTTTTGTAATTTCTGCCTAAATGACATTTCCAAATCTATCCGCTCACAGCCGAGTACCTGATGACCACATTCCTCCTGACCATGTTGTCATCGGAAATGTTGCACTTTGTTGTTGACGTGGCTCTTCTCAGGAACCCACATGCCTCCTTTAACTTTTCTTTCAATAGTTTTCCACTGTGTGCGCTCCACCCCGTAGATCCTGCACGAGAGCGTCCACGACGCCGTGGTGGAGAGGATCACCAAGGCCTACGGTCAAGTCCGCATCGGGGACCCCTGGGATCGTACGTCCGCTCGCCGAAACCCACCGACGCTGGCGCTCTGTTTGCCGCCGTGGCCGGTTCCCCTACAGTAGAATGATTGTCTGTCCTGTTGTTGTCCCGCAGCCAGCACCCTCTACGGGCCCCTCCACACCAAGCAGGCGGTGGAGCAGTACCTGGCGGCCGTGCAGCAGGCCAAGGAGCAGGGGGGCACGGTGGTGTGTGGAGGAAAGGTGAGGGGGGGGGGGGTGTTATCTGTCTGTCCACAACACTCAGTACGTTTACATGCAGCAAGAAATTCGAAGTTCTAATCGTATAAGACATCGTTCGGACTTTTTAAGTGCATGTAAACACCTTAATCCGACCTACTTCGGACATCTCAAAATCGGATAACAACACCTAGATAATTTGTTCATAGTCGGACTTTTAACTGCATGTATACTCAGCAATCGGATCTGAATCGGATTTTGCATTCTGCACATGCGCAGAGCGCCACATAGCGTCCGGAGTCAGCCATACTCCGGCTGTTAATCCGATTCTCTGAACGGCATGTATACTCGGACAAGTGATCCGGTCTTACGCATGTCATTATCTGATCCGATCAGAAATTCGAATTTCTTGCTGCATGTAAACGTACTGACTGCATCTTTTGTATTTATTTTATTTTTATTCTTTTTTTAAAAATGTTATTATATTTATATTTATTTGTACCCTGGCTGCTATGGCGACCCAATTTCCCTTAGGGAATTAATAAAGTTTTATCTTATCTTATCTTATACATCGCTGGGGAAACTCATGGGATGTTCGAATCATTGACAGGCGTGTTTGACGTTTAGCATGGTGTCAGGGGAAAACGCTGCGATTGCAAATGAATGAGAGTGTTTGCTTGACTTCAGGGGTTTGTTTACCGTAGTGCACTTTTTTTTAGTTGACCTCGAATACAGATTCCAAATGGCTCAGTACCATTTCATACAAAGCCAGTTCTTGGCTCAAAATGAACTTTTTTGTATTGTATAAAATGCTCCTTCTGAGACCCAGGCCATTGACCTATGTCCTCTATACCAGACATTGTGTTCACATGCACCTTTCCTCTCTACCTCTCTATAACTGTTTTTCTTGGATCCCAGGAGGATATAGCCAAATTGCTGATGGATGTGATTTTTGTAACTTATTTGGTTCAAGGTGATTGACCGCCCTGGCAACTACGTTGAGCCCACCATCATCACTGGACTGGCCCATGATGCCTCCATCGTTCACACTGAAACCTTTGTGCCCATCCTCTACGTCCTCAAGTTTAAGGTACGTTTAACCTAAGGGCCATCAAACAAGCTTGTTGTGCATAGCATGGCAAATGCATACAAAGCTTGCTCCTGTATCTTATTGATTATTCATTTCCTTTTTATTTGTGCCATTATTGACATCTGTAAGCAGGTTCTGATGGAATGTGTCCATGATTCTGATTTTTGATCATTATTATTATTTTTTTTGGACATCTAAAAATGTAATTTGTGTAGAACAAGCTCAGAGGATAGTTTATTACTAATGTTGTTCAGTCTAGCTCAATGTCAAAAATAACCTCAGATTAAGTTTGAGGTGAGTTGATGCACTTCTGAAACATGCCTGTCATAGACAAGACATATGAAATGCAGTATTTTTTTCTCATGAAGTGACATTCAAAATGGGGTAAATAATTCCTAACTACAGGTCAAAGGATGGATCCTTTTTTTATTCTGTAGTCTTCTTGAAAGAAGCTGATGTTTGTGGATGTAACTGTATGGTGTGCACAGGATGAGGAAGAGGCCTTCGCCTGGAACAACGAGGTGAAGCAAGGCCTGTCCAGCAGTATCTTCACCAAAGACATGGGAAGGGTCTTCCGCTGGCTGGGGTAAGGGCTCACACGACATTTTGTAAAACATTTTTCCTCTGTTCAAACCAAAAACTGCAGTGTTCATAGTGCCATCATCACCTCTGTGAAAGCCAACAGTTACATTTTAACACAACAACTTGTAAATAATCTATGACACCTTGATGACAACCCAATTCATTTTGAAATGCTTAACCACAGTGTAACTATCCCTATAATCCCATATAAACCTACTTTATGGAGATGCAGTTTTTAAAGTGCGGTTTCTCCCGAGCAGACCCAAGGGATCAGACTGTGGCATTGTGAACGTCAACATTCCCACCAGTGGCGCCGAGATCGGCGGAGCCTTCGGTACGTGGCTGTTATGACAGTGGGAGGGGGGGGGGGGGGGGGTTGCCACGGTAACGACGGTCACCCGTGACAACGCTCATGACCTTCTGTGTGCTTTTGGCAGGTGGCGAGAAACACACGGGGGGAGGTAGGGAGTCCGGCAGCGACTCCTGGAAGCAGTACATGAGACGCTCCACCTGGTGAGTCGGCCGGGGGTGATACTTGAAGGTTCTCGTTCAGAAGACGCACACAAAAAAGTCAACATAAGGACGATGTGGTGGTTCAATCCTTATCTTTTTTTCCCCCCCTTCCAGCACCATCAACTACAGCAAGGAGCTTCCTCTGGCCCAGGGCATCAAGTTTGAGTGAAGAACTCTGGCACAACGGTGACCTTCACAAAACTGCGGCTGGCCCAAGGGCAAATCTTTAATTGTTAGAAAGTTGAATTACATTTTGTCCCTTAAAAGATGAGCTCCCTCTAGACCCTGTTCACTTCAAGGCGGACACCTCAGAGACCAGGCTCGGGACGGCCGGCCTTCTGCCTCCACCAGTGGTGGAGGGGGAGACGGCTTTATGTTCTTTATAAAGGTTTATATTGTGTATAAAGGTCTAACTAAACTATACTGTATTGCATTGAGCACCATTTGAATCTTGCATCTTCTGGCGTTCTTTGCCAGGATGACAATTGTTTCAACAATGGGTGACCATCATTGCCCACAAATACTGTGGATGCCCCAGAGCGAACTAGGTTACTAACACCTGTATACTAACCGTTGACCGTGACTAGTCTGCGTTAGATGTGTGCCAGCAGAACGTCGGTGGCTGTTGCAGTCTACGTCGTACAGAAACCGGCCTTTAGTGCATCTGTTCGGACTCTTTTTGTTCGGAGAATGTGTTTGGAGACATCTCTGTGACGACGGCTGTGGTGTAGCGCTTCCCACTTGGTTGTTAATAAAACTTCAGTAAAACTCACCATCGCCGTCAATTCATTTCCAAGTTTTCTACACTGCGTGTTATTGTTTGTCAGCAATGACACTGTGTGGATAGTTGCACATTAAACCGGTTGGTTGGTTATTCTGGCTTTGGAAAAAAATCCGGTTGCCATCCAAACCGAAGTCGAGAGGGTTTTACTTGGCAGCAAGCTCAGAAAAAAAAAAAACCCTTATTGGCAATCAAGTTTGTCATTTAGTGCCAATTTTGTACCCTTCAAAGCTGGTTAATTGGCCTCATAAGAAATTGAGTATAATACAGCACATTAGTACTCATTAGAGTCATTAGTTTATTCATTATAAATTGTATACATTCAAATAATGAACTAGAAGCAAATTTTAATTGCTAAATGAATGAGTTGTTCCAAAGTTAATTGTAATCTTCGGTAACCATCAGGCTTGCCAGACAATTTAAACTCTTAAATCTCTCCCTGTGTTCACAGATCTCCACGGACATTTCCAAAGATGACATGATTATGAAACCGTTCATAAGCCTACATGGTTAGAGGAAGATGCAATTCTGACGACCGAGTTTCATATATGGCTCGGACCCCTTTTTCTTTTTAAAATCACGTTTATTCAAACTTGAAACAGTGTGCTCTACAAAAAACAGACTACATGTGCGTGTGTGTGTACTTCGATGAAGACAAAGCATATGTACTAAACTGGTTTGGCATTCTCCCTAAAAAAAACAACCTGGTATCACACGGGTAAATAGAAAAACCGATGAGTTGTGTGGTGGCAGAACGGGCACCGACAACAGCTTCTGCTAGTGGTGTTCACATGATGGAGCAGCCTCGCCTCACAGCCTGCGGCTCTCCCTGCAGAGGATTAAACTGAGCGTTAACACCTCACAGAAGCATGCGGAACAGGAAATAAAAACCGTCACCATGCACCCAGTGGTGGCCACTAGTATCTCTAATGAAATGGTTCACATCGCATTCCGCCACTCGGACGCAGCAGTGAGCGCTGAGCAGCTCGTTCAACCTCATTTAAAAAAAGGTGCCAAAACTTTTTCTTTGTACCTGCTGGTGAAAGAGGTCCTCCTCAATGACCTCCTCGTCATATTCATCCTGCTCCTCCATGGGAGCGTTGAACGTGGTGGACCTTCTGGCCACCTCCTACACAAACACACGACAACAACAACAACACAGCGTTCTTAACACTTTGGGGCAGATTCAGGGGCGAGAGAACGCAGGCCTGCTAAAAACAAGGGGTTTGGTCGTCGTCGGTGACGACCCCAAAAGATGGCATGGCTGACCGGGCGGCAGTGAGGAGCCCACCGGCGTTGGTGGGGGGGAACTCACCTCTCCGTCGGCGTTGGTCAGCACCACGCACACGTCCTGGCCGCTGGCCCACGACGCCTGGCCCTTCCACAGCAGGTCCGTCGGGGGGCTGGCGCTCACGCCGGCGTCAGACGCCCACAGCTGGACACGGAATCACAGAATGACAGTCAGCGCTGACCTCGGACCGCGTTGGCTCCCTGTCAGACGGGCCGTGAGGAGCCAGGTGCACCAAATGTGCGTTTTTTTTATTTTTATTTTTTTTAAGAGCTTCTTTGAAGCAGGATATCGTTCCAGCGATGCTTTTTGAAAGGCTAACGCTGCATGACCAGACAGAGCGGTCCCACGTGTTTTACTGAAATGCAAGACGGCCGGTTCTGCATCCAAACATGAGCTCGCCTTGCAGTTCTGAATATTTTTCGATTTTTGCGTGAATATCGGATTAAAAAGGGACGACACCGGTCTGGGTGATCAAACCATCGTAACGGTCTCTCCTGGCTTTGCTAAACCATCTTTTATCAATGCCATTTGTCAAAATGACTTTGTTGTTCCCATTCAGCTTGAAGAGCATTTAGCTGATAATAACAGCACTATCATCAGCCATGTTTGTCGGTCAGTGAAGAGGGTTTTTTTTTATTCATCATAACATTTAGTTGAGTACTTGTACTTATTGTAGTGAGAGGCTATTACCATGGTTTGGTCCATACCTGAACCAGTATTGTCCTTTGAGTCCTTCTAATATCATCAAAACAGACATGTATGGACATGGAAAGAGTGCAGCAGGCCGCGAGACAAGAGAACTCCAAATGGTTGCAGGTTTACCGTGACTTTGTGGTCCGCCTTCAGGACGGCTTTAGGGCTGAACTTGTACGTGGCCGAGGTGTCTCCAATCATCCTGGTTATCTCGTAGCCCCCCATGGCCTGGGCCTGGAGGTAGAGGTCATCGGGGTCAATGGGGGTTCAATCCTTTTTCAAAACGACTGTACAGATGTTCCAATAAACCAAAACTTTCCGTATGCACGTTTCGGCAACGCAAACAGTCACAGCCAGGCGTGTTTTCCCCCAACCTCTCGCCCAAACCCCGAATCATCTACGGAGGTTCAACGCCTCGGCCACACAACTGTACAGTAGAGGTCTGCACTCCTGCGGGGCGCAACGCAAAATAGTGCGGCGCGGGACAGATGTTGAAAGCTCACTGCGGGTGCAGGGGGGGGTGATACACTGCACTCCCGGAAATCAAATACGAGTGTAAAGTAAAATATACAAATGTCTAAAGTAGGGCCTAGCGTACATCATTTGTGCTGGAGATTCTGCTTGGCAGCAATAAAGATGTTTTAAGTTGCCTATAAACTTCCGGATGTTGTTGTTTGGGGGGTAGCCTAATCTCGCACACACATGTGTTTAGAGACAAGTCCTTTCCGCTACAGAAAGTGAACGTCCATCCTGCCTGCTGTCTGGCGGGCGGGAGCGGGACTGAAAATTACAATTCTTTGCGGGAGCGGGCCTGAACGTTGTGTCCCGTGCAGACCTCTACTGCACAGATCTTGAGGACAAACCAAGACGTTCCACACGGTGCATGGAACCTCCCCGGCCGCACTACCGGACCTCAGACCAGCACAGGCTGGCGGAGGGCTCTGCCCCCCCCCGGGGGGTCCTCACCTGGTCGCCGGCGTTGTGCAGGCGGATGTAGTGGCCGTCGGCGTCCAGCTCCTCCACGCACACGCTCCCCGTGGCTGAGGCGGCGTGGGCGACCGACACCGAGGAGCTGCCGCCCCCCTGCTGCTCCTCGTCCTCCTCCTCGGGGTCCACGCGCCTCCTCTTGCCCTTGGTGGTCCGCACGCTGCGGCTGCTGGAGGTGGCGCGGGACACGGTGACGCGGGACGAAGGGCTGGGGGAGAGCTGCAGCCTGGGGGGGAGAGAGAGAGAGAGAAGAGAGAGAGAGAGAGAGAGAGAGAGAGAGAGAGAGAGAGAGAGAGAGAGAGAGAGAGAGAGAGAGAAAGAGAAAGAGAAAGAGAAAGAGAAAGAGAAAGAGAGAGAGAGAGAGAGAGACAATGAGGCCCCGTTCCGCAGGGCATAAGCACCCACTAGCACCCGCTAACATCTGGCTGGTCTTCAGTGAAAAGGTGATAGGTGAAAGGTCGCCAGTGATGGCAGTGCTGGAAACAGACGCAGCGCTAACGTTCGCACGCACGCGTGGGGGGGGCGGGGGTAAAGTATGGCCGTCTTTGGAGTTTGCGGTTGATATCGTGCTAAGATGCAAGAACGCGAGGCGAGAGAGCTGCTCCTGATTGGAGAGGAGGGAGAGGGAGCCAGGAGATGGGTTAACATCGCTCCAAATGCACCGGGTTTGAAAGACAGAATGGATAACCTATCAAAGTAACCTATAAAAAAAGTTGGAAATAAATAAGTTACATTTTCGTTAACCTCAAAGTTGAACCTAACCCTGTCCTTCCTAACCTGGTTTCTGGCATGTCCGTGGTAAATAAACAAAGGCATACTAGTCAGCTGGTGATGAGAAAGAAGTCAGTTGACAGTCAGAGTCCTATCTAAAAAATACAGGGAATTACTAAAATTAAATCTAATCTAATCTAAAATTGCCCATTTGAAGCGATATTTCCCACGCTTAAAAACCTGCATGTACCTGCTAAATTTGGTGGAAAATTAAAAAAAAAGTCAAGGACAAGTCACATGGACAAATAAGTTGCCTTTGGTCCATTCTGCTTCAGGTCAATGCCTTGCGAGGACAGAAGCGTTCTCGGTTAACAAGTCTAGTTCTGGTTCGGGGTTCAATGGACCAATCAGAGCGGGACACGGCGCGCGCGGGGGGCTTCCCGAACCTCTCCTCCTCTCCCTCCAGCAGCTTGCGGTAGGCGCTGATCTCCATGTCCAGGGCCAGCTTGACGTCCAGCAGCTGGCTGTACTCGTCCAGCTGCCGCTGCATCTTGGCCCGGATGTCCTGGAGCTCCTGGTCCTTGAGGGCCAGCAGCTGGCGGCTGGCGTCCTTCTCCTTGGCCAGCGCCGCCTCCAGCTCGTCGATGCGGTCGTGGCAGCCGCGCGCCTGCGGGGGGAACGCACGCTTGTTGATTGCACTTTGTTGCAGAAAAATAAAAAACACATGTAGGGCTTTTTACCCCCCCCCCCCCCCCATAGAAATGAATGGGTTCATCTGACTTCACAGGCCAGGCAAAACCAAAACCAGCTCGCTTGTCACTGTCTCTCTCTGAGTCTGGTTGAAGACTCAAAGGGCTGGGCTTGAGTTGTGCCTCAGGCTGCCGATACGCGAGTCTCTACCCTCAGCCCATCTTGATTCTTTATATACAGACGTGCTAATTTGCAGCAGAACTACCCACACAAATGTGAGATACAGTTAGAGAAATACATTGTTTTCATTGTGACTTGAGGCAGTGTTTCAGTGATGCCCCTTACAGAGGCACAGCGCTTTGGGAAAAACTAAAGTCAGCTTGGAGCCCCGAGTGTACGACTCTTCTTCAGAGTCATGTATCTGGTGGTCATCCCTCGTGGGGGGGAACCCTTGGTTGGAATGTGAATGACGAGGCCCCTACCTCTTTCTGTAGGCCCGCCAGCTGTGCGGAGAGACTCTCGGCTCGCAGGGTCGATTCCCTCAGCTCCTCGCGGATCATGCTGACCGAGGTGCTGCTCGACTGGGAGGACTGGCGCGCGTCCTCCAGCTGTGAGGGAGACACACAGAGACACACACACACTTAATACACAGGGTTCAACCTTAAGAAGTTACTTACCTCAATACAATCCAAAGACTATGACGTGACCGTACAAAAACAGAACCTTCATTCCCATTCGATGTGCGTGCGGTCCTTCCCATACCTTGGCCATGTAGGTGCTCTCCATCTCCCTCTTGTAGAGGTCCACCTGCTCAAGCTGCTGGGCCCGGATCTCGGACAGGGCTCCGGCCAGCTTGTTCTCGTACTCCACCTGCTTCCCCGAGTCCACCTCCACCAGGTGGCTCTCGTGCCGGTGGCGCGTCTCCTTCAGCTCCTGCAACGTAGCGCCAGACAGTCAGACAGTCAGACAGTCAGACAGCGGGCCGCGGAGGAGCAGCGCGGTGTGCACTGCCCCCAGCAGTCAATAAGCAGCATCAGCAGCATCGCCGCGCTCTCAGTGTCGGCAAACAGGGGCGCACACACACACACACACACACAGTGGGATAATCTCAACCGCGGCGGGCCCAGGTGTAAGCCACTACATTCGGAACAACCTGTCCCTTCAAATCCACAGAACGCGGCACTCTGGAAGCACATTCTGCGTGTAGTACCACTCTCAGTTGTCGAAGCACCGCGAGCAAGGAGAACCATTCTTTTCCCTTTCACCATTCAACTGGGGATTATTTGTAAGGAAAGCAACTTCCCTCTGGGATGATGAAAGTACTTCAGTCTGTCGATCGGTCGGTCGGTGGTCTTACCCCGTCATACAGGCTCTTGCGGAACGCCAGCTCCTCCACTAAACTCTGGCAGCGGTTCTCCAGGTCCACCCTCATCAGGGTTTCGTCGGCCAGGTGGCTCTTGCTCTGTGCGTAGCTCACCTCCAGCTGAGGGACGAGCAAGACGTTAGTCAGTTGACGCCGTGTTTGGAAGCGACCACTCCGTTCCCCACTAGACGCCTCGATCTCATCCCCCACTCAATAGATATGGTGAGATATTTTGGGGGGCAAAAGTAAATCCAAACGAAAAGTCAAAACCAAAGTGCGCACCTCGTGCAGCCGCCCGTGTGCGTCTGCGAGGCTGGCCTCCAGGCCCCTCTTCTCGGACAGCGTCGTGGCCAGCGCTGCATCCTTAGAGTTCAGCTGAGCTTCCAGCTCCTTCCCTCTGGCCTGGGAGGCTGCTGCCTCCGCATCCCTCTTAGTGTAGCTAAAAGGGACGGGGGGGGGGGGGGGGGGGGGGGGGGGGGGGGTAGGGGTAGAATGACCCGTAGTTACCAAACAGCACGTGCTTATACAACTCACCAGCAATGCCCTTATAAAATACAAGAAAAGCTCAAGAAACCAACAACGATACCACTTTTAGGTTTTGACTTTTTGATAAATTAATAAGGGTAGCCACTAAGAAAAGCAGTGCCAAATAAGATTTCTAAATAGTGTATAGAAAAAAAAGAGAGGCCAATATTGTGTTTGACATGAGCGGAAACTCTTTCCAAACAGCTGGCCACATAAGGGGACTGACTCCTGTCACACAAGCTCTGTCCTGCTGCTTTGGCTGCATTCCAACCCCTTGCCACACCTGCTTACACAAATGTGGACAAGCAGCCACCGACTCACAAAGGAGGCGTGTGTAGGCGTGTGTGGGCGTGTGTGTGTGTATGTGTTTTGGTTACAGTAGTTTATTGTCGTTTGGAATGTCAACGTTTAAATGACAATTGGTCTTCGGAGTTCAATTTCGTAATCTGGCGTCTTAATCTATGTTAACACAGTTTGTAACGTCTACACAAGTTTACACACATTGTCTTATTTACGAACTTTATTTACACAGTGAACAATAGTGGAACAAAATGACGCAGGTCCACTCAACGTGAACCCCGTATTTTGCTTCATACAGATTTCATTCATTAATTCTAACGGAGTGCACGCGATTCAGCGTCAGCAGGTAGAGAGCACTAATAATGTCCCCTCGTCGCCATCAATTAGGTTAAAGCTGTTCTGAGGGTGTTGAAGAATTAATCCAGCCAAATCATTCCTTCTGTTTTTACTAATGAATAGTCAAATTGCTTTACTTCGTATAATTAGGTTTAGTCATATATCCCGAAAGTAGCATTTGGAGAAATTTGCTTAAAAAAGAGGAAACGGCACCAATAAACGTACCTCTGTAGTAACTGGTCGTGATCCGATTTCAGCTTCCCTAATTCGATTTGCAGCCAGGCGCGCTCCTTGGCGGACTCGTCCAGGGAGACTCTGGTGTCCGCCAGCTCCGTCTCGTAGAGCGCCTTGAGTCCGGTCAGCTCCCGGCTGCTCTCCTCCCTCTTCTCCGAGATCTGGAGGTGCAGCACCGTGTTCTCCGACTCGAGGCTCCGAACTTTGTCGATGTAGATGGCCAGGCGGTCGTTGAGGTCGCTGAGCTCCCTCTTCTCCTGCAGCCTGGTGATCCTGGTGGGGCTCAGCGGCGTGCCGCCGCCCGAGCATGTGCTTCTTCTTGGGCCGGCTGGGTTTGCGGTCGCGGTCGCCATTGTAAAGTTAAAACGGATAAATTAGTCGAATAAGTTAAAAAATAGGACGAGGGCTACGGGTCCACGCTTGTTCTGCGATATTTTGGCGAAATCTAACGGAAACTCGGAAACTGTTGCCCAATTACGATCATTACACGTGCTACAAAAACGACAACGTTAACGTATACATTAGGGGGAAAATGCAAGTAACCCAAAAATATGACTTCACCAAAATTCAGGGCTACCCTCGAATACAATATAATAAAGACGAAAAAAAAGACACCGGCAAACAATAAAATGGTGCGCGACGACGCTGGGTTTCCCTGCCGGTTTTTCAATTCAATGAAAGAGCTTCAGTCGCCAACATGGCCGAGAAAACATTTGAAAGGAGCCCTCTGGGCCAATAGTGAAGCGCAACGCAATGGCTGGGCTGGTTTCACACGGCTGGTGAACGGCGTTATTTGGGGATCCACAACACGTTACGTACATGATGAGGGAAGCCCGGTGGTTTGCAAGGAGAGACTTCAGAATAATATCGTACAATGAACACACACACACAAATATATATATATATATATATATATATATATATTTTACTACTGTATAGTGTCACTACATCTGCAGTGGTATTACCAATGCATATTTTCAAACATAAACATGCATTGATGAATGATATTCACTCACTATTTCGGTATTTGTTAAGTACATTGTAGTGTGAGAGCAATACATTGAATTATGTCAAATGTAAAAATAGCACTACCTGAGTATTACAATACAATTCAACTTCATTGTTTTACAAAATAGAAGTTGGGCAACCGCTTCTGATCATCAATCGTTCCAAAGATTAGTTTTAAAACAGAAAAAGCAAGGGCTGACATAAATAATATTTTTATTTTCATAATAATTTAATCATTTCCAAGGCATATCGGTCAATACAGTGCATCAGTACAGGGCTTAACTGCTACAAAATAAGGATGCAACACATTGAAAATTTTTATTTCACTAAAACAAAATGTTATTTATTCTTTCTCTGCTTGAGTCAAGTGTTGTTCCAGTAATGTAGTGTCAACTCGATGCATCATCAGAAAGTGTCCATTGAAATGGAATACTGGAATATCATATTTGTACCGATTATACCATGTTTTGTTTTCTGGTAATGTGATATCTACCGTCTGAAAATGAAACTGAAAGAAAGAAAGAAAGAAAGAAAGTAAAAATGATGATCAGTATTCATATTTAAATTGTGTATCCTCATTAACATGCATCCTACCCTGTGCTTGTATGGCTGAAGTGTTTCTTTTGCATCATCACATAATGGGCAAGGATCCTGCATGAAAATACACACAGACACACACACACTTCATGTTAAAGACTGCTTTAAACAAACACCTGATTAGATTAGAATTAATCAGAATGTAATTCTAATCAACCACCAGAGAGAGAGAGAGAGAGAGAGAGAGAGAGAGAGAGAGAGAGAGAGAGAGAGAGAGAGAGAGAGAGAGAGAGAGAGAGAGAGAGAGAGAGAGAGAGAGAGAGAGAGAGAGAGAGAGAGAGAGAGACCTTTGTGAAGAGAGTTAAAGTTGGCAATGGTTTCTGGGAGTATGATCTTTGAAGCAGATCCACTGCCATCCTTCTCAGCCCACTCTGCTTCAATAGACAATTCATTGTCTCTGAAAAGAAACAAAATAGAGGACAGAGAAGAGACAAAGAGAACAATCTCATTCACTCAAACACTTCCATGAGCAAAACTAAGTCAAATGATAGCCGATTGTTTACACAAACCTAAAACCTTTATGGGAATGTCCTTCACACGTAACGTCATACGTAGTATGACGCTACATAAGTATCGTATGACGTCAGATGACATTGTAAGCATATTGTTAAGTTTAGATTAGTTTAGATTCAACTTT
>JAXIVH010000249.1:187500-197500 GCA_036785325.1 Urophycis tenuis | reverse complement strand
AGTGACATTCACATCAAGCACGGGACAATGCATCCGCAACTACATTGTCGCGCCCTCGGATGTGCCTAATCTCCAAGTTATAACCTTGCAGAATCAAACTCCACCGCATTAGGCGCTGGTTACAGTTGCGCATGCGGTCGAGAAAAACCAAGGGGTTGTGATCTGTGTAGATCACAACCGGACACACAGCAGCTCCAACATACACCTCAAAGTGCTGGAAGGCAAGCACAAGAGCAAGTGCTTCCTTTTCTATCGTCGAATAAGCACGCTGATGACGGTTAAACTTGCGCGAAAAGAAACAGACAGGGTGCTCAAGACCATCCCTGTCATGCTGCAAAAGAACAGCTCCTGCTCCCAAGTCACTCACGTCATCAGCGATCTACAGTTGGACAGCGTCACTTCAGCACCACACCTTTTGGACAGCGCCACTTCCGTTGCGCTAGCGTTATCATTCACGTTAGTTGAAGTAGAAGGAGATTTGCGTTCAGGAGTTGAACCCTCTGCTCGATCACAATACAACTTCAAACGGTTAATATGACATAGGGTGGTCTTTCTCCTTCGTTCTGGAGTGGAGATGACATAATTCAGTTCGTTCACTCGCCGTTCAACACGATAAGGTCCACTGTAACGAGCCTGCAAAGCAGCGCCCATCACAGGAATCAACACCAGAACCTTATCACCAGGACTGAAACTTCTGGAAACAGCCTTCTGATCAAATCTCTGCTTCATTCTCTTCTGACAGAGACCTAAATTGTCTTTAGCCAACTGACACGCACGACTGAGCCTACACCGCATGTTGGACACGTAATCAGACAAACTGAGGCACTCTTTAGGCTCAGCGAGCCACGACTCTTTTAGCAGCTTTAACGGCCCACGAACCGTATGCCCGAACACAAGTTCGGAGGGGCTAAACCCCAAACTCTCCTGCACCACCTCGCGCACAGCAAAAAGAGCGAGCGGTACACCTTCATCCCAATCACGCTGGAACTCGAGGCAGAAACACTTGAGCATATTTTTCCACGTTTGATGGAACCTCTCGAGTGCACCTTGCGTTTGCGGATGATAGGGAGTGGAGGTAACATGTTGTACCGCGAGCTGGCGCATAGCTTGCGCAAACACACGGGACATGAAATTGGTACCGCGGTCTGTTTGAACGGTTTTCGGAAGGCCAAAAAGAGAAAAGAAACCCATCAGGGCCTTGATGATGACAGGAGCTGTGATTTTACGGAGCGGGATTGCCTCAGGAAAACGAGTCAGACTACACATTATGGTGAGTAACCATTGATTGCCAGACTTTGTTCGAGGCAATGGGCCAACACAGTCTAATATAACGTGTTCAAGGGCTCGGATGTGACAAGAATCAGCTGTAAAGGCGCCGGCGGAATCACTTGGTTAGGTTTGCCAGTGACCTGACACAAATGACATGTTCGGCAATATTTCCCGACATCTCTTTTAATACCTGGCCAAAAAAAATGGCGTAAAATTCGGTCGGTGGTCTTATTTACGCCGAGATGACCCGCAAAGTGATGGTCATGAGCTACACTCAAAACTGTATCACGATATGAGACTGGGATCACAATTTGAAAAAGGACCCTTCACTCATCTTGCGCTGAGGCCGTAAGAGGCCTCCACTTGCGCATTAGGACACCATCTCGTACAAAATAGCCGTGCAGCGAATGCTCGATGTCTTCTTCAGAGATAGCCTCTAAAAAGAGAGAAGACAGAGATGGGTCCCTTTTCTATTCCTTAATAAGCTGCTCTCTACGCATAGACAATTTAGGAACATCAGAAGCAGACGACAGTGAAGCAAAATTCTGAAGAAGATCACAATCACTAGAGAGTGGAGGTCGAGCAATGAAGGTATCACTAAGATTGATCCTCAATTTCAGTCTCTTTTGCGCTTCTCGCCATAGCGCGAGTAACAACGCAAGAGGAAAAAACCTCAGGAAATTTTACTGACAGGTCATCAGTACATTTTTTTGGTGATGCATGAGACACAATGGGGCCAGGCAAGACTTTTCCACTGCACAAATCGTTACCAAGTAGCACCGCTACGTTTTCAATAGGCAAGGAGGGGCGTACACCCACGGTAACATTGCCAGCAACTAAGTCAGACATTAAAGAAATCTCATGCAGAGGGACATTAACATACCCCATTTCAAATCCTCGTACAAGAATACTATCACCCGTAAAAGTCTGCCCCTGAGTAAGGAGTCGGTGTCTTCCTTACTCAGGGGCAAGTTTGAAACACACAAACCCACCTCTGATCGATAAGAAGATGGTTGACTTGCTGCCTTATTTTTACGCTTTAGAGAATAACACTCGGCCAGAACATGCCCACGCTTTTTACAGTAGGTGCAGGTCGGAACGAAAGCGTTAGATGCCTGCGGACGCCTATCTGGAGAGCGGACAGAAACAGGCCCGGTTTCTCTAAACCCCCTGGTTTGGATGACTAGAAACGTTTTGTGGAAATTTAGAATGGGAAGGGACAAGCTTATGCGTGAGCACATACTCGTCGGCAAGCACGGCTGCACGAGCAGCAGTCAGATTTTTATGCTCACTGACATGGGTAGCGACTGTTTGCGGAAGACAGTTTTTAAAATCCTCGAGAATAATCAAATCACGAAGAGATTGGAAAGTTTTAACTTCTTGAGAACTAAGCCATCGATCAAATAACAATTCCTTCTCTCTTACATACTCGACATAGGAGAGCGCTTCAGGTTTACAATAATCTCGGAACTTTTGCCGATAAGCCTCTGGCACAAGAGCATAGACGTGCAAAACAGCATGTTTAACTTTTTCGTAATCTGCTGCGTCTTCGAGAGTTAACGATGCATAAGCTTCTTGCGCTTTCCCAGAGAAAACACATTGCAACAGCATGGTCCAAATTTCTTTGGGCCATTTAAATGTAGTTGCTACGCGCTCAAAATGTGCAAAAAATTTATCAACTTCGTTCTCACTAAAAGGTGGAACAAGGCGAATATTTCGAGTTATGTCAAAATGATCTGGCCTGAATGGACCACCAACCTCGCGGTCCTTCAGCTCAAGTTCTTTAATACGCAATTCCTGCGCAAAGTCAGCATCTTTCAATCTTTCAATTCGTGTTCTCTTTTTTCTCGTTCCCGTATTATCTGTCTATCAGCCTCCAATTTAGTTTTTTAGCGTTCCCATTCTATTTCCTTTTCTCTTAACTGTAAACGTTTCAATTCTAGTGCCTCTTTACTGGGTGAAGGTGAAGGGTCAAAAGGAAGATCTTTACCCTGGTCAGACGATGTAGATACAGCAAGGGACACTTTCCCAAACTCTCCAAGTCTTCGCATAGTATTCAATAAGCTTATCCTGAAGATCAGGCTTAGAAGGGCTACCACTCACCTCAAGCTTATAATGGCCAGCAATTCTAACCAGGTCATCACGCGTAACAGTTAACAAAACCTCCTCTGTAGGAGCAAGAATAAACGTGTTTAACTCAAACATTGCGAGTAACACAAAACTCCCTAAACGGGCAGAAAGTCGAAAAAATCCATTAGAAAAACAAGTCACCGAAACCTATGGCACAAGAACAACAAAGGGAAAATCACAACTATCTAATGCGCAGCTACAGCGCGCAGTGCGACAACCACGGGAAAAGATTTTTCAGGAGAGGAAAATCTGATTTTTCAAAAATGACCGAAAAGGCCAATATGGGTCAAAACCCGGCTAAACGAGCCCCCATAATATGTTACGGCATCCCGGACGAGCCCCCATAATATGTTACGGCACCCTCAAATATGTGGAGAAGGTACTACATAACATACAAAGGCCATAGAGAAGCGGTGACGGTGTAACATTAATTTAATGAATGACAGAGGTTTGGACATAAACGGAGCATGGTGGCAATAAAGCAACAAAAGTAACAAAACAAACAGAAAGAATACCCTGACCACACATAACTTCGGGAAAAGGTATCTTGCCTCACTCCCGACCAGAAACAAAAGACAAGAGTTTGTTGTGAGTCTTCCGGGTCCACTAACTGCTATACTTACTAACCTAACCTAAATAACGTGTAAACCCATAACCATATTAACGCCAGCTCTCGATAAGGAAATAACTAAATATAACAAAGAACATTCCCATACGGGGAACGTGCTTCTGCAGCACAGTCACTATTCAAGCAACAAGCCTAAGCAAAGAACAAAAGTCGTGACGTGTCAGCGAGGCACCACGAAAAATGCCGTCAGTCTGCCGACAGGAGCGGATGGGAAGTGGGAGCGAGAGAGAGAGCTCAGACGTCAAACGGGGCGTCTTTATAGAAGTCGCTCCACCCACAATCAGCAAGCATCTAGCGGGACACAGCATGGCCTGTAGGGGGGGGGACAGGAAACAGCAGGAGTAGTCGTAGCAAAAATAACACAGCAAGCAAACACTGTTCACTTGCCCTTAATAGCGTAACAGCTGCGTACAAACCTTATTTTTGTATTTTAGCACTTTGTCTCAGTAAAGAATTTCTCCTGTTTAGCGTATGATTACCAATCTGATTCTGATACCGACTAACACACGCCAGATCATTATAACGAGACACATTTCATTTGCTGAATGACACGCCAATAACCGCGCGGTCACCTCGTCTTTTCACAGAGTCGACCTCCCAGAGTCCAGACCCTTCGGCAGCGGGGGTCTCCGTGCCCACCACCACCACCACCGGGGGGGCCGCTGAGTCCACCGCGGAGGAACTGGGCCGAGATGTCTCCACCCTGGCCCCGGGCTGGCCAGCCACCACCGGGACCCAAAACACGGTCGCCCCGTCCCGCCACGCCCCCTTCACCGCGTGGCCCGCCACCGGCTCCTCGACGCGGCCGCAGGGCTTAGTGACCCACCGCGGGGCCGCCGAGAACGCCAGCCGCGGGGCCCCCGAGAACAGCAGCCGCGGGGCCCCCGAGAACAGCAGCCGCGGGTCGGCGGAGCGCGTCTCGTCTGAGGTGTACCGCCAGCACACGGCGATGACCGGAGAGACGACCAGAGAGACAGCTGGAGAGACGACCAGAGAGACGACCAGAGAGACGACCAGAGAGACAGCTGGAGAGACGACCGGAGAGACGACCAGAGAGACAGCTGGAGAGACAGCTGGAGAGACGACCAGAGAGACGACCAGAGAGACAGCTGGAGAGACGACCGGAGAGACGGAGTCCAGCGGCGCGACGACCGCCTCCCCGAGCCCCTCCTCTTCCCTCCCGACCATCGAAGGCGAGGCGGAGGTCGCCACGGAGACGCCAGGTACCGACGCCCGACGTATCTCTCGTTCAACTCGGTCGGCCGCGTTCAGGCCGCTCCTCAGGTCGTTTCTTAATCTGAAACGACAAAAAACAAAACAAAGAAGGGTGAAGCAAATGGCGGAAACAAGGGGAGGGAGCCGTAGGGAGACATCTAGTCTCTAGGTTAAAGGGAACATCACACTGGCGCCCGGCCCCCCGTGACGCTTACCACTCTATGAGAAGACAGAAATGAGGTCCTGTTACATAAATGTCAATCACCTGTTCCCCTTTGTTCACAAAGGCGGCGGCTCGTTTCGGTTCTGGTGGCTGGCCATTGGTCTGTGTCTGGTGGCCGCTGTCCTGCTGGGAGTTGGCTTCTGGAGATGGGCCGTCAAAAGGAGGTGAGACACTTCTGCTCGCGAGCTCACATACAACACCAATAAAGGCCGCGGGGGCCTACACTTAGCTCAAGCCGCGGCGTCGTTCCTGTCGTTCACGTCAATGATGACTCATTGCACTTGACTGCCGCGTTACAGTATCTGAGCGTCGCGATGCGGCAAACACGTGTTGCGCCGTGTCGGTCCCATGCGGTGGTATTCATTTCGGCCTCTGTCTCCAGGTTGAATCTCCCACCTCCCTTCAAGCCACCTCCTCCTCCGTGCAAGTACACCTCAGTACAGCTCCACCAGATTTCCGCCTGCAGCAGCTGCGACTAGCCGGGGCGACGGCGTTGACGTCCTGTTTCCATACTTACGTACGCAGTCAAGTTAGAGTTATGCTGTCGCGAAGAAATGTGTACATATCTCACCACCCGTTGATTGTTACACAATATTGTATGTGTGTGTGTGTGTGTATGTGTGTATTGTATGTGTGTGTGTGTGTGTGTATTGTATGTGTGTGTGTGTGTGTGTATATTGTATGTGTGTGTATGTGTGTGTGTTTGAGTGTGTATGTGTGTGTGTGTGTGTGTTTGAGTGTGTGTGTGTGTGTGTGTGTGTGTGTGTGTGTGTGTGTGTGTGTGTGTGTGTGTGTGTGTGTGTGTGTGTGTGTGTGTGTGTGTGTGTGTTTGTCGCATGCTGCGTACGTGCCAATGTGTGTGGGTGCAGAGGGGGCCCATGATCATGATCAAAGCAAATCATCAGAAAACAGAAATAGTGAAAGTTCTCCTGGTGTGTGTTCCGTTTCGTTCCCAAGGCATTGTGGGTATTTACATCACATGTTACAGTGTTGTATTCTATCCAGTCAGCAGCTGGATGGAATCCATGCACAGGTGTCTATTCGCAGGTGTGCACGCCTCTGTGCTTTGCTGTAAACCTCAACTTCCTTGCCTTGTTCCGTTTCCATTCCGATCTCGCAGAGTGGCTGTGGCTCTGCAACGAGTCTCAATGAGAGCTTCAAAATGGTCACCAATGTTAAACCTCCACTGAACCACAAACCACTGTAGTATTTACATCTGGATTCCATTTTTATCTTAAGTGGGCCCAATTATATAGCTCTATATATATATGTAGATATATAGATATACACATCCACATATTTGTATGTATATAGATAATAATTGCTTTTGTATTGTGTATGTACATTGCTTATTATGTTTATTTCTGAAAATGATGTGCGTGATCTGTTTTCAGTGTCAATAAAGCACTTGATGTGAAGTGTCAATCTTGATGATATGCACTCTTGCAGGTTTCAGCGTGCACCCATTTGTGTGTGTGTGTGTGTGTGTGTGTGTGTGTGTGTGTGTGTGTGTGTGTGTGTGTGCATGTGTGTGTGTGCGTGTGTGTGTGCATGTGTGTGTGCGTGTGTGTGTGTGTGTGTGTGTGTGTGTGTGTGTGTGTGTGTGTGTGTGTGTGTGCGCGCATGTGATATACTTTTTTATGTATGAAATATTCTAAATTCAAGAGAGTGAAATTCAATGAATGGAGCAGCAAATGTTTGATATCTATCAGAGATGTTTTGTATGGGTGTGTGCCAGTGAAAAGACGAAAGTGGAGTGAGGTGACACGGCTTCCTGTCTGCAACCGTAAAACAGCATTCATCCAGGTTCAGCGAGGCATTAGGCAGTCAGGCAGGACTAGAAAGCCCTGGCACCGACTGGGGACCGGTGAATTCAACACATGATCGTTAAAGTCAGCTGAAACATGGAAGGTAGACGACATTAACATACGTTTATATTCTGTGTATTCTGTAACATTTATGTTTGTGAGAAAATGTACAGCGGCGCATGAACATGAAGGTGAATGTATTAATATTCTGATATATTATATCTATATATACATATATACAATTTATTTATTTTCCTATTATTTAATTGCTTAAATCAGAAATGTACATATACTGTAGCTAAATCCATCATCACTTGTAAGACATTTTGGTGCTCTAACGGTAGGAGCCTACCAAAAGACTCACAGTCTTGATGCATGTAAAATACTTTGCTTGTGTGTTTGAGTAGAAGAGAGGATGTCCGATGAAGTGACCTTCATGTTTGTGTATTTACAGACAAATGTGAATGGATGATTGTGTTGCCGATTTCTCTGGCCCTGCTGTTGTCCATTAGCATAAATGTTGCTTTCTGCTACCTAAGACAAAGGAAAAAGTCAGAAAGAGGTATACCATCAGAGTATCATTACAGCATTGCTTTGGTAACTTTCACTGCAGCATTATTATAAGGTATATACAGTACATATAGAATCGCCATTACAAATATATATGGTCAAGCCAAATGTTTTCTTACAATTTCTAGACTAGACTAATATACAGCTTATACAAACCTGGGGCGGCAGTAGCTCAGTGAGTAGAGCGGGTTGACAGAGCGGGTCGTCCACTAACCGTAGGGTCAGCGGTTCGATCCCCTTGATCCCCCCTCCTCCTACTGTCCACATGTTGAATCCCGCAAATGTACTGATTGTAAGTCGCTTTGGACAAAAGCGTCTGCTAAATGCCCCCTTTACTGTGGATTTTCTTTATTTTCAGATGGTAACGCGAAGAGCTATCGAAGACAGAGGTACAATGCTTGGCCGTGGGTCTGTGTACAAAAGTTAGCGTTGACCCTAGCAATGATCATTCTTAACCAGCTAGGAGGGCCCTAGCTAGGGTCAATCTTTACCAGGAGGCCCGATCAGGAAAACTATTTTTGATGTCCACAGTCCTATGTGTGAACTATGAACAGAGTACCGTGACATTTTCCACCATATCTTTACTGTTTCCTCTCGACCTGTGTGTCTTGACCAGTTCCCACTCCAGTACAGAGAATGGACAATATCGTTTTCGAGACGAGGTCCAAGAGGTGCAAGAAAATCCTATTTATGGAAACATTTATAAAGAAAGCACAGGTAAGGACAGTTTTTTTGTTTCGTTTCACTTTTTTCATTTCAACATGCAGCTAAGCCTAACGTCCACTTGCACACTCCTTGAACATGCATCTCATCATTTATCTGTTGAGTTCACAGAAACTCAGGAAATGATGACCTTGCAACATAGAAGAGAGGGCAACAAGGTATCTGCTTTGACCTTAATGTGTGCTGGCTAAGAAATAAGAACGCTAGACAGAGCGTAATGATCCTAACATTCAGAACTAAAAATGTGGCTGATATTCATATCTCCCTCTAAAATTGGGATTTGCACATGTGTATGTGTGCTTGTGTGTGTGTGTGTGTGTGTGTGTGTGTGTGTGTGTGTGTGTGTGTGTGTGTGTGTGTGTGCGTGTGTGCGTGTGTGTGTGCGTGTGTGTGTGTCTGTGTGTGTGTGTGTGTGTGTGTGTGTGTGTGTGTGTGTGTGTGCGTGTGTGTGTGTCTGTGTGTGTGTCTGTGTGTGTGTGTGTGTGTGCGCGCGTGTGTGCGCACACACGTGTGTGTATGTGTGCCTGTGTGTGTGTGTGTGTGTGTGTGTGTGTGTGTGTGTGTGTGTGCGTGTCTCTCTCTATATATACGTGCGTGCGATCAACGTCGTGTGTATGATGAAATCAGCCCTCAGAGTCCCACATGAACTACGCCTCACTCGACCTGAAGGTGGTCAACAACAAACAGGGCAAACACAAGTCTCGGGTCCAGCCGGAGCACTCCGCGGACCCCCAGGCCCGCCTCTCCCAGCCTCCCAGGGCCGACCTCTGGCCCCTGGAGGCAGGGGAGCATCGTAGCCCGTCTGGCGGCGGCGGCAGCCTGGTGGCCTCCCAGGGCAGCATCTACCTCAACAGCCAGCAGATCGCCATGGAGACGGAGGAGAGGGGCCGAGGCGAGGCGGGGTGCTCCGACCAGGACTGGCCGACCCAGAACGGCAGGTGGGACCCGCTGGGGGAGGCCGGCAGCGAGGAGGGATCGGGGGGAGAAGGCTGGATGGATGTGCAGTGTTAACGGCTCCACGAGACGGCTAACGACGACGACAGAGTCTACGGACACAGCCGTCGACAAGGTTCGCGGATGCTGACTCTCAGTAGCTGGGCTGGCAAAAAAAAAGAAAGAAAAAGGTCTGTCCGACTGGCCCATAGAGTCTTTTTACTTCATTGACACTGGGCTGGCCCAATCACATCTTCAAACCTCCCTCTGTTGACATGTGTGTGTGTGTGTGTGTGTGTGTGTGTGTGTGTGTGTGTGTGTGTGTGTGTGTGTGTGTGTGTGTGTGTGTGTGCGTGTGAATAGGGTGATAACTCGACTGTTCAAATAAATGCCTGTTTTATTTTATTTAATTTACCTCGCTCTTCCTCGTCGAACCTCATCCAGACAAGTGCGCTACAACGCGAGTTCGATGCCTATGTAGCGGAGCGCGTGGGGACGTCG